>LPNX010995521.1:1235828-1256625 GCA_001517045.1 Pseudotsuga menziesii | reverse complement strand
TGGCGTGGAAGTACCATAATGAGGTGGACCTTGACTAGTAGGAGCTACAAATCCGTAATTAGGAGAGTAAGCAGGTTGTGAATACCCGCCTCCGTAAGGTGAAGAGACCTGTCCATACTGCGTCCCATAATAGGGTCCATAGGTCACCACTTGTGATGTCCCATGAGACACTCCATAGGTAGGGATATACATTCCGGAAGTAGGAATATACATACCAGAAGTAGGGATATATGTCGTGGAAGTAGCAATCTGACCTCTAGAAACATGAGAATAACCTCCTGAAACCACGGGTGGTATGTAGGCTTGAGACACAATTGGTCTAGTAACCACAGTACGGATATGACTCGTAGCTATGTGCCGACTCGAAGGACCATGAGAGTAAGGTGGAGGGTTTACATTTGAAGAACTCGGAAGCGAGGACGAAGGAATATCTGTAAGAAGATATGTACTGGTGCCTATCGTCACTTGTTTGGGACCTGGTATCCCTATCGGATCACTAACTCTAGAACTAGGAGGTATATAAGATGGAGCTTCCACCACTGGGATGGAAGGTGCGATGTGACTAGTAATCCCAAACCTCTCCGCAAGGTAATGCATGGGATTGCCCCCAGGCATAGTGCTAGGCTCAAAATCGGATTTAACATGAAATGTCAAATCGTGCATAGGAAAACCAGTCGTAGCATAACTACCATAGCTAGTAGTGGCATGTTAAAAGTGAGTCTCAGCGTCTTCTGGCATTCCATACCGGTAATGTGTAAATGAGGGGTCAACCCTAGAGTGACTAGGTCTACCATGCATGGTTCCTATCTCTGAAATCATAGGTCCTAACTCAGTTAGGTTGGGTGAAGGGTCATAAGTAGGCATGAAATCCCCATCGTCAACGCGAATGGGAGGAGGTGGCTCAGATGTATCCTCTAAATGATCTCCCATGGTGTGTGAATCAATGTGTGACATGGTCCGCCTGGACTGTCTAGGTCCCTCTCCCAAAGGAGGAGGATTAGTAGAAGGCGGAAGTCCTGCTAAACGACGAGAACGGTGCGGAACTGCACCTGACTCCACAATGACTCAAAAAATAGCAAAGACTCTATTTACGTCAACCCTAGTACAACTAGCGTGCACAGAGCAATCACTATAAAATCTAAAGCCAAAAACAAACAAACAAGGGCTGGATAAGTGAACTCCCGAATGTGGCCGGTATGTCTCTCCTAGGAGAGGCTTGAGAGGCCCTTGTCCCCACAAGCAGAGGTTTGAAACCAATTATTGTGGCCCTCAACTTCAACGCGTAAAGCGACTGTGCTGTCCGACCCCAACCTGGCCGGGACACATGCAGAATAACCTCTACACGTACCCCCTCGATATCCTAGGTAAGGTCACTAAGGTCACCTCAATATAATCAACGCTTAGGTGGACAGTCGCAAGCGGGATTGACCGTATGGGCAGGGTAGCAAAGCTCGAAACTCCCGAAAGAGCCCCCAGATACGAATACAATCCTGGCTATATCGTCGGTGCTACACAGTTACCGACCAGGGGTTATCCCAATCAACAACCGCTCACACTGCCTAGTGCTTGACTCCCTTTTGAGAGGAGATTCTTGAGAACGCCGGTTATACCAAGGATTTCACACACTCCCTGGACAGACACCTAGTTGTTGTCGTTTAGTGATCTTGGAGAATTAACTTTCAATGAACTATTCCAAGATCCTAAAACCTAAGCTTGTTGGTGCACCCTAGAAAAGAAAAGAGTGTAATTCATTTTAATTAGCGTTGATTTTAGTTGGCTTTATTACTCAAAAATAGGATATGGTCGTGCAACTAATGGTGTTATGACGCAACAAGAAGTAAAGTGCACACCTAACAATCAATGCAAATGCATTGTGTCCATGAAAACAGGGTATGCGTACTACGTGTAATGCACAATTTATTCTTCAAATGCTGAATGAAAATTTCCCTATATGAAGTCCTAACTATTACTCCAAAGCAAATCTAGATCTAGTGCAAGTACAATGCAAAGTGCAAAATGCAATGCATGATGATAAGCAAATGTTTTTGGATTTTTTGAAAATAAAGAGATACAAAAAGCAAAAGAATGATTCTACCCACCCCAGACTCTGCAAGCACACATAAACAACATTCCAGCAAAGCACTAAGGTAAAAGGACTCTAATGCACTAATCTCAAACAAAAAATCAAAGATTCCATGACAAGAACTTTCCTAAAAGAAAAAATTTAGGCTAAAAAAAACGTTTCTGGTCAGAAACAGAGGTATTAACAGACTCAGGCAGTGCCAAAGGAGACTCAGCAGCTAACAGAATTCACCCAGCAATCCACTATCTTCCACAAAAAGGTAAAAACTAGGGTATACGTGACTATGTGTAGTGAACCCGCGTGTATACGCGAAAATCCCAGGGGAAACCTCATGTATACGCGATTGTAAGTGACAAACCCGCGTACAGGAAGAAAAAGATGCACAAATCCAAGGAAAACAGACAGGCTGAGACTAAATTCACACCAATCAGGCTCTACCAGGCATACATGCCCCCATACCCGACACAGAAACAAGAGAGAGAGAGCAATTCAAATACATTGAATGCCAAGAAATCAACCCCCAAAGGACAATTACTAGGAACTCCCCAGCGGAGTCGCCAATTCTGTTACAGAGAGAAATTCCTATGGCTTGGGGTACCACAACAGACAGCTAGACTCCAGAAATCAATCTTTCCCAATATGCAATAGAAATAAGAACATCTAACACTAAAGGATCGAACCTCGTACCTTATTCCGGACGGTTGAAGTAGATCCCCGTTGAGCTTTCCAATCTTCAGCTTGAATTGTTATAGCACGTCCTCACCAACAAGTAAACAATACAAGCATACTATATTTCATGGTGTTAGATCTATTCTAGCATATATAATCAATAATGTATAAGCATTTGCACATTCCAATGGATACAATATTCATTCAAATACACATTACTGGACAGGAAAAGATATTTCTATTAATATGAATCAGAGATTACAAGTGACAACCTCTGACGGCACGTCTGCGAACTGGAGAAACTGAATCCCCCACTTGGGCCTCCACCACCTCAATCCTCCATCACTTCGATAGCAAGCTCACTAGCAAAAGGCAATCTTGGGAAGAACATAACAGTGCTCCAAGGGACAAACCAGGGTATACGCGACTATGCGCAGTGAACCCGCGTGTATACGCGAAAATCCCAGGGGAAACCGCGTGTATACATGACTGTAAGTGACAAACCCACGTACAGGAAGAAAAAGATGCACAAATCCAAGGCAAACAGACAGGCTGAGACTAAATTCACACCAATCAGGCTCTACCAGGAATACATGCCCCCATACCCAACACAGAAACAAGAGAGAGAGAGCAATTCAAATACATTGAATGCCAAGAAATCAACCCCCAAAGGACAATTACTAGGAACTCCCCAGCGGAGTCGCCATTTCTGTTACGGAGATAAATTCCTATGGATTGGGGTACCACAACAGACAACTAGACTCCATAAATCAATCTTTCCCAATATGCAATAGAAATAAGAACATCTAACACTAAAGGATCGAACCTCGTACCTTATTCAGGACGGTTGAAGTAGATCCCCGTTGAGCTTTCCAATCTTCAGCTTGAATTGTTATAGCACGTCCTCAACAACAAGTAAACAATACAAGCATACTATATTTCATGGTGTTAGATCTATTCTAGCATATATAATCAATAATGTATAAGCATTTGACACATTCCAATGGATACAATATTCATTCAAATACACATTACTAGACAGGAAAAGATATTTCTATTAATATGAATCAAAGATTACAAGTGACAACCTCTGACGGCACGTCTGCGAACCGAAGAAACTGAATCCCCCACTTGGGCCTCCACCACCTCAATCCTCCATCACTTTGATAGCAAGCTCACTAGCAAAAGGCAAGCTTGGGAAGAACACAACAATGCTCCAAGGGACAAAGGGATGTAGACTCAAGCATAAATTCTGGCAACAATGGACTATAGTTTCGTTACTCTCAATTCTCTCTTATGCTTTCAATGTCTCAATGGGTTCCTTATATATCTTTTCAAAGGGAGACTGAAAGGTCAAATGCGTGCAATCTCAAGGAATATGGAAGGCCAGGAATCATATGAGTCGGATCCAAGTCAAGGAACGCTCCAAAAGGATTTGGATTATGTACACATCTCGATGTACGCGACTATAGAGGGAATATCCGCGTATGTACGCGGTTATCGGGGAAAAGGCCGCGTATATCATTTTTCTTATGTTTTTAGGGATGGTCAAGGATACATCAAAAGACAAAAAGTGGTACATAGGGGCTAATGAGTCTACAGTGGGACAGGGGAAGGCCATACCATGTGTGATTCACCTAGTGTGGTGAAATCCGCTATAACAAAGAGATTAGAGAGAATGTTGTTGTGCTCCAGAGGAGAATGTCGACAAGAGTGATAGAGCAAGAAGAGAATCCGTCAGATTCGGGTCATGACCAACAAGAAGAAGGCATTGATGAAGGAGTGTCACTGATGGAAGAATATCTGTGGATAAAGCGTGGTGAAGCTCTCCAAATTGATATACCCCAAAGAATTATACCTCACTCTCTGATAATTTCTAACCCAAATGCCCAAGTACAATATATTTTTCAAGAAGAGTTGGGACTACGAGCTAGAGAGTTAGGTGTATGGAACCGACTAGATGCTGAAGGAAACAATGTTGACCCTCTCATAATTCAGTGACTTCAAGAAGGAAATTGGGTCACTTTTCAACCCATTTCATCCAACCAAAGTATTCATCTACTCTACCCAAAACATGAAGGAGCGCCCCCAATCCAATCACAGCTTTAGATAAAAAAACAGGTCAGTTTGATCTACAAGAGAGAATACCACATCCACAGCAGCCTACTTGGGTATCAACAGAAAGAGTTGATAGAAATCGACTACTTGTCAAAAACGAACCGACAACTACAAAACAAAGCCTCCGACGGAAATGAAAGTTCCATAAAAAATAGTTGTGAACAAAATAGAGTTACAGGAAGTAACCCACCACCACCCCCTACGCTGCCTAGAGGAGACACTGATGCCAGAGACATGGTGCACATCTCTGCACACATCCCCCTCTACAAGGGTGATGAGTGTCCCAGACGACATTGGTTCGTTTGTGAGTCGACCTAGGAATCGAACGCCGTTACAAATGAACATCGACAGATGGCACAATTTTTCGATGCTCTACGAAAGTGAAAACTTACATGGTATATGGAATCCATCGAAAATACGTCGAATGCTACTAAGACACAGATTGTACCGTCATCAACAAAAGTAGCTGAAGCACAAAATAGAGAACAAGAGCGACGCAAAATAAAATAAAGAAAGAAAAAAGAGAAGGAACAACAAAAGCAAGCACAATTGACAAAGCAACCGACAACATCAGTTATTCACTTGGTGCAGTTAGGATAAACCACTACAATGTATAAACAAAAGTTCCAAGATGAAGAACTAGACCGATTGATGGAGGCCCTCAATAAAGAATCAAGACTAAGAAAAGAAATAAGAAAAGAACAAATTGAAAAACTAAAGACAGAACAAACTCAATTCTTGACAAAATGTTAGGATCTTGCAAAGAAAGTCATCCCAGTATAGGAAGGATTTAACACCAGCAGACCATTGGAAAAATCATACCAACTATTTGAAAGTGTCGTATCGCATCTTAAGACAAAATTATAGGAAAAGGAGGAGGAACTTGCATAAGAGACATTTGTACTACTGTGAAATTAGTATACAACATCCTCATCAACTCATAACACACTCAAAGAACACATTGCAGAGTCTATTATCACAGAGGAAGTCTTGAGGAATAGGTACACCTATTACGGTCAAGTATTTCAACAAGTACGAGATACCCGTGAGAGCATCAAATCACTGTACGACAGAACAAGAAACAAAAAATCAATAGAGAAGACAACTCAAGACCAACTTGTACTAGAGATAGAAAAACTGTACAAATTGGAGAAACAAGAACACCAATGGATAAATAAACCCAACCCTAGCCTAGACAACCTCGACAAACTTCGATGGCACATGAAAATACTACTTGACACTGCCGAGGAAAAAGCGCAATTCCTAGGGCTTGACATGAGAAACATTGTTAACTTAAACCTACAACAAAAGATGGAGAAATTGTCGAGCATTAAAACTCTGACAATTGACATTCATAAGGCACTTCTCACTTGGAATAAATTGTGGAAGTTTGCATACAAAAGTGACCATCAATCAAACAACACAGACCATGACAGAACATTCTAGCAACTACTTAAGACAAAATATTTTTTCACCTCCCTGTTTCTTCGGGACGAAGAAATATTTTGTTCATGGCGGATATGTTGGAGGAGATGGTCGACTTAGCTGAATTTACTCATTAATAGACTAATTATAGATTAGGTCGACCTCAATAGGTCGTGTCAATTAGTTGAACCGACAGGTAGTTACTATAACTGTTTTTTAAATGTATATATAGGGTGTTGAGCCAGATAGATACTTGGTTCAGTTTATTGTATGAACCCACATGTGTATTGAGTAATATAATATGTTATTCTGTCCACCATTATTGTCTCTTGCTTCTGATATGTTTATATGATTCTTTATGTGTATTACTGGTAAGCTTGCAATCTAATTGATTACAATAGAAGGTCTCCAAAAACCCTCTCATACTTTCTCAATAGTTTACCTATCTCTTTAGGATGCTTGGAAACCTTCAAGTTAGGTTTAGGAGATGTAATTAAACATTCAACATCCCATTCCATGTC
The DNA here is from genome assembly GCA_001517045.1 of Pseudotsuga menziesii. Classification (NCBI taxonomy): domain Eukaryota; kingdom Viridiplantae; phylum Streptophyta; class Pinopsida; order Pinales; family Pinaceae; genus Pseudotsuga; species Pseudotsuga menziesii. Next base: position 1,249,809 of record LPNX010995521.1, on the reverse strand, counting down.
TCCATGCCTCAAGATAGACCTCATGCCGTGAGAGGACACCACTTGATTTGGGTAAGTGTGCATTCCCCTCAACAAGATGGGTTTTCCTTATGAATTTTTGAACCTCATCTAAGGGACTTAATTGTTCAATGTACGTTCCCCTAAAGAATACAACCATTGTATTCCCAAAAGCACATTTGTATCAGCCACATTCAATGCATAAAAATTGTCAGTGATAGCATGATTTCCTATAGTAACTTGAAGCTCTGGAATCCATTTAGTGTAGTTCATAGAATTGTTACCTAGAATGATGAATGTGAAACCATCAAAAATTTAATATTGTAAAACCATCAAAAATTTAATGTTGTAACTTTATCCTCTCCATCAAGGCTGCATCTATGAAGTTATGATTTTCTTCACCATCCACTAGAATTGTGACCTTTTGGTTTTATATGTTATCCTTGAACCTCAAGGTGTGGAACCTAGGTACACCTGAGAGTACTGCAATTTTTCTTATCTCAAGAGTGGGATGTTATTCTTCTTCTATTTCATACCCCTTTTCTTGTGCTGCAATTTTTTCTTCCTCCCCCTCCTCCCCTTATTCATCATCTTCGGATAAAACTTCAATGTTGTGTGCCTTACCCTTGGGATATTTATGTCCTAAAACCCAAAGTTGTTCACATGTTAAACATAACTTATTTCTTATATGTTCTTCTTTTCTTGGCCCTCCTTTATTTTCTTTTGTAGAGGAGTCCTTTTTCCATGGTTTCTTACCTTCCTTGAACTTGGAAGGGAAATTTAGCTAGGGGGGGTATTTGGTTCTTAACTACACATTCTGCAAATCTCTTGTCAAATTCAAGCTGGCATATTTCAATGTGGCTAGCTTGTGGTATTTAACGAGACTTATCAAAGGTTATGTAAATCCTTTAGTAAATAATAAAACCAACCTATCCATAGATACATTAGAAACCATTACTCAATTATTTTCAAATTCTAACATATATGCTTCAGGATTTCCTACTTGCTTCAATTGTGCTAGTTCTTTGAAAGGAAGTTTGGGGTCTTTCCTCTCAAATCTCTCCACTAATGCATGAGATAAACCCTCATAAGATAAAATATGATCATTTCCCAATTTTATAATACCATGTAACCACCAATCACTAGCTTTCTTTTCAAGATGCAAAATGGCCATTTTAAATGAATCTTCTTCAACCATAGGATTTAACTGAAAATACACACTTAATTTTTGCAACCAGGCACTTGCATACATTTGTGAGAAACCATCAAAGGAAGTAATAGTTACTTTTCCCATGGTTTACTTTAATTCATTATTAAGAGGACGTTCCCTATTCCCACTTCCTCCTTGCTTAAATTGAAGAGAGGCTCTAATGAACTGATCGAAAGGTAGGACTTCCCTACATTAATCACTTAGTTGTTGCCAATCATTTGTTGCTTCCCGCATATCATAAGTAGTGTTAGAGCCTTCTGTTTACTCTAAAAACTTAGGTATTGTAGTTCCATCTTTATTCTTGAACTGATGGGGTTGGTTATGAGGTCCAGTCTTTGAAAAAATGACTTCCCCATTGGTCTTCTTCTAAACATAAAGTGAACTACTACTACTCCCTGGTATTTACTTGCCCCCAAGTTGGCTAGCTGAAAATTCGAACCCTTGCATAAAAAATTTGGCCGTTGTAATGTCCCCATTCAAATAATTGCATAGCAGGAAAATTCTATCAATCCTACTAGTTCCCTAGGTTGGGTGGAAACATTGGGAAGTTAATAACGGAGCTAATAAATGTTGTTATACATTAGAAGGAATAAATATTTATTTAATGGAGTTAATTAAATGAATGCAAGTGAAAAATTAAATGTCTATGGAGAATGGAGACACATAGAGACTATGGGGCCCACTCAAGCTAGAATTCCTATAAATGGCATCCTCCTCTTGCAATCTCGAATATATGTGAAGCCTAATGTTTTTGGATGGATTAGAAGGTTAATATACTTGTCTATATAATTCATATGTTGAATTTGGAATGAATTTTAACTTACATGGGGAGAGGAAGATTCAAATGGGAGTTTCATGGACACTTGGCTAGATTCCCCTTACATTTATGACATCACTAATGATGGAGATTATTTGATAGTTATTGCACAAGTAAGGTATGAAGGCTGAAATCTGAAATATATAAAATTTTAGGCCTGAATAGAGCATCTTATAGGGCGCTCATGGGAGTTGGATAGTCCAAGAGGCTCCTACTCGAATTTGGGAGAAGAGAGAAGGTGAAGAGAGAGGCCACATGGCGTAGCATGAGCAGCCACACCAATTCGAATTGGATTTGGTTTATGGATGGATTTGGAACCTTATAATACCAATAATTTTTATAAACTTCATGTATCATCCATGATAAGAGCCTTTTTATTGTTTGTGAAAATTGTTATTGTGAAGAGAGAGAGCTAATGGATGACTAGTTCATGCCATAGCCAATTTCGAGGGTGAAAGATTCCCATCCTAGTTCGTGTTTAGAGATGCCACTCAGTTATTTCAAGGAGATTAAATGGAGTCATAATTTATAGGTGAAATATAAATCATCTCGTGGAAATATCAAGTTCATCTTGTTCTTCCTTTCATCTCAACTTTTCTCATCAGATTTCAGCTCTATGGAGTGAGGCGCACTTTGTGAGATATCCATCTCTTTGAGGGAGATTATATTGCTAGATTATTTTGTATTATGATGTAAATTATCTGATATTTAATTTTATAAATATATCAGGTCGAAATGCCAATAAATATCATGTATTATTGCTCAATAATGAAGAAACAGTGCCATTTCCCCACTACCTTGTTGTTAACTCTTGTAATCTTGATGGATTCTAATGGATGTATAAAATATTGATTATTTATGAATGAATGGACTTTCATTAAAGTATATTATGTGTTTAATGTTTATTGACTAATAATTTGTGGCCATTGGTCTAATTTCATATCAATTGGAGCAAACTACACCTCATTTCCCCAAGGGTCAAAAACTAGTTTTTTATATCTGATTGAAAGAAGTGATAAAAGTCATGGGACATCGATTGTTTATGCATATTAGTCTCTGATAATTTATTATACACATCCCATGCTTCAATTTAATAATTTTAGTGGGTTTCCGTACATTTGGGAATCCATTTCTACTAGTTACCGCGGGGGTGATTTGAGCCCAAAATTGCCAGTAAAATCATCTATCTTGTTCAGAATTTAGTACAGACTTGTATAAGTGTTTGGAGGGAAATAATACATCCATGAACATAGTAATTAATTTATTATATCATTCATACACCTTCTCTGAATATGTGGAAGCAATTGGGCTGATTTGGAGACCAAGACACTAAAACTAGTCAAGAGCCAAAATTGTGAAAAAATTGGAAAATTGGGCATTTTGGTAAAAATTTTAAAAAATGACATTTTAAGAGGTATCAAAGCATGGTATTGGAACCTGATGGTGTTAAAAATTATTCAAATCAATAAACCACCACCCTTAGCATATGAATTGGAAGGTGCTTGGCTTGTAGAAGAAGAACTAGAAGAAAAAAAGGTACCTTTGACTAAAGCTATTGCTCACGAGGGAGAAGACTACACTAAGGATAAAATGGAGTATCTCAAACTTATAAAACCCCTATTTGAATAAATATCCAAGGAAATGAACCAACATATGGTAGACATGACCCAATAGATAGAAAAAGGATTCGAATTGATGGCCAGTCAAATGGGAAGCAAAGGGATAATAGGAGATGGCGGTAGTTCACAATCATCAGAAAAGAAGATAATGGGTGAACACATTTTCTCACGAACCAGACCTCATAATAGAACCCATGAATTTCATAGCACACTAAGGCCTACTGTACCTAAATTTCTTATTCCCAAAGAAGAGACTAACATTCAATTTGAAATTTATACAATAACAAAAGAATGAGCTAAATTGGATGAAGAGTGTAGGAAAAGTATAACATTTGACCAGTACTTCACCATGGAAAACAAACTCAAAAATAAGGAGGACAATAAGTCTCTACACCAAAAAAAAAAAAATTCAAGTGTGCCATAGGTAAAGTGTCGCTTCCTACTTTTGATGGTTCATCTCAAAGTTCTGCTAACACTTGGGTGCAAAAATTGGATGTGTATTTTCAACTGAATCCAATTGTGGAAGAAGATGCTTTAAAAATGGCTATTTTTCACTTGTATGAAGATGCCAATGAATGGTGGTTCCATGGCCTGAAAACCTTGGGTCATGATCAGGTTAAAACATATGGGGAATTTGTTGAAAGGGTATTAGAAAGGTTTGAGCAAAAAGATCCAGAATTGTATTTCAAAGAACTAGCACAATTGAAGCAAGTAGGGACTCATATTGAATATATCTTGGAATTCCAAAGATTATCAAGTAAGGTGGCTAATGTATCTATGGGAAGGTTAGTATTGTTGTTCAATGAAGTTTTTGGAGAGCCCTTAAATTTTTTGGTCAAATCCCACAAGCCTACTAACTTAAATAATGCATTGAGCTTGACTAGAGATCTTCAAAATGTTCTTCCTAGAACAAGATTTCCTCCCAAGCCTAACTTCAGATTTGAAAGAAATCCTTGGAATAAGGATGCACCTAATAAGAAGTTTTGGAAAAGAGATACATCTGAAAATAATAAGAAATAAGGACAAAACAGGGATGAACTTCGAAGGAAAAAAATTGTGCTTCACATGCTTCCAACCATGGACACCGGGGCATAAATGTGCTAAAGAAAAAGTTCAATACATAGAAGTAAAGTTTCTGATAATGATGAGTATGAAGGGGGTATGGATGAAGAAGGGAATATTTCATATCAAGAGGAGGAATATGAGACAGCAGCTGAAGAAGAAAAACAAGAAGAAAATCAACCTTCACCGGACAAAGCAAGAATGGCAGTACTTTCAGCAGTGCCTCACTATCACACTATTCGATGCAAGGGTGTGGTATTGGGAAAAAGAGATTGAGTTTTAGTAGATAGAGGAGATACACATAATTTCATTTATGCATATATGGTGGAGAAAATAACTATACCAAGTGAACCATTCGATGGCTTCACGGTTGTCATTCCAGGTCACAACACAATTGTAATGTCCCCTGGGGATATCAATGGGTCTGAGGGAAATATCATTAGATATCTAACCATAATGAGATAATTTTAGCACAATTTATTAGTTAAACAAATATTAAAATTCATTTTTCAATATTTGTTTCATGACAAAGTCCTTTTAATTACAAATAAATTCAATAACTAGTTGTTCAATACTAACAACTAGTCTTGCACAAATTCGACTCACAACCATGCCAATTAACAAAAATGTGAACCTACATCCATTACACACATTTTAAGCATGCATGTACAACAAAATAAATTACTTTTTCATATTTGATCCGAGTACATAAACGAAGGATATTTCAAGTTCAATCAATACAACTAATTAATAAACACTGCCAGAAATTCAATCAAACCAATCGTACCGAGTTTCGAGGCACACATAGGTGAAGGTGAAAATATTTAAAATAACATTCTACAGCAAAATTAAAGCACCAAGAACAGAGAATATGGTTGTACATTCATTTTTTACCAAAAACAGAGATTCGAATCCAAAAACTATTTGCCAATTTCACTGCAATGTACATAGTTTTCAATTCAACTTTTCAAATGCCAAATAAAGAGAGATATATGAATATTGTAGCTCATGGAAATCATATAAAGGATCACTTACATTCATATTTCTGTAGCTTTACACCCATATTCATTCCATTAAACAATCCACAAAATAAGTTAATTCTACTCATCCGAATTGACTAGTAATTCTAGGAATCGATAGAATATTTAAATCCATGGCTCGTAGAATAATTCAAATGCAATTCCAAATATAAATAACATGTTTTATCAGTTATAAAATAGGTATATATTATTCTAACATTTTTTTCAACACTTCATATGCAATGTCACAAATCTACCCAAAACAATTCCATTGAAAGAGCTAGAAATTGAAAATTGATCTAGAATTTCGGTAGACATTTACCCAACAATACCAAGAAGATAATCCTCAAATTTTCGCACAAATTTCAATATTATTTATCAGACATAAACATAAAATTAACACTCAGCCATTTTCACAAACATTTCATGTGCAAATTCTCCAAACTATGCCAAACCGTCCAATTGAAGAACTAGTTTTCGAATAAAAGGTAGAAGCATCAAAGAGAAGTGTCTTAAAACATTTTGGGGATATTGTACCATCAAAATACACAATATACAAGGAACATGGGCATAAATATCAGTTCTGTAGAAAAGGTACGAAATAATTATTTTCTCAAACAGTTTGTACACAAAATCCCAAAAACTAGTTTCCAATTCCTTCATAAACTTTACTTGCATAAATAGATTGAATTGTATGAGAAATTTATTCCACAAATAAATCATATGTTTCATAAAAAATTTCATGTGAATCCATAAATAAATCAGATCAAATCCAATTAAATGAAATAAACATGAGATAAATCACTTATCTTATCAATGTGCAACTGGCATCATCCGGACCACATTCCACCCAGCCTTTGGCACTTCCAAGTCATATCTCACTTTGACAGGCCACCCCTGAGCTGAGGCCATAGATCCAAAATACATGTGCACTAAATAATATCCAATCTTCGAACGCAGCTCCTCTTTACTCAATAAACCAAGTATCATCTTGAGAATCCAAAACTCTATTCCTCACCACATATTTCCTCTTCCACCCCACTACCGGGTGCAATGGTAATGCAGACCACCTAGGACATCGAGATATCGCCATTCACCATAAGGATTTATATTGTGTAGGTCAAGGACAAATCCAGGTAGTGGAAACAAAGGATCATCAAAGGTATGAACAACCATAATCAACAAACATCTAAAATAACAATGAAAAACAACCCCCTAACCAAGGATATCAAACATCAATGGGTCAAAATCAATCCATGGTAAGCCAACTTGAGTCAATTCAAGGGGGGGAATTCAACCAAAAGAGGTTAACTCTAATCCAACCCAATAAATTTTAATTCCAAGGAGAATGAATCCAAGGCACTCCACCCAACTCAAAATTAGTGAGGTGAGGTGTCACACAAGCCAAGCCATATTCCCCAAATAGAAAAGGGGGGTTACACAAGGATATACACAAGAGATACATAAGGATTTACACAAGTATTTACACAAGGAGTTACAAAACCATTAAAGGGGATCAATCAACAAGTGGCACCCACTGAAACACTAAGGAGGCCCACTAAATCATGAATTAGGCTCAATAATACCAACATAGGATAAATTAATCAAAAGTTGGGTCATTTGTACAATGTTTGGGTGATCATCAATTAATAAAGCCACTAAGGCATAAATATGGACTAATATCAACCAAACAATTTCTAAAGTGCTAGGAATGTCCCCATTCCCCCTCACATTGTGGATCTAGGACTCCCATACTCTTTTAGTGGTCCTCATTGTGCCAGTTGTTTTCATTAATTAATTATTTACTAAATAATAATAATGTCTCTAGGTCCTTAAAGACCATTTTTTTGGAACCCTGTTCCAAAATAATAAACAATTACAAATTACATATGCATGGGGCTTAACACACAGGGTATTACAACAATGCAGTGCAACACATGGGTTCCAAAGTTGCAAGTCACCATAGGTAACTATAATTTTGTTGATAGTTTTTATGTAGTTGATGTTCCTGATACTAATGTAGTATTGGGAGTGCAATGGTTGTATTCTATAGGAGAGCATTTAGTAAATTATCAAATTCCTGAAATGAAATTTCAAGATTCAACGGGTGTACTAAGGGTTGTGAGAGGGCAGCACACTTACCCAAAACAGGTAGTAAATTGAAATAGTATGAGATATATATTGAGGACTGGTGATATAGAATGGGCTGATGAATGTTATATCACCTCTCCCAAGCAAAAAATCAGAGTGGTTAAAGACCCAAAGTAGATAGTGACACTTTTGCACAAATATGAAAAAGTTTTCAGAGATCTTCCACATGGTAGACCACCTGATAGGGGGGTTGAGCATAACTTTGTTTTGGAGGAGGGTACTTCACCCATTAAGATACCACTTTATAGAAATCCCAAGAAGTTTATAGATGAGATTCAAAAGGCCATTGAAGAACTCTTAGAGTTGGGACTCATTAGACCAATCGCTAGCCCTTGTGCTTCTTCAGTAGTGTTGGTAAAGAAAAAAGATGGAACTTTGAGGATGTGTATAGAATTTAGAGATTTGAACAAGAATACCATCAAGAATAGATATCATATTCCTAGGATTGATGAGCTCATGGATGAGCTATTTGGAGCTAATTAATTTTCCAAAATTGACCTTAGATCTGGTTATCACCAAATTCGGATGAAGGAGGAAGATGTGCAAAAGACTACTTTTCGATGTCATTATGGTCACTTTGAGTTTCTTGTTATGACATTTGGGTTGATTAATGCTCTAGCTACATTTCAAGCATGTCTGAATAGAATATTTTGCAAGTAGTTTGGAAGTTTTGTTTTAGTCTTCTTTGATGATATTCTCATTTACAGTAAAACTTGGGAAGAGCACTTGCAACCCCTAGATATTGTATTGAAAACTTTGCAAGAACAGTCTTTGTATGCTAAAATGTCTAAATGTGAATTTGGGATGAAATAACTATTATATATTGGCCACACTATTGGGAAATATGGAGTGAAAGTGTATATGGAAAATATCAGGGCTATCTTAGGATAGCCATGTGACCAAAAAACATCACAGCATCAAGAGGCTTAATTGGAATATGTACATACTACAGGAAGTTTGTGAAATGGTTCTCCAAGTTGACTTCTCCACTCACCGATTTGAATAAGAAGGATTGCATATATGTGGTAGTGGATGGATTTATTATTTTTTCTCATTTCATTGATGTTACATCCTCTTTTAGTGTTGCACAAGTGTCTGACCTTTTTTTCAAAGAAATCTCCAGATTGCATGGGCTCCCCAAGAGCATTGTGACTGATAGAGACGGTAGATTCACGAGTGCTTTTTGAAAAGAACGTTTCAGATTGGTGGGCACTCAGTTGAATCCAAGTACAAGCTACCATCCCCAAATTGATGGACAAACAGAGAGGGTGAATAAATGGTTGGAAGGGTACCTCCAAAACTATGTGGGAGAACAGCAAAAAGCTTGGTCAAAATGGCTACACTTGGGTGAGTTTTGCTACAACACCAACTTTCACATGTCAATAGGGATGTCTCCTTTCAGAGAATTATATTGTTATGGTGCACTTACATTTTATAATATGATATTTGGTGATATTAGAGCTCCAAAAGCTAAATATTGGGTGGAAGAAATCCAAAAAAAATTTAAGCTTTTAAAAGACAATTTGCAGGTTACCCAAAATCAACAAAAACAATATGCAGATAAACATAGAGAGGAAAGGACCGTTCAAGTTGATGATTTAGTGTATTTGAGGTTGCAGCCATACAAACAAACATCTCTCAAAAGGAATGGAGCAGAAAATCTAAAGCTAATATACTATGGGCCCTACAAGGTAATTCAGAAGATTGGAGAAGTAGCATATGAGTTGGAACTTTTGGAATGGAGTAAAATTCATAATGTATTTCATGTTTATTGTCTCAAGAAAGCTATTAGTCAGAAAATTTTCATTTCAGATACACTCCCTCCTTTGGATGATGAAGGATGGCTCACACTTATTCCGAAAAATGTTTTGAAGACAAGGGAGAGAAGATTGAGGAGCAGAACAATCAAAGAATACTTGGTGCAATGGAAGGATCTACCAAGTGAATATGCCACATGGGAAGAGGAGAATATTTTGCAGCATCCAAATATGAAATTTCTTGAGGACAAGTAATACTGGGTGGGGAGGACTGTAATGTCCCCATTCAAATAATTGCATGGCAGGAAAATTCCATCAATCCTCCTAGTTCCCTAGGTTGGGTGGAAACATTGGGAAGTTAATAAGGGAGATAATAAATGGTGTTTAGACATTAGAAAGAATAAATAGTCATTGAATGGAGTTAATTAAATTAATGCAAGTGAAAAATGAAATGGTTATGGAGAATGGAGACACATGGAGGCTATGGGGCCCACTCAAGCTAGAATTCCTATGTTAAATGGCATCCTCCTCTTGCAATCTCGAATCTATGTAAACTTCGTATTCAAATGCATAAATTCAGTGATATTTGCTTAAGGGAAATGACATGTAAAATCTCAACTTTGACACACAAATTGTGTATATAATAGTTCAGAACATAGCATAATGAATATGTACCATTAAAATAAATTTAATATCTCACTAAAATCATATAACATCATATCCAAACAGCTACATACATCAGATATACAACTCCATTGAAATGGGAAATCAACACATGGAAACTAGTCACAACAAAGCTTGGAAATGTGGACATTTGAAAATGTATTACTACTGATTTATACTTACAGAGAAGATGAGAAACATATTAAATATCCATAAATCATTTACCCATTCTTGGAATAATCTAGACTCAATGGGTCATAGCCACCATTCACACAAGTGCGCCATCATAGAGAAATATGGAAATATTGAAGTGGGGATTGAGAGAATAGGAGGAGAGATGGGTCACGAACAATAGAAGCCTCCTATATGCAGTAAAAACACTCCATTAAAATCCAAGTGATATTTCATGGTGTCCTCTCCCACAACCAGCTTGGATAAGAATCTCACTCTCTCGAAATTGTCTCACTTGTAGGGTAAGTGAGCACTCATCGTGCAATGGACAAGCTAGTGCTTTCCAAAATTCCAAAGGAAAACTCTCAAATGATAAAAATCCATTCTCGTTCCTCATGACATATTTTTATAACCATTATAAGTTCATCCAAGGTCTAATTCACTCCCATATGCTTCCTCCAACTCATCCTTGACGTTTAGTAACCTCCATGACACGTGTCCTTCTCCTCAACCCTTCATCTTCCTCCAAATACGAATTGCTGCCACCAAATCCCAAGTATGCCCTCTTGGAAGTTGTTTTTATCCCTGACATGTCATATTTTCATAGGTATACAATCAATTATCCAATCAGGTCTGACTTTTCATAGAATCTTCCATCATTGTTGTCATAAAATGCAGGGAATCTCTCTCCAAGTGGCACCTAGTTTCTTCCTAGCCTCTTCCTCTTCTATGGGGAGTTAATCCTCTTCACCCATTAAAATAATTGAGCTAATGATATGTTACTTGACACCTCTTCACCTTACAAGAATGTTCCATTACCCATCATTTTGAAATTGGGGTTAAGTCGTGACATGTGTAAGGAATAATCTAGCCACCCAAGGTCTCCATGAACCTCCAAATGTCCTTATGATACAATGCCACATTATTTTATCCATTTTTATTATTTATATGACCCAATTTGATGTGTAAATGAAAAACTAAGGTTCTCTTGGGTCTCATAGCTCCCTTATTGCAATATTTAATGCATCCTCCCCAACCTAGGGAACTAGTAGGTGGGTGAAACATTGTCAACTAGTAGTCTCATTGGGATGGAGACATGACAATCTACACCTCCCACACCATAGGGTATAAAAAGGTCAAGAACAAATTTTATGTATTTTTTTCCCATGAGAAGAACAAGGTCAATGGGCCTCGATTCAACAAGGTTGGAACCATCTATTGTCGCCCCTAGATCTGCCACATAAGGACCAGCTAGAGGTGAAATTGGTAATGTGGAAATTTCCCTTGTTGTTACTTCATGACTTGTTGTGTCAAGTAAACTAGTTGTTACACAAGAACCATCCTTTGAAATAACAAGAAATGTCGATATTGAATTAATATCAAAAGAAGTACAAGAAGATACCTCACTATAAAAAGTTATGGAGGATACCATGCCTGAAACATAAGAACTAGACATGGACACAATGAGGGATGGGGAAGCTGCAACACAAGAGCCAATTGGTGAAATACCATAATTTGTTCCATCAAATCCAGTCAAGGTTAAAGAATAAGAAGGAAAGGAAAGTATGCTTAAATCTAAGAAAGGTAATAGAAATCATCCTTCCCCAATTAAGCAAGTTGTCAGGTCGAAAATAGCTAATCAGGTATTATGACAAATAATTAGGGAATTGAGGAGGAAATTGAAAGAATTATTTAAGGCCTCGAGGCTAGACACCCTTTCTAAAGTAGTTCAAAATTTTGAGGACACAACTTCCCCAAAGAAAAATAGAAGGGTGATTAGGAAGGTGATGGTGTAACTTTAGACAAATTGGGAGGATGTTTTGAAATGTGTTGGATACAAGTCGATAAAAAAGGAGCAATGTATAGTATTGACTCAAAAAAAAAATGAGAGAATGGAAATTGTGGTTTTTATCTCTGATTTTCCCTCTCCCACATTTTTATATCCTAAATGTGATAGATGGAAGGTAGTGGAAAAATATTATCGGGAAGGGATGGTTCCCCTCTAAAATCATAGATGAACTATAGAGACTATGGAGAGTGAAATGATAGAATAATTTACCCTCTAAAGGATGCAAAAGGATCAATGGAATAAGGATGGGAAGAAGTTGAAGGATTCATGGGAACAAGTTAAGAAGAAGGGAGAAAAAAATCACAATATAGGGGCACTTGTCTAAGAATCGTTGGGTTGTAAGGCACCTTCCCCTACATAAACTTTGTTTCTAAAGGAGAAGTTCCTCCTATTCCAATTGAAAGCTATGATTAAGGGTAAGTATTATTTATTTACAGATACCATGATATTTTGGAAAGCCTTCTCTAGAGTGGATGTGCTTACACAACACTCTTTATGTTAGTTTTATTTTCATGATTTCCTACTACCTTTTGAATGAGAACTCAATCCCACAAGCTGCATTGAGGACCTTCAACTACAATCTTTTATGTCATATATGATGAATCAAATCAGATGGAAGTTGGCCCAAGATACTCTGGAGAGAATCAAGATGTGTGAGTTGAGGGTAAGAGCATAGCCTGCTAATGTAGCTACTTTTAGTAGGGATCAAGCACTATTATATAGGTCCCCTAATTTGTCTAGATTGGTTGTTCAAATCCAATCTTGGGATCATTTTTCAAAGTGTGGGTTGTATTAACGACATTTCACAGAAGCCTTGTAGAGTAGTAGCAGAAGATGGGAATTATTCTTTGTGACAGATAGGACAAGTTAAAATTTTGGATACCCAAACTTAGGAGAGCCATGGGACAATTGAATAGCTATATATAGTGTATTGATTAGAGGGGACCTAGATGTATTGGCATGAATTTCGATTTTCCTCTCATATGGATTCCTATAGAAAAATGCAAGCCCCTATATGATTTGGCACCAACAAAACAATGATGGGGACCCGAAGTGATGATTGCAACATGATTTAGGGAATCTAGGGAAGAAACATAGGATTCATATCGGATTGGTACCCTACATGAAACCTACTCCTTGGCCAACCTGGATATTAAATGGGATGCATAAGAACATGCATTAGAGTAAGTTGGGGGGAGATGTCCAGTTCACAATTTAACTCTCTTCTTTTACTTATTACCTATTTCACCTTATTCAAAATCCACTTTGAGTTATCTTATCATCCTTTTGATATTATCTTTCCTATAAATTCATTCCCCAACCTAAGGTACAACCTTTTTATGTATTGTAATATTTTGAGTTATAATATAGGTTTTTAAGTGGTCGTATGCTTAATTTTTTGTTACTAATTAAATGTCTTGAAAATATGTATTGGAAAGATGGAAACATGGTGTTGATTTCTTAAAGGATTGGATGTTGTTCCTCTAAGTTTGTGAAGAATCATGATATGATGTTACTCGTAGCCACTGTTACTTCCTATGACATCTCCATTACCACGATATTTGGATACTTGATCATTTGGACTTCGACCAATGCTCAAGTATAGGAACAAAAGATTGCCAACGTTGTGATGTTGGATCTTCAAGAGGATATAGGGGGTGTCAGT
>LPNX010995521.1:1079854-1232759 GCA_001517045.1 Pseudotsuga menziesii | reverse complement strand
TATATATATATATATAGGAATGACCTTAAGAATATTCGATTCTCTAATTCTCAAGGTGTTCGGATATCCTATTTGTAAGAGACTTTTATTTGGAAAATGTATTAAAGAGGTTGAACCCTCCCGGGTTGAGGGGTTAGGCAGGGAGAACATAAAGGAGTGCATTGGGTCATCAAACTTATACATGTTGGTTCCTGTGATCTGAGTATTCCCATGTGATGTAACGTCCCCGACCCTTCCGACTGGCGAGGAGGACGCTACTAACGCCAAACAAACAGGCAAACAACCCCATGAACATGAACAAGGATAAATGCTAATATTAAAAAGATTAACATGATGCATACTAAGATGCCTGAAAGATACAAGGATACATATTTACTCAACATTCAGCGGAAGCAAACATATACATTCCAGCATTCAACTTGTTCATCATAATTCATGAAACAGTAAATATAATTGCAGAGATGAAATAGTCAGGAGTACTTATCTTTTAATGAAGAACTCACCCCGCAACCATCTACGTCGCTGCAACGTTCCACCCAACCATAGGCCAGCGTGCTCATCAATCTCTCAGCAACACTACCACCCCCGAGCTGGGCATGATTCCTCAAGGAATAAGGGTCAATGCAGGCTTACACATAGCCAAGGTGCAAAAATCAGCCAAACCCACACAATAGGGTTCACCAGGCCGTCAAGGAGCTAGGAAAGGCTAATGCTAAGCTAGTGGCCTCAAACACTAGTTTTCTCAAGCATACCCAACCTCTGATCCCACTCTCAACAGTCCAAAGACCAACCACTACATACTGCATCAAAACAACTCATTCACAGCTCTGTGAAGAAGGCAAAGACAACCGGGTGGCAACCCAAAAAAAAAAGTGAACACGGCTCAAGTCCACAAGACAACTTAGAGTTGTTCTTGGCCCTAGCGTGGCCAAAACAACGCAGCAACAACCCAAAACCAGGGTACATCAACAACCAAAACTCACAATGAAAACTATGACAACCTTACATAGTCCCAAAACAGGGGCAGAAGCAGAACTCCCAGCAGAGACATGGGAGGAATCAACCAACGGATGTGGAAGTCAATGACCGTCCAACATCTAAAATCCCATAGCACACAGCTCCTCAATGCAAACGCTGAAGAAAGTTACAAAGACAGAAATGGGTAAAGAACAAACTCTCATCCTGTGCGCAAGGGGAAAAGATGTAGCCCAGGAAAAACATGGAAGAAAACACAGCGGTCTACAGCTCACAATCCACCACGAGGATGGGAAACAATACACAGCTCAATAATGCCAAAGGAAAACCGGTTCTCTGCGTGAATGGATGGAACACCACCACAGACCAACAAACAGTGTGAGAGAGGGAAAAAAAACACCCAAACCAGAAATCGCACCCCTCCTTAACTCAGCTATGCGTGAGGAAGATTAACCGGCTCCCTGCTGCGCATCCTTGTGTGAGAGTGAACAAATCCACCTATGCGCGAGGGTGAGCCGACAATGGAGAGAATGGCCCCGTGGTTTCACTGCCAACGTGAGGTAAACCTGCTAATGGAGTGTGTGCGTGGGCAAGGACTGACAGTCCTGCCACACTCCACTCCCAGCCATAACTGCCTCAACTACTCAACAAAACATTAAAGAGGTGGTTGGATGAGACAAGGGAAGGTGGGAAAAACAGACAGGGTGATGACATGTATCTTTTTCCCCCATGACTCAAGGTTCATCATTTCCCCCCCCTATCCTTTGGAATCATGCCCTTTTCATTTTAACATTGCACTGTCGTAGCTGGCTATAGGTTTAGTTTAATTGATGTGCGTATTTACATGATGCCAAACTATAATGTGCCGGATAGCACGATATACCATCGGCAACTATCCCTCTTGTCAAAACATACACAACCAAATCGATGGTGGGGCTTTTGCCTTTAGCTCCTCACCACAATTAATTACATTATATACATCATGCAAACAGGGTCAAAACTGGGGTGTTACATGTGAGTTATCCTAATATCCATGGTTAGAGAAGGAAGGGCCCCCTTCATTGATCAAGAGCTGCCATTTCTATTATTAGGTAGATTCATTGTGGTTAATTTTATAGTTTTAGGTACTATAGTTGTTGATTCAATTACATGGGTTTATTTACTGAACATTATTAATCATATAAGTTGTTACTTGCAGAGTTGATCAATTATTGGAATAATTGATAATTCAATTGTTGTTGTAACTTGTAGAATTTGGCTGTTTAACATTTTTTGTATTTGATGTTACATTTATAGAATAGAGACTTATTGCTACTTTGCATATTGATTGAATTTCTTTTTAAGTAGATGATATTTATCTTTATTATAGTGGGTGCATTCTCTTTAGAATTATTGTAGTTTGTGATGATTTGAAGTATCGGTTGATTTTACACATATTTGATTTATGCAATTGTGATTTCCTTCATTTCTAGTAACCAACATAGATCCATCCTAAACATGGATCTATCAAGCACCAAGAGGCATCCAATTTATTGAGGTGTTATTTTTCTAATGACATTTTATTTGGTTTTATATTTTTATTTTCTGAGCGAATATGTATTTTTTTAATTATTTTTTATTTGGTTTTCTTTTTTTATTTCATGATTCAACATAAAATTAATTAATTACTTTTTATTTTTCATACATAACGTTTACACGCATCCCCCATATTGGGTTGTAAGCACATTGATACTCTCGGTGCACATAACATCAATTTGTTACGTTACATAACGTTACACATCTCTCCCATACTGGGCTATAGAGCACCTCGCTACTCTCAGTGCAACAAAGTTCTGTGAATCAAGTGTGGCTTATTCCTAGTCAATTTTCTTAGATTAATTGTGATTATTTTTCAGTAATGATTGCATAGATTGGGTTTGATTTCCTTTCTATTTAGAAGCAATGTTTATTTGATCATTTTTTAAGGATTGTTGCAAGACAAATTTGCAGTGTGTTTTCTTTTGAGAGAGAGTGTAGAGTAGTTTCATTCATTTAGTTGCATGATCATTTAGAATCTTCAGCACTATAGAGAAAATTGTATCCTACATAAACTTTGCACATAACCTTGAAATAACATAGAATCTCTAGTTTGACAATTAATGTGAGTGTTGTTTGGTTGATTTTTAAACACACTTAAAAACTCTCCAACAGATATGTCACATTATCATCACATAAAAAACATAAAAATCATATATTAACATACACATCTACAATTATATAACATAATCTATCATATAGTACATTAATCACATTTAGCGTACACATCTAGAAAACACAATCATTATGTAACAATATCATGCATCATACACATTAAACATCACCTAACATACACCTCTAAAACTTATTTAACATCATCTAACATAATCATCACACACTTTGAAAAAACATCATTTAACATACACATCTAGCAAACATATCTAACATGACCTAACATACACAACAACATCAACATCAACATCAACATGAAAAATGAAATGTGTGTGTGTGTGTGTGTGCGTGTTTTAACAATAATATAGAACTCATGATATACATCAAATATATATCGTAAGTCCAATAATTTTTTTGTGATAGATGGTCCACCTTTGGAACTAGAGGCGTTAGTACCTCCACTAGTAGAGAAAGAGGCATCAAAATTGTAACACCCCGGTTTTGACCCCGTGGTATTGAATTGCATATGATGTGAATATTGTATTTAATCGTGGTGTGGAGTTAAAGGAAAATTCCCCACCATGGATTTAGTGTCTTATGTATTGGCGATTAAAATCGATGCCGATGGTTTATGTGCTAGCCAGACACAATATGTTTGAGACATCATGTAAAAAACAAATTAATAAAAATACTACAAGTAGCTATGCGCCGCAATGTGAAAGATATGGGGGCATGATTTCACAAAGAATGGGGAGGGGGAATTATTCAAACCTTGAGCCTATGAAGAAGCCAAATGTCAAAGGGTAAACCCATAAAGTTGTCAACCGCCCTTTTTATCTTTTATGCCCAACCATCTAAAGTTGGTGAAAAAATTTATTGCCTTGGGATGGGAAAGGTATGGAGGTCAAATTTGAATTTGGGAAATCATCCATTTTTGGAAAAGGTGTTTTTGGCTTCTTGGGCAAGTAAATGCTTGGAAATGCCTTCCCAAGCCATTAGGAACCCATGTGTTTTACTTCCTCATGCAGCTGGAGATAGTTGGGGTATTCTCCCTCATGTTTTTGTTGTTTTCTTCATTTTCCCATGGCTGGGAATTCGATTTGGCAATGCTCAGTGGCTGGGATCCTCTAATTTGGGTATTTTTGTTGTGGTTTTCCTCATTGCCATGGCTAGGAAATCCTGTTTTTGTTTTGTTGAGTGAATGTGCAGTAGCGATTCACGTTTTGGGGGTTTCAAGTGGTCATTTTTGGTATTTCTCATGCAACTGAGCTTGCTAGGCGTTTTCCCTCATGATTTTTTATGTTTCCTCATTGTTCCATGCCCATAAATTCGTTTTTGTGTTGCTCAGTGGTTAGGAAGTCAATATATCCCGATTTGGGAGCGAATGATGGTTGTTTTTGCTCTGGCAATGCTCAGAGACGTTTTCTTAGTTCATATTTACAATTTGGGGTTTTGTGGTGGCCGAATTGCCTCCATAATGCACAAGAACGTTTCCTGAAAACATAATTGATCATCCTGGGTCATGTTTTCCCTCTTTACCAGTCTATTGGGTTGTAAACCCACCCCTTCTGGTTATGTTTTGGTGAATGGGAGAGTAGACCCATGTTTTGGAGTGAATATAGGTCGTTTTTTCCTTGGGATGGCCATCAAACGTTTGTTGAGTCGATTTGGTCACTTGTGTTGTTTTCCCCCATATTCCATTTATGTATGTGGTTTCCAAATGTTTCTCTACAACCCAACAATTGTGTTTTGTTGTGAAGTGTATGGTGGTGTTTCCTTGGCTGAGTAAGTCCAAGGAACCCACCTGTTAATTGGTTGATTGTGTGTCTAATGTGAATTTAGACTTGGCTGAGTAAGTCCAAGGAACCCCTGTGTAATTGGATTGTTTCCTTAGCAGTCTGTGAAACCCAATGGTGAGTTGGCTTGACTGTGGATGTATGGTTTTGGCTATGTGTAAGCCTGTTGTTCCCTAGTGCCTTGTGGAATCATGCACATCTCGGAGGTGGCAGTGATGCTGAGAGATTGATGAGCACACTGGCCTATGGTTGGGTGGAACGTTGCAGCGACGTAGCTATTTGTGAGCCAACTTCATTTCAAGATAAGTATTCTTGTGCTTAATCTCTGCAAACTATTTGTTTTAGGAATTAATATGAACATGTTTGGAATGAATGAATTTTGTTTCTGCTATAGAATGCACTATGCATCTGTGTATATATTTATGTTCAATGCATTTTAATTATTATGTTTTTATGTTCATGGGGCTATTTTTCCCATTGGACAGCAACAGTGTGTAGGTCACGTCCTCTCCATCGTCGGGATGAGGGGTGGGGACGTGACAAAAACCTTGTTGGCCAGATATTTTGAGTTAGGCCAACTAAGGAAAACCAATCCACACAAGGTGCTTATAGCAGCCCCCAGTATATTGGTATGATTAATTTTCACAGGTTAGGGTATTTTTACTCTCTGAGTTTTCACTCTTCTGAGGAAGAATACAATCACTTGAACTCAGAAAAAAGTAATTTCTAAGTTAAATATTAATCTAAAATAATCTATCTATGAGCTACGAAATTTTCCTAAATGTTTCTAATTAAGAGTTAAAAGCAAATCTAGTTCTACTCTTTAAGAGAGTCTTTGTTTTGTTTTGATTATGAAAGAAAGTGTTTCAAGATCCTAATCAACTAATTAAATATGATAAAGAGAAAATTTATGCTATTGACTTAAAACCAATCTAAACTACCCTTTTAACTAAATTAATTATCGCTTGACAAGTATAAACAACCAAAAAATGAATGATACAATTTCAAATAGAAAAACTATAAAAATTCATATCATTAACACTAAGGTTTTATAATAATCATAAAAATGAAACAAGAAATATTTTATTCATTCTGTAACATAATGATCAAGGAATAATCAATGTTCAACATTAATATTTAAATATAAAATTTAAATACTTATTAATCAAAACACCTATAGATGAAATCGAAATTCTTTCAATAATACTCCGTCCCCCAATTTATCATTTGCCATTCGAGCTTCTTTTATAGGGTGACTATTGCTTATTTCTGGTAAAAACTATGCACCAGAAATTCTTTCATGCCATAAGTGAAATGGGATAACAAGGGACTTTTTTGCAACATATATGTTTAAAGAAAAATAGATAAAGGTTTCGAAAGATAGGAAAGAAAAAAATAAATATCTACGCTCTTCCCATCTATTGTTCCTTCATTACACCATTGGACATGCAACCTCGATACGATTCTATTGCAGAAAATTTTGGCTTTCCAATGAAGTTGGTACTCCTCATATTTCGTGATCAGGCTGCAACTCCTCGTGATCAATTGGGTCTAAATCCTTTCTTCATGACATGGTATTCTTCTTATTCCTGTCAATACTATTAAAACAAGTTGAATAAGCAATGAAGTCGCTTAGTACCTACCGCTTAAGAAAAGTTTGGAAAAAGTAATAATAAGCTAAGTTAGCTTCTTTTTTTTTCTAATCTGCGGATTCGTTAAATCGTTGTGAAATTCGTTGGCCTGTGAGACTTTGTGATAGACTTGCAATGTAACTAGACCTCCAGATAGCCAAGCATATTGCTGGATGCACTTGGTGATTATTGGATGTGCTGTGTCGAGTCTCGATGGTGACACCTCACGATGTTGTGTGCTGGAACATGTATGTTTCGATTAGAAAACTGCTTTAAGGTCGGATTAACGTTGATAAATTTTTCTAGACGATAGGCAGAAGATATGAATCAAACACCCAATGCAATGAAAATGGTTGATGCTAGTAACTATAATAGTAATGTGTTATCAAAATCAACTTAATATTAACAGTCTAAAATCGCTTAAAACCATTCACTTTGGAATGGAGGGCCAAAAACCATTAGTGTTTTTGCAGTTCATGATTGCTTTCCTTTACAAAATCCAATCAGATTAAGTTCATTTCAGCAATAATGACATCCAAGCGTTTAGTTAATATGCATGATTTGACTAATTTTCAGCTTAGCTTTGACAGGTATTTTAGTAATGAATAACACATAAGTATGTATCTTCTGCGTAAATTAACTCATGTCAATTTGCGTCGATGCCAATCCCCTGGTTTATGTCGGTTGATGTAACGCTATCGCCTTTCCGATTTGGCCAAAATTCTGTTGAGAGAAAGATCTTTCAAATTCAAAGTGGCAACATTCTTTAAGTTGCTGTACTCACACACCAATTTCAAGTTCATTCAATCTTTATCACAAAACCTCTTTCTGTTTCAAATTCCAGCAAACCACTCGGCTCAAGGGATCTGTTTAGTTAACGGTGGTTCGAGACTTTTCTATTTTTCTCGGGGTCTGTGACAAGAAGTTCTATATTTTCAGGCGCCTGCCACAAGAAGTTCTATATTTACAGAAGTTCTTAATTTCCCAGCGCCTGTCACAAGAGTAGAAGGTCGGTAAAGTCCACCATGGCCGGGTGATGTATGGGATGCTGTGCGCGGAGGCGTTTAAGCAAAGTGAAAGCCATAACCTTACATGAAGACGGTAATGGACTTGCTGTCAGAATAGCAATTGAAACTGCGGCTGCTTACCAGGCGGACATCAAAAGGCAGACATAAATAATTAATTAATATGGATTTCAAGTAGAAGTAAATCATTGTTATATGTGCAAAACCTAACACTAATTACTTATTATGTGTTTTAAATATATTCTAGAATATTTTACTCGTTGTTTTACTAGCTTCCTCCTCTTTGTCTATGGTATTAATTTAAATAGTTATATAAGAAAAAATATTAATTATTATTATAAAATAATTGAAAAAAAATTAATAAATATAATTATCATTGCATGGAGAGAAGTTAGATGCTCTATAACTCATTTTGGGGAAGGCAGCAAGTCCCTGCCTTATGCAATTGGATGATTGTAAGTAACACTATAAAGAAAGCATTATTGCTCAATTTGAAACCATATCCTTGATTTTTAGTTGGTTATTCTCACGAGGTTTTGAGTTATGTTGCATGGCATATACTTGCAAGGTAGGTGTAGTTACTCATATACTTATCAATAGTTTCCATGGCTGAATTGAATCCATTGGGGAAGTGAGGTCTCTATATCCATATGTGCCACATTCGTTGTGATGCTCACCTTCTTGTTCGTCTTGAAAAATTGATCAGATTAAGCTATAAAAATATACTAACCTCTAACCTGAGCGAGCCATCCCTAGATTGAAGGAACATTAAGCTATCCAAGATAATCTAAAAGGTAAGTAATAATAATTACTATAATATAAAAGATTATAGTAATTACGTTGCTAGTCCACTTCCGTTTGCACTTTGATTACATTGAAATTAATAATAATCATTTGCTAATTAAGATTCGGGCAATTGAGTATCGTTACATAGAATTAAGGAATGGTTAAACTATTTGTTATATGCTTCCATTTGGAGCAATTTTAAGTTTGAGTATAATATTGTTGGTCAATAGTTTTACCGTGGCCTTTGCTATAACATAGTAACTTTACATGTAGATTAACGTCATATCAAGTTAAGCATTTTTGGGGCTAAATAATTATTTAAACTTATTGGGAATTTATTGAACTTATTGTGTAAGAAGAGCAGAATTGTAAATATAATTTGGGTGGAATATATCATAGTTGGCTTTAATAAAATAAATAAAGTTAAGCCTTTCTTATATCATAGTTGGCTTTAATAAAATAAATAAAGTTAAGCCTTTCTTTTATTATTGGTTAATAAGTATTTAAACTTATTTAAGCTGTTATGTATTGTCACTTATATGTGTGATGGTCCTGGATTGGCAGTCATGCTGATATGTAAAAGATGTCTTTTGATTCATATGAATAACAAAGGCTGGTATTTTTTCCTCTGAAAAAAAAAAGTATTTAAACTTATTTGTGTAAAAAGTGCATAGTATAAGTATGATTTGAGTAGCATTCTTAAAAATAAATTACAAGGGGTATTCACCTTGGCATTAGTAAAGCAGTACTTGTATACAAAGAATTTGATGTCCAAAGTAAGTAAATCAAACGGAGAAATCAGGAATATGATTTGAAACTTTCCCTGTTTTCTATTCTTTAAAATAATTTTAGATCAAACTAACATTTTCTTTGCCAAAGGTTTAGGCCGACATTTTCTTTGTAAAGAAAACAAAGTGGCCATGTCTATTTATGATAATACACCACCCCATAAACTTTACTACTATACATTTTACTGTCCCATCACCAGTACACTGCCCAAAATAGATTCCTATGACAACGTTGCATTGAGGAGTTTACTATACCATTAAACCCACTACTATCAATTTCCCCTGATCCAGAATTCCCATGATCTCGTGAGGCTCGAACCCATGACTTATTCCTGAACCGAGAAAATGTATGCACGTCTTACCAATTGAGCTAACCCTTGAGACTTGTGTGATGTAGCCGTAGTCGTCCTTTTAATTTTTGATATGTAAAAAAGTGAAGTGAATCCTGAACCAAGAAAATGTATGCACGTCTTACCAATTGAGCTAACCCTTGAGACTTGTGTGATGCACGATGCTCTTGGTGCTTATGGATATGGAACAAAGCTAAAAGAAGCTGCGGGGTATGAGTAGTTATCTTAATTCTCGTGATCTCGTGAGGCTCGAACCCATGACCTCTCTCTGAACCAATAAAATGTATGCACATCTTACCAATTGAGCTAACCCTTGAGACTTGTGTGATGTTGCACTTAGACTTAGAAGGGCACTGTCTCGAGAATCTGTATGCCTCTCCAGCCTCGAATATGTATGCAGTTGAGTGAATGTCATTCGATGACGGCCGCATGCCTAGACTGTTTGTATGATTATTTAAATGTTTCACCGATAGGATTCGAATGTGGGACCCGCATGGTGATATTTGTCAGCATGGTCACTACCAAGGAAGGCCAAGTACGCTTGAATTTTTGTTTGCGAAATAAAAAAAAATTGTTATGTGAATATTTGTAATTAAAGACACGACTTTTATTAATAAAAGTTATTTTTTTCTTGCTGAAAATATATTCGTGAACCTTTACCAATATACTTTTCAAAAATTACAACACCTATCATCCCCGATAATCGATACCTACTAACACTGTATAAACACATTTCATTAAAACTAAAATAAAATATTATCAATCATTTGCTACTCCATTTTAAGTTTATTGCCCAATTTTGTTTGAGGTTTGGTTTAATTCTGGGATTGGTGATTATTGACTTACAAAAGTACAAGTTACGTACTTTTATTATTCATTCTTCAAATAATAAAGATCATCAACAAATATATTAATTAAATAATCTTGTTTTTTATTTAATTCAATGCAGACAGGCCTGTTTTACATGGATATGAAGACCGTTTAGGTTATCTTGTGGGTCCAGCTGAATAATGCTTTTTATATTTTGGGTGTTCACTCTTTGTGGTAGAGGCTAGTCTAACGGAATAAAATCTAAATGATCGCAGAGTTGTTCACCTTAAAAAAAAAGGTGATTTTTTTAAACCAAAATCTCTGGTCATTTTGACATCAAAACAAAACTATACTCCATTGAAATGTGGATCCTTGTAAATGCAAAACTAGGAAATACTCGCCCAATAGCTAGCTGCTCTTCCCATGGAGTTTTCCTGCTCAAACGCCTGTCAAAGTGCTGATTCCACTTTCCAAGCACATATATAAAACTAATGAAGAAGCATACACCATGACACATATCACCTACTGTGCATGCAGTTGCCAAGTGTGGACAAGATTATGAAAAGCTTGTCGCATAGTCATGACAAACACTGAGACCCATGAGGTGGCACATCGTAGCTTTGTTCGATAAACACGACCATAAGACAGAAATTTGATCTCTTTATAGTCCAGTAAATGAAGCCGACATAACTCTTTCAGCAAGAGTTAGATTGAAGGAAAGTTACAATATTAATCTCAACTTGCTAACAGTGATCAGGAAGCTCAGGTCTCCTTCGACCCATTCCTCTTCTGTTTTCAAAGTTCATGTTAGATTTGTTGAAACTGTCCTGTAATGCCAGTTGTACCATGCCCCATCCACCCCAGCAATCCGAGCAATCCCATCCAGTCGTACTAGCGAGCAAACCCAGCCAGCTCGCAAGCAAGCCACGAGGGAGTAAGTCTGCCTCACCCGACATCTACATTGAGGAAGCTCCGTTTGTTTCCCTAAACATACAAAGTTAAGAGTTGATCCAAAGGGTCTAATAAGGAAGGGTAGGCGCTTAGCGGGTTGGGCAGGGCATCGCGCCTGGTAAGGGGTATTCGGCTTATTGCTCAGCTGGTTCCTCTGTTAGTTAGCTCAGTGAGCAGGTAAGGTAATGAGTTCAGCAATTAAATTAATGAGTTCGGCAAGTAAGGTACTCTTCTAAGGGTATTCATCTACTGCTGATTCGGTCTATCGTTATAAGGTACCCTTCTAAGGGTATTCATCTACCATTGATTCGTTCTATCGTTATCCCTCTTGACTTCAACCAGGAGTTGGCTAACTCTCCATGCCTACGCAACTTCTGCAACTCGTTCAACCGTCCAACATCACTTGCCTCGTCATGTATCTCTTTATGTAGTTGTTCATTGATCATCAAGAATCCTCCACAAACATATATCTCATACATGTCAACCTTGTAAAGGAGCTTCGACATTTTCGATTCAAGGTCTCTTTGATCCTCTGCAAATTTTATTAGTAGTACGAACCTATTCTATGCGCGAGTTACAACTGGTGGATTCCTTTGTATATTTTGGAATCTTCTGTAACCGCCTCATATCCTCTATCTATTTATATATGAGAATACTTATATGTAAAGAGAATTCCTTTTAGTTAAATATAGTTCTGTTATGTTGTGGTTTTTTCGTTTTGGATAACTTAATGAGATATTTAGAAGTTATGAGTTATGTGCCCATTGGGTTGTGTACCTATTGATTTGCTAATACAATGGAGGATTGTTCTTCTCATGAATTTTGACCACATTTTATTCATACATCCATTAAGTCGATGTTGATGGGATCGTAGGGGTGAAAGAACCCAACCTTTAACCTCATATTTATGCGGCAGGCTCTTAAATCAGATGGGTAGTCACAATAGGGACAACGGCCGGTGCTCTTTGGCATACCCAGTATCCTACGGAGAACTAAGTTCCCTCATTACCTCAAGCCTTCCTGACAGATATTGTTTTTGCATGTCCGACACAGTTTTTTTTATGTCTGAGTTTTAATCTTTGTTCATTTCTGACAGATATATTGTTTTTGTGGATCCGACACAGTTTTTTTATGTCTGAGTTTTAATCTCTGTTCATTCTTGGACAAAGCTAATTGAAATTAGACTCACCTATTGTTAAACCTTATCAACATTCTATCTTACCTCTTTGGCTCTTCCAGTTCTCAGCGTTGTTACAGCAGTGCTAGTTTCCCAAAAGAATGGGATAGCTATTCTGACGAGAGTCAATCAGGATCTCAGGATCTCAGTATAGTAAAGTCTTCCATTAGCCACCTGATATTGTTACCAGCATGGAAATCATGCGAAATGCCACTATATTTATCCATGAATTAGTGCGGGTAAGGAGAAAAAATAGTACAACAGTACAAAACCGGCTATGGGCTATGAGATAAGAACGTTGGAGTTTATCAATCCAACAGAGATGAATGTTGGAGTTCATCAATACAACAGGTGAAAATAGGGAAGCTTATAGACTGGTGGGACAAGCAAACATGTGGAGCTGCTCGAGAAAAGGTTGAAAGAAGCGAAGCCAAGACTAGTTGAGTAACCAACAACTACACCAGCTTAAAGACCAGGTGAGTAAATGACAACTACACTAATGTGTCAATTTGTTTATGCTTGCACTTGGAATTCATAAAAAATCACAACCATATTAAACACTTATAAAACACTTACTTGTTTAGTTGTCTAACATTTTGTCTGGCTTTGAATCTGAACCTGAATTTTGTCCTTGCATATTTGTTTGCCTTTGATTCCGAATATGAATTTTCTCCTTGCAGATTTGAATCTAAATCTATATAGCAATCATATAAACAAGTGATTAAACTTATTTAACCTGTTCAAGTTATGAAACTGTGAGTTGTGAAAGGCGAAACCAAGCTTAAAGAAAATATATAGTTACGAAATGAGAGCAGGATCTCTTTAAGGGTTTTGTTGCATGCGGAGGGCGGTGGGAGGTGGCGGTGGGCGGTCGTATGAGGAGGGAATTGTGTTGAACACTAAACATTAAATGTTAAATAAATAACATAATAATAAAATAAATGCTGATGTCATCATTGCCATGTGTCAAGTGAAAACCAGATACCAAACTCCAAGAATGACATCATTTCTGATTGGCCAATTAGAAGTTTACAAAATAGCAAATACAAATATTTTTATAAAATTTAAAATAATTTTTAGCAAACTTTAAAGTTTAACTTTAGAAAATAGATTTTGATTTTTTGGTGGCAGCAACTAATAGAAAGTCAAAGTGGTTGACTAGCAACCGATTACTAGATTACTATATACCTGCGGCGGGAGGTATAAAAAAGAGAACATGAGATAATATTGATAAAAGTTTTCTTAGTTTTATATATGATTTCGTTGCAACATCTCAAAATATTAACTTGTGAAAATTGGTCTTATCTTAATCATGCCACGTTGATGTTATATGGAATATTAAGTTGACTTTTTTAAAGAAAACCATAAAATATTTCAAATTATTAATACATTAAAAAATATTTTTTGATAAATTTTTATGGATAATAAGATATATGATCAAAGTCTATTTTTTAAAATCCCGATTCTCAAAATTTTATTATCAAATGTTAATGGTTTTGGAGGAATAAATAAATTTCAACCAAATATACATCCTCTTTTTTGAATAATTAATTATTAAAGAAAAAAGAAAAATATAAACTCCTATATATCGTGAAAAGGCAATTTAATCACAAAATACTTGATTATTAATGATACTGGATGTATTGTACTTTTAATGATTTAAAGAGTGCATTAAAAAAAGATTTTGAATTTGTAAAAATTTGACAACCAATTAATAATAATAAAAAGTTCCTTTAAGAAGAATGATATCTTTGTTATGCCATGCATTTTCAAAGTTTCTTTTAATTTAAAATAATATCTTAAAATATTTTAAAAGAAACTTAATAATAATGTGAATATTCATTTTGATTTATTAAATATTAAAAATTAAAAATAAATCAATCATAATTTGAATTGTTTTTACTTGGTTAAAGAACACTCAAATTTCGAACATAATAGAAAATTGAAATTGGAAAATAATGTTTGTAAAGATTTGGTAGTTCGTTAAAACATAGTCTCACTCTTAAGCATGCATTCTTCAAAATGTATATCAAAATTATCAAAATAAGCATGTATTCAAATAATTATAATCCACCAAGATAATTATTAATTCAAAAATACATTGACAAACCAAAATTTGGTTAAATAGTCGAAGCATTATATAAGTTCAACTAAGTCAACTCGATGGATATGATTAACTCAAACAAACTCAAGTAAGACTAGGCAAGTGTTGTTGATCAACTAGAGGACCAAAATATGCCAACAACAAAGATATCCAAATCACAAAAATCCTTCTACAATGAAAGCCAAGCCAAAGAACAAGTATTGCAGAAAGCAATGGATCAAAGAAAGAAAGTCAAGTCAAAGAAAAAGCAATGCTGAAAACCAAAGGTCAAAACGGAGATCATCAAACAACTAATTGAATCAAGAAAGATAAAATAGAAGAAGACCCAAAGCTAAGTATTTACAAAAATCACATGGGGTCCCTTTGATTTTTGAAAAATAGGGGAGTTGTTGGGGTGCCAACAAACCTCTTCCAGGAATCAATATAGATTGAACTAGAAAATTATATATCTCTCCATGAGGATCAATCTCACTCAATGCGGCCATGTTTTCTAGATTTGAGGGGACTAGATTAGAATATGATGGATGGTCTAACCACTAAGGAGAAGAGGGTGGTAGATTGACTTGTGGATGAGCCAAATATGGTTGTTTGTCATCTAGGTGATTAGGAGAGGGTATTATATCAACCTATGGAGGAAGAGATAATGTTCGTTTGTCATGGTGAGGAGAAATAGGAGGTAGAGAAGATGATGGCTGGTTGGATCGATGAGGAGAAGGAAAAGGTGGAGGAGATGATGGTTAGTTGGATTATTGAGTAGAAGGAGAAGGTGGAGGAGATGATGGTCAGTTGGTTCAATGAGTAGAAGTATGAGGTGAATGATATGGCATCCACTCAACTCAGTGAGGGGAAGGAGGAGGTGGAGTATCACCACCATCATGATCAAATGAACTAGATCAATATTGACTACCATGGCCATTCATGGATACACCAACAATATGATGCATCAAACTCATCAAATCATGTGGTAGAATATTCCATATCTCTATAAGATCAGGGTCTCACATGATGTACTTAACCTGCATAAGGTTGAATCCATGTTAATCTAACAATACATATAAACAATCTACCAACTCCTGTAAGAATATAGCATCTAGCCTACTTAAAACAATAAAATAAAACTAGATTAATTAAAACATAATGCTAATATTACCTATGGAATATGGTGGATCATTCAAGGTGAAAGGGGTGTTCAAACATCCTCGCCAATCCATCCCCATGTATGGATATGCCACAAGATATAGTGTGTGATCATTATCGCTGGCAAGTAACTCCGTGTCTCCAAGGTGATCCTACCTAAGAACTTTGACTAACCCATCTTGGACATCACTCTCCCCACATGTGCATAAATAACTTGATCGTAGACTCAAAATGGAAGCAATAAAATGATTTCCTACTCGTCATAAACCTCTAAGAAAATAAACAAAATAACTCTGAATCAAAAGGGAAGTTGACCCTCACCTCAAATGTGAATAGCATGGATCAAGAGTAAAACAAAATGGATGCAAAAAAATGGCAAACCAACAAATGCATATAAGTCACCACACTAAATATTATAACTAATATAATAGAGGGAATCTAATGTGATTCCCATCAGTGGTGAAGTGGGCCACTTTTCTCACCAAAAGTGAGAGGCACTTAACCTCCTCTCCACCAAAAAAAGATATCCAAAGTTGTCCACTAGAAGCCTGAAAATCAACAGGGTCAGTAACCTATCAATTGGTATATCTATGAGAGTAAGCAAGTTGACTCTTTGTTGTAACACCGGGTGGGACATCAAGGAATTGGGGTAAATTCCCCCCTCTCCTAGATAGACCAATGATGAAATATATTCCCTCCTCTATAGGATGAAACCAAAGAATGGGACCAAGCCAAAATAAATGTCTCCACTAACCTCAGTGATGGATCAATTGCATTTGTAAAGTTGAGTTCCCTTTTGTGGATGTATCCTCCTCATAAAAATTGAGGAGGCCAATATACCTTAATGGGAGTTTGTTTTGTGTTGCAATCATGTGAGGATACAAATCCCCTTCCCTCTATCAAGCCTCCCACTCTTGTACAACATTGTACAGGTATACCCATGCCTGCTGATACTATTGCTCTTATCGCTAACATATTTGATTCACATATAACTTACATCAGTCACACACACATGTATATCTAAAACAAACAAAAAATTCATTAAATGACCCTTTTATGTATTGAGGAAAAAAATACATTAATTTCATAAGAGGTGCGCGAACATAATAGTAACACACAACACATGGTGTTTTTTTATTTGTGATGCACTAAACTAAGTACGACACACTAAATATGCAAAACATATATAATAACAATAAAATAATCTCGTTGTGATATAATAGCATTAAAGAATTGTAAGCGATGCTTTTGTATCTATGATGTACTAATGATAATATGCTAAAATAATTACAAACACTAAAGATGGAAAATAATAGCATTGATGCTTTAAAAATATGTGTTAGCACCATCATCAGTGTGTGCGTTTTACTAAAATGCACCAATCTGGGCATGGATATATGTGAAAATATTACAGAATGTGGTTGTTGGCCCTAGGTAAATTTTGGGATATTTTGGGTATCCATTTTAAGAAAGCAGTCAAAGTGTGAAGGGGGATGTGATGAAGTGGATAGGAAAATCAGTCGACTCCAAGGAATAGACCAAAAATTAAGGAAAGCAAGTTGTTTTGACGAAGTCTAACCAAAGGGTTGGTTTTCCGGTTAGGAATTTCGTCCACTTACATTTATGGGATAGGGTAATGGGCATGGATTTGAAAAATGGAAAAACAAAGCCTATAAATATGTAATGTGTTGGGAAGTTTGGGGAAAATGGAAAAACATAGCCTATAAATATGTAATGTGTTGGGAAATTTGAGGTTAGATAGTTTTTGGGAAAATTATGAGCTTTTTGTATTCTATTGAGGAGAAGTGATTGTATTGTTTTATCGAAGAATAAGTATCGATCTACAGGTTGTGTGTGTATATCTGATGTAATGAATATGTTTATGGGTTGTGTGTGCATACCAAAGTTCTCGGACCATGAATCTTTCTTAATAACGAGCATTTTTGTGGTTTTTCCTGCCTTTGGTTTCCACGTTAATTCTCTGGTGTCTATTGTGCATGATGTGTATGTTGAATTTTTATTTTCTTATTAATGCATCAATGGATAAATATGAATGGATGAAATATTAATTGAATGAATATCTATACTATCGGAGTTTTGTTAAATTAAAAGAGTTAAATATGAAGTTATCTATCGTAAATTTTGATCTATTCAAGTTCCTCCCATCGCAGATATAGTGGTGCAAAATGTGGATGTTCCCCTTCTATGCTACAGAAACTTGGTTCTTGTAGTCCCCATAGGTACTTCAAGTGAGACTTCATCTCCTCTACAGGTGTTTCAAAGAGGGATAAAACCATTCTGTGTCGGTATCTTGGGTTTTGTTGGTATGATGTTGTTTGAACCTGGTTTGTGTTAAGATTGTGCCAAAAAATGGTTCCATTGCTAGGACTAGGATCATTGCAAAGGGGATATGTTTATGTGGCGTTCGTCTAAGCTTGAGATCAAGGATTGGATAGATCAGAAGGTTAAGGAGTTTTCTCAAGAAGAAAATAGAGATCCAAGACTGACTCCAAGACAATGGTTGGGTAAGTATGTTCACTCTAATATCCATGAATTGTTTTCGACGAGTTTCATATTTTGTTGAATGTGTTGTTGTCAAGGTTGGAATTCCAAAAGAATAATTTCCAAGGGGTGAAATTGAGAGTTAGATTCCTGAGTTGATCCAACGATTGAAGTGTGTGAATAACAAAATATCACGAGTTGTCGACTATTGGGTTGATAGTATCCTAGAAGGATATATCACTAAGTTTGTTATTGATACTATCAAATCATACAACCAAGATGAAATGGAGGTATTTCAAGGTCCACGAGGTAGGTATTTGAAATATTTGGAGTTGTGGATTAAGATTCTATTGTGTGAAAAATGATTCTTGAGAATGAACTCCGACAAGTAAAGTGATTGTACATGGAGGGCATGGGTATCGATTGGAATAAGGTCTAGGGATAATGTGTGGAATAAGATGATATGTTCAAAGGAGAAGTAAGTGAGATTAATGAAGAGTGTGGGTTCCTGAGCAGTGGGAATATATTTCATTCAAACAAAAGGAGAAGGATTGCGACAAGGAGAGAGAGTTGCAGTAGGACAGATCATCAAATTGGCTAAACACAAATCCAATCCATAAGATGAATATCACAAAGATAGAGATAATTGACATGAATGCATAATTTCTCATTAATGTATGTGAATATTAGTGCAATGATATGGCCCTTGGGTGCCAAATTTCCAAGACGTCTCTTGGAATCTCTCACACTATTCATATTCTCTAACTCTAATGCATTAGATACCCAATGGAAGGTAAAGAAGGTGGTCCAAACGACGTTGAAGGAGGCTGAAGTGGCTTAGACTAAGGCCGTGATTTATTTGAAGATGGCTGCAACCATTCTAAAGAAGGTTGTGAAGGAGATGTAAATGTTTTGGCTACAACATTATGACTATTATTCGTGCATGTAGGATGAGGGTTCGAGTTACTCTTGTGGCTAGTGGTGTCTTTCAAATAAGTTATTTATATTTCCAAAATATTTAATTTAATACATATATTACAAATAATTATAAAAATCTATAAAAAAAATCCACTAATATAAAGTCAAACTAAGTTTGTTGACCAATCGATCACCATATTCGTGCATGGTAGGGACTAATAAGTAGAGAGACAATGGCCAATGGCCATAAGGTTGTGTTAAATTATTTAAATATGTTAATATATAAATTTTTGTGGATATTTTATCGGATAATGTGTTGCAATAAATAATAAATCATCATTATTAATGTAAAATAGTGTGAGGTTATCCTATTGTATGTAGGTTTTCTTACAATTAAAATGTAATATTATAAACATTACATTCAAAACATCAGAATGAACTAAAAATACAAGATAAAAGATACAATAACAAAATAAACACACAATCAATGCGATAAATACAAGATGTACTTTAGGAAACACATGAAAAAAGATCAACAAGAAGATGATCATTGTGCGATGCTTTTTACTTTTCACAAACAAAATGTAATAGAAATTAAAATCCTTCTTTTCCTTTCCTTCTTGGAAGATGGCTAGCATATATTCATTTAGTTATATTTAAGGTTTTTACATGCCTCAACTCTTGAATGTAATGTCCCCAATTATTTTTCTATTGACCACTTCATTAGACTAGGGAGGCAATGGATAAGTCACCTTGTAAGGTTCGTGTAAAATTATTAAGGCGGGTGTAATGTGGGCCATAAATGTATGAAGTATGATGTCCAAAATTTTAAATAATATGACATTATACCAATTTGGACAATAATGGCACACTAGTGGAGTATAAACTCCCAAGGAATCTCATTAATTAGGAGGCATGCTAAATATTTCCAGGAGGGGCACATTATTGGTGGAAGAAGTCAAGTGAAGTGTAACTACCACCAAATGAGGGAGAGTCTCCTATAATCAAGGAAAAATGGATCTATGAAA
Source organism: Pseudotsuga menziesii (assembly GCA_001517045.1). NCBI lineage: Eukaryota > Viridiplantae > Streptophyta > Pinopsida > Pinales > Pinaceae > Pseudotsuga > Pseudotsuga menziesii. Next base: position 1,212,594 of record LPNX010995521.1, on the reverse strand, counting down.
AATTATGACAATTTATGAAAACCTCCTAAAATTGATAATCAAGGAACATTACAGAAGTATAACTCCCTAAGGAGGGTGCATGAGGTGGTAGGTGGGCCCACAAGAGTTGTAACTCCATCAAATCAAGTCAAATCCCTATAATTATAATTGACAAGGAAGGTAAAATATTATTTAGTCAAAATTAAATTAGAGAGTGATTTAAGTTTCCAATTAATCATTCTCTAATGAAAATATCATTAACTAATGTTTAATTAATTTTTTACGAGAGAATCCTAGAATGAGGGGGAAAGGGATCAATGGAGTCTATAAAAAGGATGCAGATCTATTGGGAGGAATATTTTTGGACATTATATTTTTTAATATAATATATTTGTGTCTTTTAAATATTGGGATATGTGTCTCTTGCAATTGTAAACTAGTTTTGATAGTGAAAGATTTGACCCTAGCTAGTAGAGAGGAGAAGATCGTCTAAATCTCTTCACTGTGGTTCATGGAAATTGATTGAGATGATAAATAAATTTCATATGTATATATGAATATTTATTTCAGGTGTTTATATTAATATACATTAGTTTTGTCTAATTCTTGATGGTGTGTTCAAGTTCCAGTCAGTGGAAGAGTGAAGTTGTGGAGTTTTTGGACAACAGTGTTTGTATTGGTTTTTTCTAAAGGATAGCGCACTTGTAGTCGACAATATCTCTTAGGGGATTTTATAAAGGATATATATCATCCATATTTTATGGATTTCACAATGTATGAGGAATATATAATAGTTGGGGTTGAAATATTGTTGATAGAGGGCGCAACATTGAAGGAAAAACACTCATCTGGAGCAATCAATCTTCCTCTTTTCTATGTGGTTTTGTTGTATCCATTCCTTATCTCTATGTTGAAAATATACTTATGTATTTAAAGAATCCATAATATACATTGATGCAATCTCTATAAATTCCCCATTATTAATGAAAATCACAGTTTTATTGCTCATATATTGTCCATTATTCAAGCATTGGTTAAACGATGAGTAGATATATAAATCTATGTGTAGATTTGTGAATGTATGGTTGTGTAAAATTAATGAGTGAGTATGATTCATTAATATGATTCTCCGATATCTTTTATTAATCTATTTTTATTGGTTCTAATATATTTGGAATCTTTTTGTGTCCATTTGGAAGTTTCATTATTGTGGGTGTTCTAAATATGGTGCTAGAGTTTTGGGGGTCAAAAGTTACCTTTTAGTTTGACCATTTCTGAGTGTTTTTGGGATATTATACCTATTCTATTTCATTCATAGCACTGCTTCCAATTATTAACACTATTCATTTCATCGAAAAAAGTTTATACATGCCTAATATATGATCATTTTACTAGTGGAGCAATCTATACAACTATACTAAGGCACCTTCAACTATAAATGTTTGTGTAAAGTGTTCAGAGACTCCATTGAGGTTCTCTACAGTTTGTTAGTGGTCATATTGGGTGTGCTTGGGAGTGTTAGGTTCAAGTTGAATATATTTGGGAAATATTTGAGTCTTTAAGGAGGTTTTTGGAAAGAGTTGGAAACCCAGTGTTCAATGTGGTCATATTTGAGCTAGTGCTCCTAGTTTCAAATCCATTGATTATTTGGGGTTGTATTAGGGTTGATAGTTATAATTTTGGATTGGCAACATTGAAATGGTGATATATCAAACCTGATTTGGCACCTTGTAGTGATTTAATAGTAAATTATATAGGTTTCACATGTTAATTCAAATCCAAATTTGTATGCATAAGCCATTGTTGGGATAAAGTTAAAAATCATCCATAATTCCGTTGAACATTTGGAGCTAATATTCCTAGTTTTTAATTAAGGATATTACAGTGGCATCAAAGCATGTTCTTTGACAACTATGGGAACTAAGATGAAACTTGAAGAAAAACTTGGAAGAAGGTTTGCAGAGATGAGGTTGGAACCAGTTGCATGAGAGATTGATGAGAGATTAACATGGGAGGAAACATTTTCTAAAGATGGTTTCATTCCTTCGTTGGAAGACAATGAAGGATCTGAAATAATAAATGGAAGCTTGCATTATCCATTTGAGTTGGGTGATCCTTTTTGTGACAACATATACAATGTTGAATATTAATTGTCTTCAATGTCCAGACTTATAGATGGCAAAAAGCCACCTACTTTCCTTCCATTCTTCCCATAGAAGAGGAGAAACTTGAATGGAAAAGGTTGTTGAAGAACATGGATAAGACACAACAGAGGCTGTAGCATAATTTTCAATAGTGTCAATCCTTACTACCGAAATTGTGTGCATGAAAACTTGTGGATAAGATGTTTGGTTTCTCTGGGAAAGGAGCATCCAAAGGTTCTTATCAAAAGAATGGTTTATAGGGAAGTAAATCCATTATATATATTCACCCTTGAAATGGAAATTAGAAGAGATATAGTCCATTGAAGGAGAGAACAAGTTGTTCCATTTGTCCTTACAATGAGACACCTAGTCCTATAAGTGGTGAGCTATAAGGAGAATCACCCCATGAGGAGCACAAGTCACTTCCTAATGGTTGAAACATGGAAGAAATATGTGTGGGAGATGAACATGAAGAACAAGAAACCGAGCCTACAACTAGTGATATTGAAGAAGAAAAAAAATCATCCTTCCATTCCCCATCAGAGATTCACTATGAATTTGATTTCAACCACACAAAATATGGAGGCATAACCCCAAGATATGATCACAATTCTGATTTTTGCAGAAATCCTAATTATTTTCATTGTCGTGAGATAACAACCATCTCACATAGGGATAATGATCTTGTAGAACCTTCTAATTTTGAATTGAATATTAAAGATGAATTGTGTGTTGTGGATTCATGCCACAATCATTCTTATTTTTTATATTAGCAATTAGAATTTTATTTTTTGGAGGATGACAATGGAAACAAATCGTAAAATTTAGTGGAGAATATTCCCCATGAGCCCCATCATTTGACAGGACAACTGAAGGTAAGCAAAGAAAATATTATGGAAGCCTTGAATAATTTAAATGATATGCAAATATTAGTGGAATATATTATTGTTGGGAAGCTTCAAATACATATGATAGCTTGGGAGAAGAACCTTCCATTGCATATCTTTCATAACTTAGAAAAGAAGTGGTGGTAATGAAAGTGGACTATCTACACTTGATTTATGATAGAGATCATATTCTTAGGCTTGATGATATGTACCATAGTGCATTATAGGAAGAAGAAGATGAAGTGGGAAGGCTCACCAATGAGCTTGATATCACCCATGATTCCTTGAAGAACACACAAAAAGAAATTCAAGAATCAAACATGGAGGTTGAACAACTTTGTAGGAAGTTGGAAAGATTACACCCTTCCTCCTACAGTTCTGACAATTAGTTGTACATGGATGATTACATTCATGGATCAATGGAGGATCCTCATGTGAGAGTTAAACATGAGGAGCATTCATATTTGCAGGTACTTGAGGAGAGAGTTGACATGGAGAATGTTGACCAAGTACTTGTTTTACATCAGGAGGATCATGAGCTTCCTTGATGGGAGAGAGACTTAGCCATGGAGGAGGGAGACATGTACACTTTTTATGGACCATCCAACAAACGAGTATGTGCATACATATATTGGGTGAATAGGTCCATAAAAATATGGAGAAACAAGAGAGGTCGAGTTCATGTTGCATCAGTAGAGGGTTGTTTGGCACACCAATTTATTTCCAATATTGTGGGCAGCAACAAAGGCATGTACAATTGTTTTCTGATTCCTTCATCTTTCATGGAAGGACATGGGAGCTTCATCTGAGTCGGTTGGATGGGACATGTGACAATGATGTGAGCCAAAGGATCAGTGTGCATGATGCACAAGAGTATATTTATGTTCTGTTGGAGAGGCTCATAAAGGTTTGAATCAACATTGTGAGTGATGAATTTCCAATTTGGTGGTGGGACGTGGGACCTTGGCATCCTTTAGAGTGATAGATTGTTTCGGATGACAGTGAGGATCAGAGGGGTACAACATAGACAATGAGATATTAGTATTATTTGTCGCAGTAGTTTAGAAGATGGAACAGGAGGTGGATCCATCCATCTCTTTCAAAATCCTATCCATGTGGAGTAGTGGATTAATTTCATAGGGGGGAGGCCTTATGATGGAGGGATACAGTTTTTAACTGCTAGGTAGCTTGGGGGACTACAAGAATATATTTAGGAGGAAACTATGCAGTGTAGAGATAGATACAGTAGGAAGTCTACATTTCTCAGGTTCATTTGGGACCCTAAAATCACTCTTAGACTCAGTTGGGTTGGCGATAGGATAGTAGGGGAGACAGAGCTATCTCTTGAGGGGATTGGATTCCATGAGCATCCCAGACTGATGAATAGTGATTAGAATAGACTTCCTTTTCTTGTATTCAGAATAGAGTATGGAATCTGGATGGTATCCTTCACTTGCATGCATATGTAGGCCAATATCTATCGTGATGGATTCAACTTTTACATTTTTTCAATTTGGAGATCCAAGAGAGGAGGATACAGACAGAGTATGACAGTGGGATGTTTATGATCAAAGTGGCATAGTGGAAACATGTGTTGGAATATTGGGAAATACTAAGAGGGGGGGGTGAATCGGTATTGATAACTTTTATCAATTTAAACCACTTTTAATTTATTCATTAAAACACATGATCAACAAGAACACACATAACACAAATTTATCATGGAATCCCAATTAGGTAAAACACCAATACTTCCTATTACTTAAAAATTATATTTACAAATAGTTTATGCATGCTTATACATACAAGGATGCTACTACATCCTGTTTACCAACAACTACTAGAAGGAGGCTACAACCCCCTGGTTTTATCAGTTTATATTGAAAGGATGATACTACACCCTATTTACCATCTACTACTGGAAGGAGGCTATGATCCCCTTGCAGGATTGTAGCATGCCCTTGCACCACCCTTCCACCCTAATATCTTTTTATCGAACTTCCATATCTTCTTATGTATACCTTGGTCTCTGTTTTACTTGATGCTACATCGATATGGACTACAAAGACAATTTATCTCATTCATCATTATGTCTATAAATACCCTCTAACATGTTTTCTATGAATGCATATCTTCAACGTTGCGCCTTTTCATTCTTAGATCGTGCCTCTTCATGAAAAATCAATTCTTCATTTTCACAATTCTTTAATTCTATTTAGGTTTATCAACCATACCTTTCGGCAACAAAATCTTACCATAATTTCCTCTCAGCAATGATAATTCTTCACCGGAAATTCTTCCAAATTTTTCTTTTTTTGCAATGATATTTCCGCAATAGATCCTTTCTGCAACCATCCTGATTCGTTGATCCATTGCAAACTCTTTCATGTCTGTTTATCTAACACACAAATTTCTCTCCATAATCATCTTTCCACAATTTTCTCATCTTTTGACAATTGTATTTCCACAACAACCTTTCTGCACAGTTGATTTCTAGCAGACTCTTCCCTGGTCATTGATCTAAGATCTAGTGCAGATTGTGGATTGCGGACACGTGGTCTGAACATTTTTTTTAAAGTTCCTTCCGCAATTTCCTTTCCACAACTACATTTCCACAAGATAATTTCCGCACCATTGATTTCTTGTGGACTCTTCCCTGGTCATTGATCTTTAGATCATATGCGGATTGTGGATTGCGGGTTTTCCAAATTTCTTGAAAGTGCTTCCACAATTTTTCTTCCGCTACGTAGATCTCATGCATACTCTCTCATGATCGTCGATCAGGCGTGGATTGTGGATTGTAGGTTTTTGAAATTCCTTAAAAAATAATTCGTAATTTGTTTTCTGCAAGATTTCTTCCACGATGTCAATCTCATGCAAACTCTTTCCTAATCGTCGATCTTAGATCAGATGCAGATTATGCATTGCAGGTTTTCCAAATTTTGATGAAAATGCTTCCGCAATTTTTCTTCCACACCATTGATCTCTTATGGATTATTTCCTTACCGTCGATCTTCAGATTGCAGAATGCGGAACCACACTTTTTCATTTTGGACTTCTGCAATTTTAGTTTCCGCAATTGTGCTTCCACGTCGTCGATCTCTTGCAGAATATTTTTCGACCGTCGATCTCATAGATTGCGTATTGTGGAATGCGTAACCACACTTTCCCATTTTGTAGCTCTGCAATTCTCTTTCGCAACTTTGTTTCTTCATTTCTTACGAACTCTCGATTTCCTTGTGGGTTCACTCTTAACCATCAATCTAAGATCAAATGTGAATTGTGGATCTTCACTTTTCTTTGTGCGGAAATCATTCACCACCGTTGATTTATTTTTGGATTCAATCATAACCATTGATCTACAATCAAATGCAGATTTATGGATCCGTCCAAATATTCTTGGCACTTCGTACTGTTATCTACACTGCTCGCTTTGTGGATCTTTCCCTTCTCATCGACCCTGTCACTAATTTTCTTATTCGACTTTGTAATTCCTCTATCTTTCACTAATTTCATGAACCCTATAATCATGTTTTAATGGTTATTCCTTTTTCTTTGTTCAATTATTTTGACATCAATTGACAACTATTTTCAACATTCTCCCCCTTTAGCATTGATGACAACATTTTATCTTGGTCAATTTTCCCCTCCTTTGACATCAATGACAAAGGATTCCTTCTGATCTCCCCTTGTCATCATATCTCCCCTTGAGATTATGCTTCTACTTCTACAACTATAGTAAGGAGATTAATCCTAAATTCCATCTAAGATGCTCAAAATATTCCTTGGGTAGTGGCTTGGTAAAGATATCAGCAATCTATTCTTTTGTGTCAACATACTCTAGCTTAACAACCTTTTGAGATACTTGTTCTCTTAGGAAGTGATACTTTATTTGTATGTGCTTTGTCTTGGAGTGCATAACAATATTTTTTGACATATTTAGTGAGCTGGTATTATCACAATTTATTGATATTGGATTCTCATACTTCACAAGTAAGTCTTCTAGTGGTTGCTTCATCCAAATGACTTGAGTGCAACATGATGCAGTGGCAATGTATTCAGCTTCTGATTTGGAGAGTGAAATGGAGTATTGTTTCTTGCTGGACCAAGATACCAAACAATTTCCCAAGAAGAATGCTTCTCCATTGGTGATTTTTCGATCATCAACACTTCCCACCCAATCCAGATCAGTAAATGATTTCAAGATGAAGTCTTGAATATTTGGATACCATAACCCATACTCCAAACTACCTTTCAAATATTTGAAGATTCTTTTTACTGTTGTTAGATTTGTTTATTTAGGGCTTGACTAGAACCTACCAACCAAACCTACATCTTGCATCACATCTAGTCTTGTAGCTATCACATCTAGCAGGATTCCTATCATGGATCTATACATGGTATGGTCCACTTCCAGAGACTCGTCGTCCTTACTTAATTTACAACCTGTGATCATAGGAGTCCTAACAGGATTGGATTCTTCCATCTTAAATATTTTAAGCATGTATTTGATGTACTTAGTTTGAGAGATAAATATTCCTTTGTTTGTTTGGTAAAATTGTAATCCCAAAAAGAATGTTAGTTCACCCAACATCGACATTTTGAATGCCTTCTTCATTTCAAAAGAAAATTTTACACTTGGTATTTGTAAATTGATTCCAAATATGATTTCATCTACATAAACAACAACAATGATCATATTTCCATCTTCTATTTTAAGTAGAGATTACTTTCAATGGCCCCTCTCTTAAATCCTTGTTCCCTTTAAGTAGTTGTGTAGCCTTGAAAACCACACCCTTGGAGCTTGTTTGAGGCCATAGAGTGCCTTTTTCAATTTACAAACATAGTCTATGTTTTCTGATAAGATAAAAACTTCATGTTGATCAATATAAACTTCTTCTTATAGTTTTCCATTCAGGTATGGAGACTTGACATCCATTTGATATGCTTTAAAAATTTTATGGAATGAAAGTGCTAAAAACATTATGATTGCTTCAAGTCTTTTTGCTGGCACATAAGTTTCTTCAAAATCAATCCCTTCCATTTGAGCATACTCTTTACATACTAATATTTCCTTGTTCCTTATCACTTGACCATCGTGATTGAATTTGTTCTTGAAAACCCATTTGGTCCCTATAATATTTTTTTCTTTGTGTCTTGGGACAAGTTCCCAGGTTTTGTTCTTCTCAATATGATCTAATTCTTCATTCATGGCTTTGATCCATTCATCATTCTTGTTGGCTTCTATAAAATTCTTAGCTTCCACTAATGAGAGTAGGGCTTGTTCATTAAATAGTAGTTTTCTCCTTGTACTGAGTCCAGCATCTTTGTCACTGATGATCTGTGTCTCAGGATTATCCTTTTGTACTCTTCTAGATGGATTTTTTGTATCAGATCTTGTAGAATATTCTTGACTTTCCAGTGTATATTATTCCTCTAATTCTTCTTATTCCTCATGAATACTTTCATCTTTCTGCAGGTCTTCATTTTCTTCATCATTTGTACTTACATCACCATCACAACTTCTGATTTTTCTTGGTTTTATGTCATTTATTCTTACATCTGCACTTTCTACGATCTTGTGTAACCTTTTATTGTAACATATATATTCCTTCTTGGTGGATGAATATCCTAGGAAAATTCCTTCATTAGTCCTAGAATCAAACTTGCCAAGATCATCCTCGTTCCTTTTAATGTAGCAATTGTTTCCAAATACTCTAAAATACTTGACTGAGGATGGTCTTCCATACCATAGTTCATAAGGATTCTTTTCCTTATTCAATCTGAGTTGTCCTCTATTAATTATATAGACAGTTGTGTTACTTCTTCTCTCCAATATGCATCTAATAGCTTTGCTTCATTACGCATTATTCTAGAAGATTCTTGGACTGTTCTATTCTTCCTTTCAACAACACAATTCTGCTGAGGAGTATTTACAACTGAAATTTGTCTTTTAATCCCATGTATCTCACAAAATTCATTGAACTCGTTTGAGGTAAACTCTCCCCCATTATTTGATCTAAGACACTTGATTTTTTTATTTGTTTCATTTTCAACCATTGCTTTCAAGATTTTGAACTTTTCAAAAGATTCTGATTTTTCTTTGTGAAAAGTTACCCAAGTCATCCTTGTGTAGCCATCAATGAGCAACATAAAATAGTATTCTCCTTCCATACTTTTAGTCCTTTTTAGTCCACAAATATCAGTGTGTACTATTTCCAACGGATTTGAGGTCATATGTTCTTTTATTTTGAAACTGGCTTTAGTTTGCTTCCCATGTTGACAATGTCTAGAAACTAAGATTAGAGCTTTCATAATTTTAGGCAAGTCTCTCAAAACTTATTTCTGACTTACCTTGACAATATTATCAAAATTTAAGTGTCCCATCCTTCTGTGCCATAACCAAATTTTATACACCATATTCAAGTGACATTGATTTTGATTTTCTAGGATGTATACATTGTTTAAAATTTCTTACAGCAGTGCCAACAAGTCTTCCCGAGTCCTTTTTCCCGATTTCACATTTCTCATAGTAAAAAATACAAATTTTCCCTTGGTCACATGTTTGACTTAGATTAAGGAGAATGGGCTTGAGGTTTTCTACCAATAATACATTTTTTGCTTTGATCTTTCTATTGACAACAGTTGTACCTTTTCTATTTATCTTGGAATACATATTGTCTCCAAATGTGACTTTACCCTTATTATCTTTTAGTTTTATGAACTTGCTTGGGTCACATGCCATGTGTTTTGAAGAGCCACTATCCAAGTGCCATAGATTTTGTTTCTCTATTGCACATAGGGAAATTGTGGATCTTTCCTTTTCTTCCCTTTCCCTCCAGTACTTCTTTTGTTTTGTGTCTTGAAACTTATTTGCAACAGTATTCCTTGTAGGAGTCATCGGTTTACAGTATATTTCCATATGTACATGGTTATTACATTTGTAACATTATAGGTCTTGTCTTTGAAGAAGTGTAGAAGGATTATGATTCCTTTCTTTTGGTTTGTCACTAGGTGAATTCTTCTTGTATTTACGAAACTTTCCATAGCCTCTGCAATTTAGGGCTTTATGACCAAAATTATTACAAGAGTAACAATGACCAAGGAATATCTGTTGATATATATTTGTCATTGGTTTCTTAGGAATCACATTAATCCTGTGTTTTTCATGAGAGTTTGGAATAAATTTCTTGCTTTCTTCCTTCTTAACTAGACTCTTTAGTGTAACATCATAGTTTTTTTTTTATTTCCACTATGGTTTGTGAAAACAATAGTTTGTCCTATATCCTAGTCCATATTTATCATTTAAAGGTCTTTGGTTGTTTAGGATATCATCTAAGATCTTTGAGTTGCGCTCAAATTTTTATTTCATATTTTCTTCATCAAGCTTTTTCCTAAACTGCATAATCTCTTCTTCAAGTTTTCGGATTCTTGTATTTTTCTTTTGAGCTGCAAATTTAGGTCGACTTCAATCATTTTAGCCTTTATAAGTTGAGTTTCCAACTCGCTAATGACATGGTTTGAATTTTTGTTCTTTCTCCTGCATTTTTCAAGTTCTTCAAGAGCACTAATGAGTTCAGCTTTTAAGTCTACTTCACCTTCCTCATATGATTCACCATTTTGAGCTTGAGTATCTACTCCATTGAATAGAATTTATGTTTCTTCATCTCCACTTGTATCTTCATCTTCACCATCTTCCATAGTGTAAAGAATTGTCTTTTTCTCATAGTACTTCTTTTTGTTTCCCATTTTACCCTTTTTGAACTTCCTTCAAGCTTCTTTCTCATCACTATCATCTTGTTTAGGGTAAGGAAATTTTGAAGCAAATGTCCAAGTATTTCACATCTAAAACACTTTAGGGGTAGATTTCCTTTGTATTTTCCAATACCTCTCTCAATTTTTTTAATAAAGAGGGCTTCTTCATCATCTGAAATCTCTTAATGGTTTTTGGATGGGGTTTCAAACTTCTTTGATTCATTTGTGGCTTTGAATGCTGCCTCTTTTCTTGAAGAATCATTCAATACCATTCTCATCTCATATGCAGTGAGGATCCCATGTAGGTCATCTACTGTTAAGGCATCAAGGTCATCTCGTTCTTATAGAGTGGACACCTTTGATTCATACTTCATTGGTAATGTTCTTAGTACCTTATCAACTACTTCTCTTTCTTTTAATTCTCCTCCAAGCCCTCTAATAGCGTTTACAAGTTCAAATACTCTTAGAAGGTATTCTCAAATATTTTCCTCTTCTTTCATATTTAGAATTTCAAAATGACCTTTATATGTCTGAAACTTGGATTCCTCAACTTTGGATGCCCCTTTCATATACAATTTTTAACTTATCCGAAGCTTATTTGGCAGTCTTGCAGCTCATGACTCTTACAAACACATAGTTTGTTAATCCACTCAAGATGGAATTTATGGATTTTGTGTTACCCTCATATTGTTCTAGTTCCAATATATCTATAGGTAGGTTATATGTTATTTTCAACTCCTTTTCAATTGCATCCCAAACCCTCCATCCAAGAGACAACATATGGCACTTCATTCTCACATTGTAATATGCATAATTTTCTCCTATGAATAATGGTGGTATGTTGGTGGCTAAACCTACTTGTTGATCCATCATGGTTTTTAAGTAAGATATTCCTTCTAGTGGTTAAAATGTGGTGAAGGAACCCACTCTGATACCAATTGTTGGAATATTGGACAATACTGATAGGGTGGGTGAATTAGTATTGATAACTTTTAACAATTTAAACCATTTTTAATTTATTCATTAACACACATGAACAACAAGAACACAAAGGACTCAAATTTATCATGGAATCCCAATTGACTAAACCTCCAATACTTCCTATTACTGCAAAATTATATTTACAAATAGTTTATACCTTCTTCTACCGACAATGATGCTACTACACCCTATTTACAAGCAACTACTGGAAGGAGGCTTCGAACCCCTAGTTTTATCATCTACTACTGAAAGGATCCTACTACACCCTATTTACCAGCTAATACTAGAAGGAGGCTATGACCCCCTTGCAGGCTTGTAGCATTCCCTTGCACCACCCTACCACCTTAGTATGTTTTTATCAAACTTCTAGATCTTCTTATGTCTACCTTGGTCTATGTTTTACTTGCTGCTACATTGATCTATACTATAGAGACAATTTTTCTCAATCATCATTATGTCTATAAATACCCTCTAATATGTTTTCTATGAATGCATCTCTTCACCATTTTGCCTTTTCATTCTTAAATTGCGCCTCTTCATGCAAACTCAATTCTTTAATTCTATTTAGGTTTATTAGTCATACCTTTCCACAACAAAATCTTACCAAAATTGCCTCTCCACAATGATAATTCTTCACCAGAAAATCTTCTGAATTTTCCTTTTTTTCGTAATGATATTTCAGCAATATATACTTTCTACAACCATCTTGATTCGTTGATCCATTGCGGACTCTTTCCTGTCCGTCAATCTAACACACATATTTCTCTCTATAGTCATATTTCCGCAATTTCTTTATCTTTCCGCAATTGTCTTTCTACAACAACCTTTCTTCACCGTTGATTTATAGCGGACTCTTCCCTGGCCATAGATATGAGATATGATGTAGATTACGGATTGCGGACGCGCATTCTGAATTTTTTTTTAAAAGGTCCTTCCGCAATTTCCTTTCCACGACTACCTTTCCACAAGATACTTTCTACACCGTTGATTTCTTGCAGACTCTTCCCTGGTCGTTGATCTTTAGATTAGATGTGGATTGCGGGTTTTCCAAATTTCTTGAAAGTGCTTCCGCAAGTTTACTTCCGCTCCGTCGATCTCATGTTGACCCTCTCCTGATCATTGATCAGATGCGAATTGTGGGTTATGGCCGTTTTCAAATTCCTTAAAAATGATTCCACAATTTTCTTTCTGCAAGATTTCCTCCACGCCATCTATCTCATGAAGACTCTTTCCTGATCGTTGATCTTAGATAATATGAGGATTGGATATTGCGGGTTTTCCAAACTTCATGAAAATTATTCCACATTTTTTCTTCCACGCCATCGATCTCTTTCATATGCTTTCCTGACCGTTGATCTTTGGATTGTGGATTGCGGATTGTGGATTACGGATTGCGGATTGCGGATTGTGGAACCACACTTTTCCATTTTGGATTTCTACAATTGTGCTTCCCTATCATCAATATCTTGCGGAATATTTTTCGGTCGTCAATATTACGGATTGCGGATTGCAGAATGTGGAACCACACTTTCCCATTTTGTACCTCCGTAATTCTCTTCCACAACTTTGTTTCCACGATTCTTCTAAAACGTTGATTTCCTTGTGGGTTCACTCCTGACAGTCGATCTACGATCAAATACAGATTGTGGATCTTCACTTTTCTTTGTGTGAAAATAATTCACTGCCATTGGTTTCTTTGCGGATTCAATCCTAACTGCTGATCTATGATCAAATGCGGATTTGTGGATCCGTCCAAATCGTCTTAGCACTTCGGACTGTTATCTCCAATGCTTGTTTTGCAGATCTTTCCCCTGTCACTGATTTTCTTATTCAACTTTATAATTCCTCTTTCTTTCACTAAGTTCACCCTGTCATCATGTTTTACCGATTATTCCTTTGTCATTGCTGAACTCTTTTAACATCAATTAACAACTATTTTCGATAGCATGGTGGACCCTTTTTGCAATTAGTTAGGGATCTTGGAGTTACAATACTAGAAATAATTTTCAGTAGCAGACCCAGTCGTGAGAGTCATTTATGGCCTTCATATGATGAGATTTTTATGTCGGTGCCATACATTGAGAAGACTATACTTCACCTCCTTTTGATTGGGTTGGAACCATGAGATCATTTTCAGCATTAGTATGGTTCAAATGGTGGAGTATAAATTTGATGACTTGGTCCATTTAAAATTGAAACATTATAATGCAGTCATCACTAAGGAAGAAGGAAATAAAATTAAGTGTGCATAAAATCTTAGGGAAGGATAACATGTGTCGCCCACAAATTTAAATTGCTTTAGGAAAATAAATCTTGGGTGGGGAGGACTATAATGTCCCCAAATATTTTTTCTATGGACTACTCCATTAGACTAGGGAGGTAATGGCTAAGTCACCTTGAAAGGTTCATGAAAAATTATCAAGTGGGGGAGAGTGTGATGTGGGCCATAGATATATGAAGTATGATGTCCAAATTTGTAAATAATATGACATTAGACCAGTGTGGACAAGAAGGGTGTGCCAATGGAGTAGTAACTCCCAAGGAGTCTCATGAATGAGGAGGCATTCTAATAATAACTAGGAGGGGTGCATTAGTGGTGGAAGAAGTAAAAGTGAAGTGTAACTCCCACCAAATGAGGGAGAGTCTCCTATAATCAAGGGAAAATGGATCTATGATGATTTATGACAAGTATCGGGTCCTAAAAATAGCTAATGAATGTAAACTAGAGAAGTGTAACTCCCTAAGGAGGGAACATGATGTGGTAGGTGGGACCACATGAGTTGTAACTCCCTCAAATCAATCCAACCATATGTAATTTTAATTTCCAAGGAATATAAAGTATTATTTCATCAAAATAACATTATATAGCGAGTTAAGGTCCCAAATAATCATTCTCTCATGAAAATATCAGTAATAAAAATTTTATTACCTTTTTATGAGAGAATTCTACAATGAGGGGGAAAGATATCAGTGGAGTCTATAAAAAGGATGCAAGCCTCTTGGGAGGAATATTTGTTGACATTTGATTTTTGAATAAGAGAGATATAGTGGATTTTAAATCTTGGGATGCGTGCCCCTCTTAATTGTAAACTAGTTCCATTGGTGAAAGATTCCACCCTAGCTAGTAGAGAGGAGGAGAACATCATGATCTCTTCACTGTGCTTCATGGAAATTGATTGAGAGGAAAAATCACTTTCATATTTCTCTATAGAGATTCATTTCAGGTGTTTATGTTCATATATAGTAGTGGGTTATAATTCTTTATTGCGTGTTCAAGTTCAAATAAATAGGAGTGTCAAGTTGTGGAGTTTCGAGACCAGTGTTTGTATTGGTTTTTGCTAAAGGAGGGTGCACATGTGGTCATCCATAAAACCTTGGGGAATGTTCTAAAGGTTATATATAATCCATATTTGATGGAGGGATCACTACAAGAGGCATATATAAAAATTGAGTTCGAAATATTATTGATAGAGGGCGCAACTGTGAAGGAAAAACACTCATTTGGAGTAGTAAATCTTCCTCTTTTTTGTGGTTTTTTGTAGCCATCCTTCTCTCTATGTAGAACATATCCTTTTATATTTTGAGATTCCATAGCATACATTTATGTAATATATTTAAATTCCCCATTATTAATGAAAATCATAATGTCTTTCCTCATATATTGTCAATTATCCAAGCACTGGTTAAGCTATGAGTAGATCTGTAAATCTATGTGTTGATTTGTGAATGCATGGCTGTATAAAATTAATGAGTGGGTCTGATTGATTTGTTTGCATATATAGTATATGTTACTAATCCATTTGGATTGGTTAGAATTTTTTTGGAATTTTTTTTTCCATTTTGGAAGTTTCATTATTGTGGGTGTTCTAAATATTGCATTAGGGTTTTGGGGGTCGAAAGTTACTTTCTGGTTTGACCATTTCTTAGTGTTTTTGGATTCTAAGACCTATTCTATTGCATTCAAAGTACAATTTCCAATTGGGAACGCTTTCATTTCATAAAAAATGTTTCCATATGTATGATATATGATCATTTTACTAGTGGGTCAATCTATACAATTATGCTAACACGCCTTCAATTATAAATGACTACGTAAACTATTCAAAGCTTCCATTAATGTTCTTTGGAGTTTGTTAGTGGTAATATTGGGTGTGTTTGAGAGTTTTAGGGTCGAGTTGAATATGTTTGAAAAATAGTTGAGTCTATTAGGATGTTTTTGGAAAGATTTGGAAACCCAGTGTTCGGTGTGTTCAGATTTGAACTAGTGATCCTAGTTTTTAATCCAATGATTCTCTAGGGCTGCATTGGGGTTGATAGTTCTGATTTTGGATTCAGAACATTACATAAGTGATATATCATACCTGATTGGGAACCTTACAGTTTTTTGACAGTAAACTATATGGGTTTCCAATGTTAATTCAAATCCAAATTTATATGCATAAGCTAGTGTTGGGATAAAGTTAAAAATCAGCTATAATTTTTGTTGAACATTTGGAGCTAATAATCCTAGTTTTTAATTGGGGATATTGCATTGAATCACATTAGGTATTATATTTTTTTTAATATTTTTTTTAAATACACATGTGACTTTCTCGACATGTTTGAGTAATGAGCCTAAGGTGGAATCCACTTCACACTACCTTGCTAAAAACATATTCCAACTTGTGAGAGTCATGCCTCCTCATACAAATTTCAATTTAAGTGCTCTTTGGATTATTTGAAATCCCTAAAATTAATAGAATAGCGTCACAGGGTGTGAATATTGTTTGCAAAATTTTCACCCCAAAAATAGTGATTCAATTTTCCCTATAACCAAAAGGAAGCTTACTGGGAATAACAACTTTGAATAGCACGTCTTAGAATGTATGCTGGATTTTATTGTAGGTAGTGATGTGCATTTATTTATGTATATATTCTATGTCTTGGGTATAACTCAATCCATGTATAATGAGCATTTTTTAATTAGATAGAATTTTTTCTTTTAACAGATGGAATTTGTTGATAAATTAAAATAGAGTTCCAATCAATCTGTTACACATGAAATTGGTAGATATGCTCAATCCCTTGAAGTGGCATGGCCATGACATATTTTGGAGAATCTTTTTCCCAATCCTAGGATGTTTGACGCACCTTGTCTCTTGACATAGTGCGTCAGAACTACCTGATGCCTTCTTCCTGCTAACATAGTGCATCAGTGACACATTTTCCCTCAAGGCAAAGAGTGTCGGTGCTACTTCCCCATATGCAGAGAGCATCAACAATGCCAAAAAGGAAGAAAAGGGAGGTTTCGAGAACCTTCTAGTCAAAATTCCTCATGGAGGATGATCCCGAATACTAGGATTAGGTGGCGCTCGAGCTTTTGGACCCTAGGGATCATTCCTTGCCTGCCTCCCAAAATATCTCAACCCCTTTGGGCTTCCCTTGGCCTATTTATACAAGCTTCCTCGGTTGTTCAACAAACTTCATTTTTATGTTTAGGAGCTTCCAAATCGTTTTAAGCCAGATCATGTTATTTGGCAATGCATTTGGGAAGAAAAAATATTCAATATCCTAAAATCATTCCACGATGATCGATCCTTACGGATGGAATTGTGCTAACAAAAGGACTTCCAACTGGCTGTCATGTTAACAATGACTGCAATCTTGGTTGGGTCCACCAGAACTCCATCCTTGCATAAAATGTGACCCAGCGGAGTTCCAAATGGGAATATTGACTATGTTTTCTCCTATCCCTATTTCAACTATGCTATTGGGTGTCACTATCCCGAGGGTTCAAAAGGTGATGAGTCAGGTAGTATAGAGACTAAACCTATATGGGCGTAGGTATTTTGCATGGCATAAACTGATTAGGGTGTGTGTAAATAAGGATTCAAAGCTGAATGGATTAACTTATTGGGTTGAGATTGACAGGTGTCGAACTCGCAACTTTCGTCTTGACAGGGAGATACTCTAACCGAGTGGGAGGAGGGAAGAATACCAAGAGAGAATCCTCACGCTACTAGAATCATAGTTGGTGTAGGAGGAAAGAGAGTGTAATTGTGAGTGAGGCTTGTAAAGCTTTTAGAGTGTGTGTAAGAGTGATGTTGAAAATATTGTGGGATTGAGGATTCAACGTCAAGGCTTCGCTTGTAGCTTATTACTATTTATATCATCAATACAAACATGTTTTTCTTTTTCATAAGCGATTTTTGTTAATATCAGTTGTTTATTAATTTTTTCCTTGACTATTAGTATAGATATTTGGATTGTCTTATTGCTTTCACCATTTTTTCTTGTTCTTCATGCTCTTTGTAGGTACATTTGATCGCAAAGGATCTATAAGGAAAGGAAAACCTCCATCACCGAGGTAAGGAAAGCTTAGCATTCAAGTCGTTCAATTATCTAGGAGAAGGATGCATCGCTATGGTTTTTTGTTCTAGATCTGCCTCATGCAAGATAGGGGAACAAACTGTGTCCGCACTAACTGAAATATTCTCGGTAACAAAATTGGAGACCATACTGGGGATCCAACCAATCATATCTGTGAATTTTGATGTTGCTTTTAATTACAAGATTATAAAAATATTTCTTACTCATTTAAATATCTAAGGTGAGTAATCCACCTTACTTCACCCTCATTTGCCTTATGTGGTTCATGATTTTACTTACCATAATTTCAGTTTGATTCACATTGGGTTATCCTGAAGGTTATTTGACTCTTTTATTTTCTAGACCCACTGACACACCTGGGTGTGCTTGAAAGAGCGTTGGAATCTTATTGATGCCTATTTTCCACTGTCAATTATCATCACCAATTCCTTCTTCCCAAAGTCAGAAGCGGAGCTGACGCATTCTATCGCGAGGCATAGTCCACCGATCACTGTACGACGCCCTCGTTCTACCCTACATGGTGCATCGTGGTAGGATTTCTCCAGCTCTAGAGCACTTTCTTTCAATTTTTTGTCTACTTTTGGGTTTGGTCAATTTTCTCTCCTATTCATTGACAGGTCTTTCTGTGTGTTTTTAGCCTAGATGTACTTTTTAATGTTAGATCTTAAGAAGTTGTCTTAGTAGAATCTTCAAAATTGAACAAGTTTCGTGTGGAAAATGATTTTTGGGTGTATGGTTTGTATGACTAGTCCTTTAGGAGTTCTTTACATATCTGTGAAAAGAAAAAATTGTATGGCTTCTCTGCTTTTGTAGTGTTAATTTTTGCATTTCTTTATTTGAAATCATATTAAAAAAATAAAGAAAAAGATGGATTGCTTGCTTTTGGTTTGTTTAAATCATTAGAAGTGTTTTTTTCCTTTTTGAAGATTGATTAGAGAAAATAGACATTTGTGCATTATGAAGCCCTTTCCTTTTGCAGTAGAAGAGATTTTAAATCATAGCTTTTGAGTTTCGCTTGTTTGAAAATACTTGAAGTTTAAATAAATGAGTTGTTTGGATTGCATGTTTGTCTTTTCATGTATTGAAAAAGAAACTGTCCCTTGCTCTAAATAGATTTCATTGAAAGGAAAATTGCATGGGAATTTAGATGATTCAAATCTTGCAATTTACTTTAGTTTCCGTAAACATTCACTAATCATTAAGATAAAATTGAACGGTAGCTTAGGTTAAAATTATTGGTAATTTGAGTGATAGGTTATAAGACATGCTCCGACATCTATGAACATCAGAGTCGTCATTTATTTTCCTGTACTGCATCCCGATAATCTTGTGGGTCTTGCACGTACCAATCGGTATATCGAACAACTTTTCACATACCTTCGCGGTATATCGAAAATTTCTTCACATACTCGATAGTATATCAAAAGCCCCCTTTTGAACGGTTGTGCATAAGAAAGCACTAACATGGACTTGAGATCCCACGTACCTTGTGTATATATGGAGACCCTTATAGGAATTGATACCAACTAAGAAAATCCTTTTGGACGTCAGCAATAGTACACCAAGAATAGCACTTGGGGAGCTACTACGCACATGTCGTCTAGGTAGTCGGGTATTCAGGAAAGGGTACGATCCAAATCCTCCTTGTTACGTTTTACTGTTGGACCCTGCGGTATATCGTGATTTGTTACAACTTGACAATCCTAGTGAGGTTCCGGCTTTCTCAACCCCTCTTATAGCTTAAGTTTGTGTGTAACCTTGGCTTGCATAGGATTTTTTTTGTGTTCCTTTTTTAATAGTAAATATTTGGAGTAGAAGTGTTTAGCCATCATTCTGGTTGAACCACCTATGAGGATATCTCACATATTGCAGGGTCTACCACCTGAATTTCCTCCTACCATGGAAGAAAGAAAATGGGTGACCATGGATCATCATGTCAGTACTAATCCTTCTATGGAAGGTTTTCCTATTATTGAAGATTCAAGAGAAGAGTATTATTCTACGAATAATCCACTTACCTCTACCTTGGTATTGGTATAATTACCCCCTTCACAGGATTCGACTTTTCATTTCTCTATGGAAGATCATTCTAGTGCACAGGATTGGGTGTTTGCTCCACCCTCAGATGACCCGATGGCATCAGAATTTGGTCCAACTGCTCCTTTTTGGGGGACTTCCTTGGGATGGAATATTTATGAGTACGACACCACTACCTTAAATTATGCTACCCCCCACCTAGTTCAAGGTTATTGTTATCCAATGGTGAGTATTTTAGACCCACCTGTGATATGGTGTCCAATTTACGCACAAGGGGAGAAATCATAAGAAGGAGAAGTGTTTCTCATTTTCCAAGTTGTTTGAAAAGAAACACTCCCAAATACCACCATGCCCTTGTTCGGTATTATGCTATTACTGTATCTGGAATACTGATTCAAAGTGTGGTTTACTATGATCCTGACCATCCTTCTATCCATGCCCTATCTGTTTAAAATCTCCCTTATATCCCTAGTTCTTCTATTAATATTATCACTAGGGGGAAATCCCCAGGATCAGTTATCACCAAAACCATGAGAACTAGTTCAAATCAAAGGCAAAGTATTGCTCTTAGGAAGCCCATAGCTGGACCACCTTCCACCACTGCAAAAAAAATATTTCCTTCCTCCACACCAGGACAACCGATGTCCAATCAACCCACATGGGGATACCTTCACCCAGGAAATCAATAGGAAATGATCAACCCAAAACTATCAACCCTAATACCCCATGGGGACAACCTAATTGGTCAAATGTCCCTACTTACATAATCCTTTTTGCAAATATGTACGGAGGTCCATCCATAGTTTCCCCATTTGGAAGTGTCCCTAGAGGTCCCCCATCTGGGGGTTTTTTCGAAGGTCCCTCGTATGGAGGGTCGTCTTCTGGGGGTCCTCAATACGGAGGAATGTCATCTGGAGTTCCTTCATATGGAATTCCACCACCTAGAGGTCAACCACCTAGGGGACCACCAGGTGGCACATTTGAAACCAACATCAACTTAACCCACCTATTATCAGAGGATCATCGACTCCCTTTTATAAATTTTCTTATGGACCTACTAGTATTCAAATTCATTATCAATATTACTAGTATCCGCAACAAAATCAAAAACTACCCTTTGTGGCTACACTTGATCTTCCAGATTTGCCACATTTGATTAATGATCATATTCATCATGATCCTTCACGGCCTTCTATTCCAGTGAAATTGGCTTTGGATATACCTAAGTTTGACAGCAAAGCTGGTGAGCACACCAAGAACCATGTAATGAATTATCATTTATGGTTTTCATCTGACTCTCTAATGGATGGTTCGATATGTTTGAGATTGTTTCAAAGGAATCTTGCCAGAACCGCCACCAAGTGGTATATAGAATTACCCAAGCACTCCTTTTGGTATTTTAACACCTTAGCAATGGCACTTTTAACGCACGTTCAACTCCCAAACCAGTACGAAACGGGTGTGGATATTTTAATTCCCCTCTGTCAAACCACTTCCACCCATATATCCCATCATATACATGATTGGAGATGACGACATAGATTGATTAAAGCACACATTGTCAACCAATTACTTGTCGATTGGTTTACTATGTATTTCCTTCTTCCCATTGCTTGGGATGTTTCCATGGGAGGTGTCATCATCAAAGAACAAGCCATTATCCGATCTTAGTAACTAGACTTAGTTTATTCCCAGTCGGGTACTCTTTATGATTTGATCCCGCGTGTTATTCGTCCTACTTCGGACCCTTCAAGACCTTCAACAGAACCACCCACTCATGATGTTCTTGGTTTAGTTCGGACACAACCAGCGGCTAAATCCCCTGAAAAGAAAAACCAACCTGTTGGCCAAGCCACCAAAAATCCCAAAACCACCCCTCCTCCTGTTGCCTCTACCGAGGTAAATACAATTCAATTCTCAGAATTTTTGGGAACGAAGAAGAAAGGAAAGAATAAATAAATAAAAAGTCTGAAAATCAATAGGAAAGTAATAAAACACAAAACCCTGATGTCGAATCCAAGAATAAGAGAAAGGTAAAGCTTCTCTACCTCATATGTGGAGGTTACCACTTCACCAAGGAATGTCCTCAGCGTGAATATGCCTACAAGTTCTTAAAAAATTCTCCCACTCCGGCAGTCTTGACCGATCCTTTCCCTACCCAGCAACAGTTGATTGACCATCAATATTTGCACGAATCTTCCTCGTCCTCTATATACGAGGTTAAAATGATAGTGAAATGGTTAATATTACTACCAGTTCCCAGACGTATGACTCACCTACAGAAAATAAATATTATAACGATTCAACTGATAAAGCTACAGTTTCCACTTCTCCTCCTACCAACAATATTCATAATGAAAAACTTGTCATTGACACCATCTTTTGGCCGCCAATGAGTACAATTCAAAAATCAATATTTAACCCTAATGCACAGGATGTTCAATAGTACAATGTAGTCTAATATTTGGCCCAAGCACCATGTGTTATGTCTACAATCGAAGTACTCCAAATGTTCCCTACGCAAAGAAAGAACTTGTTGTCAATTCTTGGAGCTATGGATTCTGAAAATAGTAACGTTATCACCTTTAAATTGGATGAGGCTCACCCATCAATTAGCTTTCCACTTATCTACGAAAGTTATTGGGAAGAAATTCCATCGCACTATGTTAGACGAAGGTGCCTCAACTTCAATCATGTCTCTGTCATGTTGGAGAGATATAGGCTCTCCAGAGATCAATCGTTCACCTAAGACTTTGAAGTGTTGAGAATATAGTTGTCATTGATGTCAAAGGTGTTCACAAATGACAAAAGAATAACCAACAATAGGATAAAATCAGTAAATTACAAAGGATCAATTACATGAATCATCATTGATGTCAAAGGAGTTCAGCAATGACAAAGGAAAATTAGTTACAAGGTCGAGTGATAGGAAAAGTTAGTGACAAGGAAAAGTTAGATGCAAGAGGCAGAGGAAGATGATGATTTGCAGCAGAATTTATTACGAAGACTCAACATTCGTCCGACAAAGGAAATCAACAGTGCAAATTGATTTTACATTTGGGATTTATTCCACATTGGCAACACAGTTGAGTTCATAAGTGCTTATATGCACTAGTCTCACTAGACTTATTCGACGTGTAGAGAAAAGGTAGTGTGTGGTCTC
This sequence comes from Pseudotsuga menziesii, assembly GCA_001517045.1. Classification (NCBI taxonomy): domain Eukaryota; kingdom Viridiplantae; phylum Streptophyta; class Pinopsida; order Pinales; family Pinaceae; genus Pseudotsuga; species Pseudotsuga menziesii. The sequence goes on along the minus strand of LPNX010995521.1, from coordinate 1,189,279 downwards.
TAGGTGTTTGGAATCCATGAGAAGATCACCAGCTTGGAGCCTGGGACAACCTATCCAGCCCCCTACCTTTTTTTGGAAGTATTGACATTGTACAGATCAACGGTCAGGAGTGAACTCGTAAGGAAATCAATGGTGGTGAATAATTTTCGTACGAAGAAAAGTGAAGATCCACAATCCACATTTGATTGTAGATCGATGAATAGAATTGATTCCGCAAGGAAATATATGATGAGGAATGACTTTCGCACAAAGAAAAGTGAAGGTACGCAATCCACATTAGATCGTAGATCAATATTTAGGAGTGAACCCGCAAAGAAATCAACAATTCAGAAGAAAAACGGAAGGAGGAATGTGGAAGATGAGAATTCAAAGTATAAGATAATATGGGTTTTTGTAACCCAGTGTCCGCTAGTGGAATGTGGAAGGCAGAAAGAGGAAAGAGGAAGGTGGAATGCGGAAGATGAGAAATCAAAGTATAAAATAATATGGGTTTTCACAACCCAGTATCCTCCAGCGGAATGCGGAAGGGGGAAAACGGAAGGTGGAGTATGGAATGCGAAGTACGAGAAATCAAGGTCTAGAATAATATGGTTTTCTGCAACCCAGTGTCCTCCAGTGAAATGTGAAATATGGAATGCAAAAGATGAGAAATTAAGGTCTAGAATAATATGGTTTTCTGCAACCCGAAGTCTGCCAGCGGAATACAGAAGGTGGAAAGCGGAAGGAGGATATCGCGAAAAGGAATTTTGAGAAATGTTACAATTCAAAAATCCATATCCTAACATTATATCTATGGTCAGGAAAAATCCCGAAATAAAATCAACGGATCGGGATGGTTGCAGAAATGGAGAATGTTGAAGGTCACGACTAAAAGATTCATGAAGAGGCATGGTCAATGAAAAGGAGCATTAGTGAAGAGATGCTTCCATATGAAGCATGAAGGTATTTATTGATAGAATGATTGAAGGAAATAATTCTCTCTATGATCGTGAGTGACAGAGTCCAAAAGTCAATGCAGTTCGATAGCATACTGATAAAATTCATTCCAGGGTGCCAGGGCGACACCAGGGCTGGCTACAAGTCTGCAAAGGGTGTTGTAGCATCCTTGTATATTGTAGCAGGAAGAAACCCAGGGTGTTGTATCATCCTTGTCTATTGTAGCAGGCAGAAACACAGAGCGTTGTAGCATCCTTGTTTGTTGTAGCAAGCAGAAACCCAAGGTGTTGTTGCATCCTTTCTGTAGCAGCAGATAAATCAATTTTGTAGATTTATCTTTTTAATGAGTTTGAATTGGTGGTTTTCTCTTTGAGGTTTCCACGAAAAAAATTATGTCTTAACCTGTTTGATTCACTGTGTGTTTTGTTATTTTAAAAGGAAAAAGACAATACTGATTCACCCCCCCTCTCAGTATTATGAAATAATCCAACAATTGGTATTAGAACCGATTACTTCACCACAGTTTAACCATTGCAAGGAATATCCCATTTAAAAACCACTATGGATCAACAAGGAGGATTAGCCACAAACATACCTCCATTATTCACAGGAGAAAATTATGCATACTGGAGTGTGAGAATGAAGTGCCATCTGATGTCCCTTGGATGGAGGTTTGGGAAGCAACTGAAAAAGATTATAAAATAAGAGACCAAATACCTATAGACCTAGAGGAACTAGGCCAATATGAAGGTAATTCCAAATCTCTAAATGCAATCTTGATTGGATTAACAAACTCTGTATTTACAAAATTTATGCGATGCAAAACTGCTAAACAAGCCTGGGATAAGTTAAAAATTATCTACGAAGGGGTATCTAAAGTCAAAGAATCCAAGATTCAAACATATAAAGGGTAGTTTGAGAACCTTAAAATGAAAGAAGAAGAAAATATTGGGGAATACCTTTTAAGAGTAGATGATGGTGTTAATGCTATTAGAGGTCTTGGAGGAAAATTAAAAGAAAGAGAAGTGGTGAGAAAGGTACTAAGAACATTTCCAATGAAGTATGACACAAAAGTATCCACCCTAGAAGAACGAGATGATCTTGACCTTGTGACGGTAGATGAACTACATGGAATCCTCACTCCATATGAGATAAGAACGGGACTAAATGAATCCTCAAGAAAATAAATAGCATTTAAAGTCTCATATAAAAACCAATTAGAGAACCTAGATGATGAGGAAGCCCTTTTTACTGAAAATATTGAGAAAGGTACTGGAAAATATAAAGGAAAGTTACACCTAAAATGTTTTAACTGTGGAAGAATTGGACATTTTTCTTCAAAATGTACTTACCCTAAACAAGAGGATAGTGATGAGAAAGAAACCTCAAAGTTCAAAAAGGGTAAAACATGAAACAAGAAGAAGTCCTATGAGAAAAAGAAGATTGTTTACACCATGGAAGATAGTGAAGATGCAGATGCAAGTGAAGATGAAGAAACTGAAATTCTATTCATGGGTCTATATACTCAAGCTTCAAATAGTGACTCAGATGTGGAAGGAGAAGTAGACTTAATATCTAAGCTTGTTAGCGCTCTTGAAGAAATTGAGAAATGCAGAAAGAAATTGAGAAATGCAGAAAAAGGAACAAACAATCAAATCATGTCATTAGTGAGTTGGAAGCTCAACTACTAGATCCCAAAAGAATTGGGGAGGACCTAAAATTGAAGCTCAAAAGAAGAATACATGAATCTGAGAGACTTGAAGAAGAGATCATGAAACTCAAGAAAAATCTTATTGAAGAATCTATCAAATCAAAGTTTGAGAACAACTCAAGGATTCTAGATGACATCCTGAATAGCCAAAGATCATCAAGTGGTAGATTTGGCTTAGGTTTTAGCAAAAAAGGAATCCAGAATGTTTATCTTTCACTAATCAATAAGGAAATAAGAAAAGCTATGCCGAAGCACTAAAAGTCCAGTTAAAAGGGAAGAGAGCAAGAAGGCTGCCCTAAGCTCTCAAGATAAAAACAAAATTAATATGGTGCCTAAGAGACCAAATAGATATCAGTAGATCTTTTTGGGTCATTTTTACTCTTGTAATAACTTTGGTCATAAAGCCTTAAATTGCAGAGCTTAAGGGAAGGTTCGTGAATACAAGAAGAAGTCATCAAGTAACAAACCAAAAGGAAATCATAACCTCTTAAAAAATATGACATAGAGTGTTACAGATGTAATAACCATGGACATATGGCAAGAGATTGTAACCTAATGACTCCTACAAAGAAGATTGTTGCAATTAAATCTAAACAAACCAACCGAAGAAGTATTGGAGGGAAAAGGAAGAAAAGGAAAGTTCATTGATTTCTCTATGTGCAACAGAAAAACAAAACCCATGGCACTTGGACAGTGGGTGTTCAAAACACATGATTGGTGACCCAAAAAAATTCATAACACTAAAATATAATAAGGGTAAAGTCACATTTGGAGACAATTTTTCTTCCAAGATAATTGGAAAAGGAACATTTATTGTCAATAATAAGATCAAAGAAGAAAATGTATTACTAGTAGAAAACCTCAAGCCTAATCTCCTTAGTGTAAGTCAAACATGTGATCAAGGGAACATCTGTATTTTTTACTCAGAAAAATGTGAAATCAGGAAAAAGGACTCAAGAAGAATTGTTGGCTTTGCTATAAGAAATTCAAACAATGTATACATCCTAGAAAACGAAAATCAATGTTACTTAAGTATGGTTGATAAAAGTTTGTTATGGAACAGGAGGTTGGGACATTTAAATTTTGACAATCTTGTCAAAATAAGTAAGAAGGAAGTTGTAAGAGACTTTCCTAAAAATTGTAAAACCTCTAAACTTAGTTTGTAAACATTGTCAACATGGGAAGCATACTAGAGCTAGTTTTAAAACAAAAGAACATATGACCTCACATCCTATGGAAATAGTGCACATGGATATCTGTGGACCAACAAGAAATAAATGCCTGCAAGGAGAATATTATTTCATGTTGCTCATTGTTGATTACACAAGGATGACTTAGGTGACATTTCTCAAAGAAAAATCAGAAGCCTTTGAGAAGTTCAAAATCTTCAAAGCAATGGTTGAAAATGAGACATATATGAAAATCAAATGTCTTAGATCAAACAATGGGGTAGAGTTTACTTCAAATGAGTTCAATGATTTTTGTGAGATACATGGAATCAAGAGACAATTTTCAGCTATAAAAACTCCTCAACGGAATGGTCTTGTTGAAAGGAAAAATAGAACAGTCCAAGAAGCTATTAGAACAATGCTTAATGAAGCAAAGTTGTCAGATGCATATTGGAAAGTAGTATACACAACTGTCTATATAATTAATAGAGGACAACTCGAAGTGAATAAGGACAAGAGCCCTTATGAGCTATGGTATGGAAGACTAGCCTCAATCAAATATTTCAAAGTATTTGACAGTAAGTGTTACATTAAAAGGAACAAGGATGACCTTGGAAAATTTAACTCTAGGACTCGTGAAGGAATATTTCTAGGATATTCATCCACCAAGAAGGCATATAGATGTTACAATAAAAGGTTACACAAGATTGTAGAAAGTAAAGATGTGAGAGTAGATGATATAAAACCAAGAAGAGTAAGAATTCATGACAGTGTTGAAAATACAAATGGTGAAGAAAAGAAAGACTTGAAAGAGGACGAAAGTACTCATGATGAAGAAGAAGGTATAGAAAAAGAAGATACACATGAAAGTGAAGAAGACTCCCCAAGAACTGATACAAAAACTCCATCTAGAAGGATACAAAAGAATCATCTAGAGTCACAGATCATAGGTGATAAAAATGTTGGAGTCAACACAAGGAGACAACTACCATTTAATAAACAAGCCCTACTCTCAACAGTGGAACCTAAGGATTTTACAGAAGCCAACAAACATAATGAATGGGTCAAAGCCATGAATGAAGAATTAGATCAGATTGAGAAAAACGAGACCTGAGAATTTGTCCCAAGAACTAAGGATAAGAATTTAATAAGGACCAAATGGGTTTTCAAGAACAAATTCAATTAGGATGGTCAAGTGATAAGGAACAAAGAAAGATTGGTATGTAAATGTTGATGTATATGTAACTTCAGAATGTATTCATCTATGTATCTTATGTATTGTAACCCGATGTTTATTCCGGGATGTTTCTATTATGTATTTGAGTCATGTTGTCATGCCCCGATGTTCCGATCGGGAGGATCAATAATGTAAACAAGTCATGTCAAGTCATTGTTAAAGTCCCCACAGTTTCGGGGCACTAGGGTTAGTATACACTCATAGAGATGTAGGCTCTAGTAAGTAATTGTTAAGTTGGGCCGACATGATTGAGTGCATTTCAAGTGAACGGAAGAATATAAATAGAGAGTAAGAGCCTCTCTATTTATCACTTGTAACACATATCGTTCACTCACTCAAGTGTGGCGCATTAGTGAGGAAGGAAATACATTGGGACTAGACAGAAGAAGAAGACTACTGCTTTGGGGCTTTTACTGTTTTGGTGTTGATTCTATCTCTAAGGAAGTTGTGGGGTTTTCTCCTTTATGTTTTCCCCGAGGAAAACTCTTTGTGTCTCTTGTCTCTTGTGATGTGCTTGTGTTTGATTGTTGTACTTGTTATTCTCTCAGTAAAGATCCTAACATAATGCTAGCTTAATGTTGAAAAACTAACATGGTATCAGAGCTAACCTGAGAAGAAGACACTGTGCAGCTACGGGAACAAGGGCTTCCTAGTTTGTGGACCTTCCTCCACATATTTTCAGCAAAAGTAAGGTGGAACAACTCTCCTCCTTAGGGCGCATCTTTCTGTCGAAACATAATCCAATTTTGAGGTTTTTCAGTTTTGGACCTGTCACTGGGGTCGGAAATTAGGGCTTTTTACAGAAGAGGAATTTTTCAGTGAGCCCAGGCCTGGCTTGATCTCCTCCCCAAAGTTGAAGTTAGGGACAAATTTCAAGGCATTTGGGTGGACAAAACTCCGGAAAAACAAAACCCTAGTTTGCTCCTGAACCAGATCTACAGGATTTCAGCTCAAGTTTCAGATCCGACATATTGAACCTGGTAAGATCTAAAATATTTTGTATTTCCATTTGAGGTTCTCATTTAAGTTGTCTCATCATACCAAGCTTGATGAAAATCTTGAGGGAGCTGATAACTTCCCAGCTTGGAAGTATAGGATCTCCCTGGTCCTGGAAGAGAATGAATTAGACTCCTACATTCATGAGGAGGTTCCAGTTCCAGAGGGAGATGAGGCAAAGGCCTTACATAAGAAGAAGATGGTTATGGCAAAGAGGATCATTGTTGATTCTATTAAGGATCACCTTATCCCACAGGTGTCCTCTCTCAAGACACCTAAAGCTATGTTTGATGCCCTAACCAAATTGGTTGAAGGAAAGAACATCAATCGAAAGATGACCCTGAGGAACCAACTGAAGAATGTGAATATTCAGAATGCAGAAACTATCCAGTCATACTTCACAAGGGTTTCTCAGATCAAGCAACAACTAGAAGCTGTTGATGAAGAAGTGGAAAATGCAGAGATTGTGATGACTATTTTGAATGGCCTTCCTAGGTCATGGGATGCTTTCATCCAAAGAATCTATGCTAGGAAGAAGTTAGTCAAATTCAGCAAAATATGGGAAGAATGCTCTCAAGAAGAAGCTTGGATAGCAGCTCGAGAAGAAAATATGGGTAGTGAAGATCAAGCCCCCACAGTTCACTCCAAGAAGGAAAGAAGAAAACATCATTACTCCAAAGGTAAGAGCTCTCATCCTAAAAGAGATCTATCTATATTAAGATGTTATACATGTGATGAGATAGGACACTTTGAAAAAGACTGTCCTAAGAACAAGAACCAATCTCATAAGAAGAAGAGCAACAAAAGAAGACACCATGCTCATGCTGGAGAGGATGATGAACCATCCAAGAAGAGATCCAGATATGAAAGTGAATATTCTTCAAGCGAGGATGAATATGTTCTAATATCCGCTCTCACAGGTAACATTACTCATGGTAGTGATGATTGGCTTATACACAGTGGGGATTCCAAACATATGACGGGATTCAAGGAATCTTTTGTAAAACTGTCAGAACATGAATCACCTCACAAGGTGAAACTAGGAGATGACTACCAATATCCAATAAAAGGTAGTGGGGAATCTTCATACAAACTAGACTCTGGTAAGTCTCTAACAATGAAAGAAGTATTGTTTGTTCCAGGGCTCAAGAAGAACCTTCTATCCATTTCAGCATTGGATGCAAAAGGAATGCGGGTTGCATTCATAGATGGTCAAGTCATCATGTGGCCAAAAGGAAAGACCATCGATGATGCAGTAGTAATTGGAGAACAAGAAGGAGGCTTGTACAAATTGAAGGGTCATCCAAAACAAGCCTTGATCCATGATACAGTAGAACCAAATGAGATTTGGCATAGAAGGCTTGCACATGTGCATTACAGAGCACTACCTATTGCAATCAAAGCTGTTGAAGGTCTTCCAGAATTTCAAGCCAAACATGATGGTGTCTGCAAAGGTTGTGCGAAAGGAAAGAATACAAAGAAGACATTTCCCAGCAGCGAAAGCAAAGCCAAAATCATTCTACAAATCATCCACTCCGATGTATGCGGTCCTATGTCATCAAACTCACTAAGCAGGTATGCATACTATGTTTCTTTTATTGATGATTTTTCTAGAAAGACATGGATTTACTTTATGAAGAACAAAGATGAAGTATTCATCAAGTTCAAGGAATTCAAAGCCTTGATCAAAAACCATACTGAAAAGAAGATCAAGACCATTCGATCAGATAATTGTGGAGAATTCACTTCGAACAAATTCAAAGAGCTATGTAAAGAATCAGGGATTAAGAGGGAGTTGTCTACTCCTTATATCCACAACAGAATGGGATTGCAGAATGGAAGAATAGAACCATCATGGAAGCTGCAAGAGCAATGCTTCATGATCAAGATCTACCTATGCATCTTTGGGCTGAAGCTGCCAGAACTGCGGTGTATGTACAGAACCATGCTCCACATAGAGTACTCGAGAAAAAGACTCCTAAAGAAGTCTTCTCCAGCAAGAAACCAGAAGTCATCCATCTCAGAATATTCGGTTGTCCCGTATACATACACATTCCAAAAGAGAAGAGAAAAAATTTAGATCCTTCAGGAAAGAAGGGCATATTTGTGGGATACTCTGAAAGCTCGAAGGCTTACAGAATCTATTTTCCAGGATACAAGAAGATTGACATCAGCAGGGATGTGACATTTGATGAAGGTACAGCTTACAACAAATCTAGAAAGAAACCCGCTGAAGAACCTGAAGAAGCAGAAGCAGAAGTACCCAAGATCCATGATACAATCATGGAGAAAGAAGCTCAAGAAGAAGATCGAGAGTTCGAGGAACCACAAAGACCTGTAGATCCACCTCTGGAGAAGAATCCTCATAAGAGGAAACCTTCTTGGGTACGTGAACTTATCCAAGGTGCGGAAAGATATGGGGCTCCAGAAGAGAATCACAGAGAAAGAAAGAGGACCAGATCTAATTCCGGGTATGTAGCTTTACTATGTGATTTTATTGATAAAGAACCTTCCAGTTATGTAGAAGCAGCAGAACAGAAAGAATGGAAGGATGCTATGATTGAATAATATCAATCGATCATGAAGAATGATGTTTGGGATGTTTTCCCAAGACCAGAAGGGAAGTCAGTTGTAACTTCCAAATGGATCTACAAGATTAAGCATGCTGCAGACGGTAGCATTGAAAAGTATAAGGCAAGATTTGTAACTCGAGGATTCTCTCAGAAATAGGGAGTAGACTATGAAGAGACCTTTGCACCTGTAGCCAGATACACTTCCATCAGATCAGTACTCGCTCTGGCTATAGTAATGAAATGGAAGATACACCAAATGGATGTCAAGACTGCCTTCTTGAATGGTGTAGTAGAAGAGGAAGTGTATGTAGAACAACCACTCGGTTTTGAGACACATGACAGAGATTCTGATGTATGCAGATTGAAGAAATCCCTGTATGGTTTGAAACAGGCACCCAAGACCTGGTACGACAGAATTGACAGCTTTCTATCCAGTTTGGGCTTTACCAAGAGTAAAGCAGATTCCAACCTCTACTACAAGGTTGAAGATGGAAACCTAGTGATGCTCCTACTGTATGTAGATGATCTATTTGTGATAGGTACATATGGGTTTATTGCTGATACAAAGAGAAAGCTTGCTGTTGAGTTCGAAATGAAGGACTTGGGGATGATGCATTACTTTCTAGGTATGGAGGTGTGGCAGAGTACAAATGGAATCTTCCTTGGACAAGGGAAGTATGCAGTAGAGATCGTGAAGAGATTTGGAATGATGGACTGCAAAGCTATGGCCACACCTATGGCATCGAACTTGAAGCTATTGAGTGATGCTTCATCAGAGTCGGTTGATGCCATGATGTATCATCAGATGATTGGGTCATTGATGTACTTGACGAACATGAGACCAGACATTTGCTTTGCTGTGAACACCTTGATCCAGTACTTGACAGATCCGAGAAGTGTTCACTTGACTACTGCAAAGCATATTCTGAGGTACCTGAAGGGTACAGTTGAATATGGGCTCAAGTACGATGCGAATCAAAAGATTAACCTAGAGGGTTATGTTGATTCAGATTGGGCAGGTAGTGCCATCGACAGGAAGAGTATTTCAAGATGTTACTTCAGTATGGGATCAGGTGTGATCTCTTGGTTTAGCAAGAAGCAATCATGTGTGGCACTGAGTACAGCTGAAGCATAGTATGTCGCAGCTTGTTCAGCTAGTTGTGAGCTAGTATGGCTACGGAAGCTACTGTCTGATATATTTGATCTCCAGTTAGATGCTACTTGTATACATTGTGACAACCAGAGTTGTGTGAAGCTGTCAGAGAATCCAGTGTTCCATGACAAGTCGAAGCATATCGAGATCAAGTATCACTATATTAGGGATATGGTGCAGAGAGGAGCAGTGAAGCTCCAGTATGTTGCGATGGAGGAACAGATAGCTGATGTATTGATGAAGCCATTGGCTAGGCTGAAGTTCAAGTACTTCATGGAGAGACTTGGTGTTCTCCAGATCGAGGTTCCTTCCATTCTGACATGGTGAGAGGATTGGTTCCTTCCATGGTCAGATGTAAGGGCTGAGCCATTCTATCATGGTGATAGGGTTGCTCCCTTCCATGTCAGATATGAGTGCTGGCCATTCTATCGAGCAGGACAGATGTAAGGGCAATTGCCATTCTAGGAATGGAGGCACCTGGTCAGTTACCAGGATCACTTAGTGTAGGACTGAGTAGCCATTCTGATGTGATAGAGGGATGTGTTCCCACTTGATCAGATATAAGGGCTGAACCATTCTGTCATGGCTAAAGGATTAAGTTCCTTCCATGTCAAATGTGAGTGTTGGCCATTCTGACGAGCAGGTCGGATGTAACGGTAACTGCCATTCTCTAGGAGAATGGAGGCGCCTGGTCAGTTACCAGGTAGATCAGTCGAGGACTGGGGGCCATTCTGATATGACTGTTGGGATGTGTTCTCGTAGGATCAGATGTGAGTGCAATCCCTTCCATCACTGTGATAGGATGTGTTCCTGTCTGGATGGATGTAAGTGCAGAGCCTTTCTGGAGCGACTGAGGGATGTGTTCCCATGTGCTCAGATGTAAGTGCTGAAATCTCTCATCCCTGTGATAGGATGTGTTCCTGTCTGGATGGATGTAAGTGCAGAGCCTTTCTGGAGCGACTGAGGGGTGTGTTCCCATGTGCTCAGATGTAAGTGCTGAAATCTCTCATCCCTGTGATAGGATGTGTTCCTATCTGGATGGATGTGCCCTTCTGACGAGTAGGTCAGATGTAAGTGCTGAAATCTTCCATCACTGTGATAGGATGTGTTCATGTCTGGATGGGAGTCTTCCATCACTGTGATAGGATGTGCTCCTATCTGGATGGATGTGCCTTTCTGACGAGTAGGTCAGATGTAAGTGCTGGGTGAAGACCTACATGATGGGTAGGCCTACAACCAACATGAAAAAAGGGTTGGCTCTATAGAGCTTCCTGTGACAAGAAGAATCATGAGATAGAACCAGTGATGATCCAGATCGAGTGATGATCCAGATCCAGTAGTGATGATCCAGATCGAGAGATGATCTAGATCCAGTCCAGTGATGTTGATCCATATCGAGAGATGATCCAGATCCAGTGATGATGTTCCATGATGATCCAGATCCAGTGAATATGACTTGAAGATGAATATGACTTGAAGACTCAAGATGTAGATGACGAGATGATCCAGTTGATACAGAGAAGAAGACTAGTGCTGAAAATTGTGTCGAAAGAATACCTTCCTAGTTAAGAGGGAGTGTTGATGTATATGTAACTTCGGAATGTATTCATCTATGTATCTTATGTATTGTAACCCGATGTTTATTCCGGGATGTTTCTATTATGTATTTGAGTCATGTTGTCATGCCCCAATGTTCCGATCAGGAGGATCAATAATGTAAACAAGTCATGTCAAGTCATTGTTAAAATCCCCACAGTTTCGGGGCACTAGGGTTATTATACACTCATAGAGATGTAGGCTCTAGTAAGTAATTGTTAAGTTGGGCCGACATGATTGAGTGCACTTCAAGTGAACGGAAGAATATAAATAGAGAGTAAGAGCCTCTCTATTTATCACTTGTAACACATATCGTTCACTCACTCAAGTGTGGCGCATTAGTGAGGAAGGAAATACATTGGGACTAGACAGAAGAAGAAGACTACTGCTTTGGGGCTTTTACTGTTTTGGTGCTGATTCTATCTCTAAGGAAGTTGTGGGGTTTTCTCCTTTATGGTTTCCCCGAGGAAAACTCTTTGTGTCTCTTGTCTCTTGTGATGTGCTTGTGTTTGATTGCTGTACTTGTTATTCTCTCAGTAAAGATCCTAACATAATGCTAGCTTAATGTTGAAAAACTAACAGTAAATGGTATGCTCAAGTAGAAGGGATTGATTTTGAAGAAACTTATGCTCCTATGGCAAGACTTGAAGCAATAAGAATGCTTCTAGCACTCTCAAGCCATAAAAATTTTAAAGTGTATTAAATGGATGTCAAGTCTGCATTTTTTAATGGAAAAATAGAAGAAGTTTATATTGAACAACCTAACAGTTTCTATTTTCAGAAAATAGAGACTATGTTTGCAAACTGAAAAAAGGCACTCTATGGTCTCAAACAATATCCAAGGGCTTGGTTTTCAAGGCTGGACAACTATTTAAAACAATAAGAATTTAAGAGAGGGGTTGTTGAATGTAATCTCTACTTAAAAATAAAAGATGAAAATATGATCATTGTTGCTGTTTATGTAGATGACATCATATTTGGAAGCAATTTACAAATACTAAGTGTAAAATTTGCTTCTGAAATGAAGAAAGAATTCGAAATGTCAATGTTGGGTGAATTAACATTCTTCTTGGGGTTACAAGTTTACCAAACAGAGAAAGGAATCTTTATCTCTCAAACTAAGTACATCAAATACATGCTTAACAGATTTAAGATGGAAGACTCCAAACCTGCTAGTAATCCTATGATCACAGGTTGTAAATTAAGCAAGGACGACAAGTCTCTGGAAGTGGATCATACTATGTGTAGATACATGATAGCAAGCCAGTTGTATGTGAAAGCTACAAGACCAGATGTGATGCAAGATGTAGGTTTGGTTTCTAGGTTCTAGTCAAGCCCCAAAGAAACGCATGTAACTGCAGTAAAAATATTTTTCAAATATTTGAAGGTAGTATGGAGTATGGGTTATGGTACCCAAAAAGCCAAGACTTTATTCTAAAAGCATTTACTTATGCAGATTGGGCAGGAAGTATTGATGACCGAAAAAGTACCAGTGGAGCAGCATTCTTCTTAGGAAATTGTTTGGTTTCATGGTTAAGTAAAAAACAATATTATATTTCACTCTCCACAACAGAGGCCGAATATATTGTTGATGCGTCATGTTGCATCCAGGTCATTTGGATGAAGCAGACACTAGAAGACTTACTTGTGAATTATGAGCAACCAATAATAATAAATTGTGATAATACCAGTTCCATAAATATGTCAAAAAACCATGTCATGCACTCCAAGACAAAACACATACCAATTAAATATCACTTCATAAGAGAAAAAGTGTCCTGGAAGGTTATCAAACTAGAGTATGTTGACACAAAATAACAGGTTGCTGACATTTTCACCAAGCCACTACCAAAGGAATCGTTTGAGCATCTTAGACAGAAGTTGGGAGTGATCCCCTTACAAAAGTTGTATACTCAAGAAGTGCAATCTCAGGGGGAGTTGTTAAGAAGACAAAAAATCCTATATCAAAATGGGTACAACAATACACGTTATCCTTTGTCATTGTTGTCAAAGGGGGAGAATGTCTATATGTTGCCATCAATGCCAAAGGGGGATATTGTTGAGAATATAGTTATCATTGATGTCAAAGGAGTTCACAAATGAAAAAAGAATAACCAACAACAGGATAAAATTAGTGAAATAAAAAGGATCCATTACATGAATCATCATTGATGTCAAAGGAGTTCAACAATGACAACGGAAAATCAATGACAGGGTCGAGTGACGGGAAAAGTTGGTGACAAGGAAAAGATCGATGCAAGAGGAAGAGGAAGATGAGGTTTTGCATCAGAATTCACTACGAAGACTTAGCAGTCATCCGATCAAGGCAATCAATGGTGCAGATTGATTTTACATTTGGGATTTATCCCACATTGGCAGCACGGTTGAGTTCGTAGGTGCTTATATGCACTGGTATCGCTAGAATTATTTGACGTGTAGAGAAAAGGTGGTGTGGGGGATCTAAGTGTTTGGACTCCATGAGAATATCACCGACTTGGATCCCAGGATGAACTATTAGGCCCCCTACCTTTTTTTTTGGAAGGATTGACAATGTACAGATTGAAGGTCGGGAGTGAACCCGTAAGGAAATAGATGGAGGTGAATAATTTATGTACGAAGAAAAGTGAAGATCCACAATCCACATTTGATCATAGATCTATGGATAGGATTGAATCCACATGGAAATATACAGTGGGGAATGATCTCCGCACAAATAAAATTGAAGGTTCACAATCCACATCAAATTGTTGATCGACAGTCAGGATTGAACCCACAAAGAAATCAATGGTTTAGAAGAAAAGTGAAAGGTGGAAGGTAGAAGATGAGAATTCAAAGTATAAAATAATATGGGCTTCCACAAATTGGTGTCCGCCAGTGGAATGTGAAAGGAGGAAAGAGGAAAGAGGAAGGCGGAATGTAGAAGATGAGAAATCAAAGTATAAAATAATATGGGTTTCCGCAACCCAATGTCCACCAGTGGAATGCGCAAGGTGGAAAGCGGAAGGTTGAGGAAGGAATGTGGGAGATGAGAAATCAAGGTATATAATAATATGGGTTTTCGCAACCCGGTGTCTGCTAGAGAAAGGTGGAAAGCGAAAGGCAGAAGATGGAATGGGGAAGATGAGAAATCAAGGTCTAGAATAATATGGGTTTCTGCAACTTGAAGTCCGCTGGAAGAATGCAGAAGGCGGAATGCGGAAGGAGGAATGCAGAAGGAGGAAATCGAAAGGAGGAAATCACGAAAAGGCATTTCAAGAAATGTTACAATTCCACAATCTGCATCCTAACATTATATCTACAGTCAAGAAGAATCCCGATATAAAATCAATGGCTCAAGATGGTTGCGGAAATGGAGAATGTGGAAGGTCAGGACTGAAAGATTCATGAAGAGGAATGATCAATGAAAAGGTGCATTAGTGAAGAGATGCGTCCCTAGGAAGCGTGAAGGTATTTATTGACAGAATCATTGAAGGAAACAATTTCCTCTGTGACCATGAGTGACAGATTCCAAAAGTGAATGTAGTTTGATAACAAACTGATAAAATTCAGTCCAGGGTGGCAGGGCGGTGCTAGGGTAGGCTACAAGTCTGCAAAGTGTGTTGTAGCATCCTTATCTATTGTAGTAGGCAGAAACCCAGGGTGTTGTAGCATCCTTGTCTGTTGTAGTAGGAAGAAACCAAGGGGGTGTAGCATCCTTCTCTATTGTAGCAGGAAGAAACCCATGGTGTTGTTGCAACCTTTCTGTAGCAATAGATAAAGCAATTTTGTAAATTTATCTTTTTAATGAGTTTGAATTAGTGGTTTTCTCTTTGAGGTTTTCACGATAAAATTTATGTCTTAACCTGATTTATTCATTATGTGTTCTGTTATTTTAAAAGGAAAAAGACAATACTGATTCCCCCCCCCCCCCTCAGTATTGTGGAATAATCCAACATGAAGGAATTTGATGGTCATGGTTTTCATCTCCATGGACTACTTCCTTCCCTCTTGGTTTAACTAGGGGACAAATTAGTGTCCATTATGGTTCAAAGTTATCGATGCTCATTTAGAAAGCAATCTTCTCCTGGGTAGGAATTGGTTCTATTCCATGCAGGCAGTTTCCTCATCTGTGTTTCGATTAGTCCAATTCCCATTTCAACGCAAGATCGTCACGATTGATCAATTGTATTTTTTTCCCCATATACGAGTTATAATTCTAATTCTATGAATAATGTCCCTCTTTTATCTTCTATGACTTCGCAGTACTAGAACGTAGGGGTAGGTCTTGTCAAAGATTCCTAACTTATGGGAATCTTTCCATTAGCCAATCCTCCCTCTACTTGGACCACATTTGTGAACATGATCTCCTATAAGAATCATGACACTTCAGATAAAGTAAATTCAATTGTTGATTTGACATCGTTTACTCATTTCAAAGAAACTTACCAGGCTATCTAGTCCACCAGCGACCTTGCCATTAACGATAATATTTTGGTGGCATCTAACCCTTATCACCTACCATATTGGTTAGATTCCCCCCCATATCTAAATTATCTTGTGTACACTCTTCCATCAGTTGAATCAATCATGGAAGTCATGTATTTAGAAGACATTCCATGGAAATACCATCATCATCGATCCTCTTTCCTTCCCAATTACCATATAGTAGAAGATAATTTTGAAACAATTGTTTCATCTGATATTGTAACTACTCCTTAGTCACCAGTACTCATCCACAATTTTGATTCCGAGGGTAATCTGAGTAATATTACTAATACCATTCTGGTCAATATAATATTGAAACTAGGAGTTGTAGAAAATCTTCATGTAGACCAAAATTATTCTGCTTCAAAATTTCGGTCTTATATGACCCTTTTTAAGGAATTTAGAGACATTTTTGCTTGGAAATATGAGGAAATGATAGGGATAGACCCTTTGATTGTGGTTCATGAGATTAGGACTTACCTTGATGCCAAGTCGGTCTGTCAGAAGTTACATTACGTTCATCCACGGAAAGTGAAAACCATTAAGGAAGAAATTGAGAAACATCTTAAGGCGGGGTTCATTTACCATGTACCATTTACAGAATGGGTTTCTAATATTGTCCCCGTGAATAAAAAGCATGGAATAATTAGGGTTTGCATCGATTTCTGATACCTCAATAAGGCTTATCCTAAGAACAATTTCCCTACTCCTTACATCGATCAAATCATCGATAATTGTGCCAGAAGCATCATATTTTCATTCATGGATGGATTTTCTAGCTATAATCACATAGATATACTCCCTTTTGATCAACATAAAATGGATTTCATTTTCCCATGGGGGAACTTTTCCTATAGGAAGTTTCCTTTTGGCTTAAATAATGTTGGCACTACTTTTCAACGCGTTATGTCTTACGCTTCCATGACATCAAACATATTATGGAACCATACCTCGATGATTTTCCTGAACCATACCTCGATGATTTTCCTGCTCAATCGTAGCATCGGGATCACCACATTGACCACCTGAGAGCCCTTTTTCTCAGATATCATCATTACAACATACGGTTAAATTCACACAAATCTGTTTTTGTCTCAAGACTAGCAGACTGCTTGGCTTCATCATTTCCAAGGATGGAATCCGTATATACCCACTAAAAATTGAAGATATCTTGGCCCTAGCCCCACCTACGAACGTTACTGAACTTCAAATTTTGCAAGGGAAGGAAACATTTTTGCATCATTTCATCTATAACTACACCGAGAAGACGCATGGTTTCATGCGTCTGTTAAAAAATGGCACACCCTATGTTTGGCATGACCTTGCACAACATGCATTCGACATTCTCAAACATGCCATTATCATGCAATGGTCTTGCAGCCACTCGGTTATACCAGGGATTACTCCTTGTATTTGGTTGCGTCATTAACCACCATCGGCATGGTACTAGTTCAAATGGATGTACACGACCACTAACATGTGATTTACTACTTAAGTAAGAGTCATGTTGACTCTGAAACCCATTATTCACATATGGAGAAGTTAGATTTTTCCCACGATCATCATGGTCTAGAAATTTCGTCACTACATTTTTCTTCGTACAACCATGGTATATTCAAATTCCAACTCCATGTATTACATATTGACTCGCCAAGTGCTTGGGGGGGGGATACTCTCCTTGGATTGTTATCCTGTAGGAATTTGAGTTAGAATTTGCAAAATACACTTCCAAGAAGTCCCTTGTACTCACGAATCTCATGTGTGACCTTCCCTTTACTACTGAGGATACGCAACCCTTGGATTCATTTTCCGACGAATCCTCATTCCTCATCAGTACGAATGACCCTTGTTATAGATATTTGATTTTATATCTCCAGAATCAATTTTTCACCCTCAAGAAACCCACGACGAACATCCTCATATCTGTCATCATGCCAAATACGACCTTATCATCAATGATATGTTGTATCGTCATGGCATTGATGCGATATTGCAACATTGCTTAACACGTGAAGAGGCTAAAATAGTTTTGAATGACTGCCACTCGATAGAAGGTGGCGACCATATTTCTGGCATGGCTACTGTCGAGAAAATGTTATGCGTGGGGTACTTTTGTCCCTCGATCTTCAAAGATTGCATGGAAGTTGTGAAAAAATTCCCACCCTGCCAAATTCTATAATAAAAAAAGTGTACCATCCCACTCATTTACATCCTATCATTGTTGTTGGTCCATATTAAAAATGGGGCATCGATTTCATGCACTGTAAGCCTACCTTAGCTGGGGGACAGGGTTACATCATTGTAGTCGTGGACTACTTTATAAAGTGGGTTGAGGCTATGCCTACATATGTCGAAGATAAAAAATTGTTGCCCTATTCCTTTTCAATGACATCATCACTAGGTTTGGAGTCCATCAAGCTATTGTGACCGACCATGGTTCACATTTTCAAAACAAAATGATGTCGAAACTAAGTGCCAAACTAGGTTTTCGTTACGATAATTCTACAACCCACTACCCGCAATCCAATGGCCAAGTTGAATCCATCAACAAAGTGTTGAAAACCATGCTTCAATGAATGGTAGGGAAGGACAAATCTAGTTGGCACTTACAATTGTTTTCTGCATTATGGGATTATTGGACTACCATCAAAACATCTACTGGCTTAACCTAGTTCTAGTTGGTATACGGGATAGAAGCTACTCTCATGATTAAATGTGAAATTCCTTCTCTAAAACTTTCCATAGAATTGTTGCCCAATACCACTCTAGAGGAATAAAGGTTCCTATACTTTAAAAAATTGGACGAAACCCATTGAGATGTTTCCTTAGATAATGAAGTACATAAATGACGAATAAAAGCCCAGTATGATAGATCCATTCAACCTTGCCTCTTCAATGAAGGTACCTGGTCCTGACATATGACCAGAAGCATGATAAGTTGGGGGGTGGAAAATTAGAATCCATGTGGCATGGACCCTAAGTTGTCAATCACGTCTTAGAGAAAGGAGTATACAAGCATGTAGAGTATGATGGGATATCTCTCGGTGAGCACTGAAATGGGATTTACCTCAAGAAATACTATGCAGGTCATCTATGATAGGTAATCTGTATATAGTGTTTATAGTGTTGTGTGTAGTTTGAAGTGTGAATTTGGTGTGAATGTAGGATGTGTCTTAACTAAGCCTGATTATATAGTGTTTTGTTAAAATGAATAGATGACAACTTATTTCGTCTTTGCGGACGGTGCTAGCCATTATACTATAAACCTTGAATCAATAGCATGGGTATTATATTCTCCTATTAGTGATCTGGAGAGCTTAGGAGGAACTTGTTTAGATCCCTCTACGAACAATCTTGTAGAGTACCAGCAGTGATTGGTTTGTTGACTGAAGCTCTTGCTAGTGATGTGAATCAGATTAGGGTCTATCTAGATTCAGAGTTAGTTTTTCATCAGATAAATCAAGTCTACACCAACCATAAATCCCTTACTTCTTCGTACGTTTTGAAGATTTCGAATTTTGGAGAGGCCTTTTGAACATGTTTCCTACCATCACATTCCAAGACATTTAAACACGGTGGTTGATTCACTGGAAAATTATGTTTTGGGTTGGTATCTGGATCATATTTGAAGTTCATTTTAAATTTTGATTACATGTATAAAATCACATAAACACATAAGTATCCATTCATATAGATAACACATTGCACACACACATATATGTATATAAAATTATTTTATATATAAACTGAGATTTAGACACAAATTGGAGCCATAAGCTTCCGATATACCCAAAAATATAGAATCATCGAGTTTCTAGTACAACAAAAGGTCAAAATACGAAGCTATAGATATTTCACTGTCTATACAATACAAAAATGAGGAAGCCACTTTGGACTAATCCTCATGCTTATGATAGCACATCATGGCACAGGCCACTCGACGGAGTACCCTCCTGAAACATACTGACACCCTTGCAGTATGGCACTAATAATGGAGGTCATCAATGGAAATATATGGAACCCCTACGGTCAACCTATAGAGGTTATCTTCAATCTAGTAAAGTTCCTGCTTTGCCTCGACGTTCCTCACAACCATGTCCCTTACCACACCTCGCCTCTCGATAGGTGAATCCCCTGCAAATCTCAACAAACCTATGTCTGCAAAATTGCAAGGTATGTTTGAGTATCAACATAAAAATACAAAAACATGGAATATAACATAAAACCAAAAAACCTTATGTGGTAGTATTTTTCTCACCTCGGTCATCCTACTTATCGCCCTTGGGAAAGGGAAGATCAGGGTCACCCCTGAAGTCAACCCCCGCGTATGGATAATCCTCAATCATCATCAATTGGCCTCATAGAAAATGGAATAAAACAACACCATAAGTCACGGTGGGTCCTCCCCCACCTCCGCGGCAAGCCATAGCCTCTACCCACTGTAGCATCTATGGATCCTCATTGTCCAACCTGTTAAGAGACACCTGTGGGAGAAATAAGGGTATCCTCTCTAGGAAATAAGATACCACCATCGCTATGCAACCAAACTGCTTCACCTCGTTTGCACTTTGTGAGTTGATCCTTGAGATTGACCAGTAATTCCTCACTCCGGTTGAAAACAAGCCATGCACTCCAACACATATAACATATGTGTTTGGGTAGTCTGACGTGAAGCTCAACTACCCTCTACGTTCTCTATAGTGAAGACCACGATTCTCAACGGTTGGTCCACAATGTGTTTTATGGGGATATTACCCCCTTGGTACCTTGTCCCGACGACACAATACTCGTCTATGAGGTCATCAATGGAAATCCCCCCCCCCCATGAGGACCTGTAAGTGATATTGGATTCCCCCTCTGAGACAATCCAGTCAGAAAGTAGATGTCTTCCACATCTGTGGTCAGAATGTGAGTCCCAACCTAAAATTGTCGTTGGTCTATATCCCACATCTGAATTAGATGCTCCAATAAACATACATGGGCTCTCATGCTTGGCACCTAGAGATATTTTAAGAGCCCATATTCTCTTAGGGCCCTTACAGTCATAGGATCATTAGTCGCACCTCCCGAAAGGGAAAAGAGGGTCTGCCTGAGCGCGCTCTTTCCCTTTGGAAAACCACCCCAAAACAATGAAAAACACCATGAAAATGAACTTTACAACAATGAAAATAAAGGGAAAGGTGTTATCTCTTACCTTCTTCCGTTCGACGATTGGATGCCTGGATCTATCGGAATCTCCTTTTCAAAATCCTCTCTTGAACACCAAATTCCACCCTACTTGTTATGGTAAATAACACAATGGTAAAAAAAGATTTACTATTTCATTATTTATGTTGTTTTTATTATTATTACAAATAATTAGTGGATTATTAAAATATTGTGGGTTTTCATTGTGTTTTTCCTATAGTTTTCACAATAAAAGTGTTCTAACATTGTTTTTGAGGATTTCAGGGCATAACAGGTCATTTTTTGTTATGATCAAGTTTCTTTTTGTCTTTTTCACACTCTGACTCAAGTTGAAAAAGTACTGAGTTCCTTTCATACCCTTGGCCTACTCATTAAAAATCTAGTGATAAGGTATCGAGTGTGCTTTTACTGCTTTTTTGGGCTCGTTAAAATAAATTACGAAAAAGGGAAAACTCTATAGAGTGACCGTTAAGCTCTTTTCAGGATCCTTAAACATTAAAAGATTGCCAAGCGAAGTTACTTGATTCTTTCACGCTTGTAAAAGTATTTGAAGGGTCATCTCGTCGGTGATAGTTTACCCCTTTTCTGAACCGATTAGACTTATTTATGAAAAAGGTATACTCTAGTTCTTTGAGACTAGAAGAGTTCTCCTAGGTACCAGTTTATACGTTTACGGACCTTGGGGACTAAATCTATGAAAAATTCAATTCTGGAGTTTTCTTAGTCATTTTAGACTCTCTAAACATGAAACGACGCGTGAGTTTACCTTCTTCAGACTCATAAAATTAAACGTTGAAGGAACCTTTCTGGGAATGAACCCCTCCTTTCTCAGGTTCATAAAACATATGAGAATGGACTCATCCTTCCGTGAGCTATATCGAGTGTTTGTTACCCTTTCAATCTTGTTAAAAATCAAAGAGGTACTCATCCATTGCGATGGGGAAATTAAGGCAATGGGGAACATTTTTCATTTGTATTAATGGAAGCTATAGTCCACCCTTGAACATGGCCCCTGTATGCATTTTCATTCAAACGGTTGGGTTTTCAGCTTGTCATTGAGTCGATCCACTTTCATGAGTCATGTAACTCCTTTGAGTCAATTCAAAGAATACATCGTCTTCACTTTGCATTATGTATGTTCTCTTCCTCATTGAGTCAATGATGCCAAGTCACTTGTCGTGTCATCCGATGTTCAAGGAAATCCTCTATTAAATTCTACCTTTGTAGTTCCCTTGCATTTCGTTGAGTTGGTCACATCTGAATCGGTCTTATGGTTGTTTTCATCACTTCAACATCATGTTGATTCCAAGTTTTGTGTCGATGATGTGGGAAAAATCATGACCTTGCTTCAACGAGTCTATTCCCATCGACACCAACACATCATTTGGGACTTGGCCTTTGAAACCAGTCAAGTACCTTGAATCGTACATGCCTCAATGGAAAGTTCTCTTGCTTTCAACAATAGACTTTCATCACTAGCCCTCGATTGAAATATTTCATCGATTGTTCAACTCCAGCTCATCTATTCACATTCGAAGGAATGTACTGGGATATCTTAGGGATCATTGACATCAATGATGATTTCCCTCGCGGTTGTTGATGGTATACACAAATGACCTATAATCAAGTGGTTTCTACCATGTTCGACATCAGGACATCTATTCACATGAATAGAATCATATCGCTCGGTACCGGAATGAAGACCCTGAATGGTTAGGTATTCACTTAAATATGTGTCTATCTTCATGTTGCGATGGAGTACTTTTTGAAGTCACTGCATGGATCAACATTGTATGTATGGTGTCTATACTCAATTTTGGGTAAGGATGACATAGATATACAATGTATATTCCATAGATATGTCCCGATTTGAGTCTTATCGATCATGGATCTAAAATGTATTATTGGTAGCAATGGCATGGTCATTATGCATGGATTTGCAATATATTGGTCCACAACCATGTTTTGAATCACATATTTTGTAGTTGGTCATATGTCAATTCTTCATTTGCCAGTACTCCTTTGCCTTTGATTCCATATCATATCTAGCAAAGCATTTCACCTATCATCCCCTTCTAGCTTCATACTTTGGGGGGCGCTCTATTACACCTGAAATTGGTAGCTATGCTCAATCCGTTGAAGTAGCATGGACAAGAAATCTTTTGGATAATATTTTTCCCAATCCTAGGATGTCTGATGCACCTTGTCTCTTCACATATGGCATCATACCTTCTTGATGCCTTTTTCCTGTTGACATAGTGAACCGGTGACACCTTTTCCCTCAAGGCAAAGAGAGAAGGCACTACTTTCCCATATGCAGAGAGCGCCAACACTGTCAAAAAGGAAAAAAATGAGGTTTCAAGAACCTTCTAGATGAAATTCCTCATGGAGGATGATCCCAACTGTTGGGATTAGGTGGCACTTGAGCTCTTTTCCCCTGGGGATCATTCCCTACCTTCCTCCCAAAATATCTCAACCCCTTTGGGCTTCCCTTGGCCTATTTATACAAGCTTCCTCTAATGACTGGGAGGATGGAAGAATACCAAGAGAGCATCTTCA
Organism: Pseudotsuga menziesii; assembly: GCA_001517045.1. Classification (NCBI taxonomy): domain Eukaryota; kingdom Viridiplantae; phylum Streptophyta; class Pinopsida; order Pinales; family Pinaceae; genus Pseudotsuga; species Pseudotsuga menziesii. The sequence continues at coordinate 1,165,698 of LPNX010995521.1, read as the reverse complement.
TGATGCTGGAATCATAACTGGTGTAGAAGGAAAGAGAGCGTCATTGTTAGTGAGTCTTGTAAAGTTTGTAGTGTGTGTGTAAGAGTGATGTCAAAAGTATTGTGAGATTGAGGCTTCAATGTCAAGGCTTCGGTTGTAGCTTCTTACTCTTTATATTATCAATACAAACATGTTCTCCTTTTCCATAAATGATTTGTGCTAATATTAGTTGTTTATTACTTTTTTCCTTGACTATTAGTATAGATATTTGGATTGTCTTGTTGTTTTCACCATTTTGTCTTGTTCTTCATGCTCTTTACAGGTACATTTGATCGCAAAGGATCCGTAAGGCAAGGACAACCTCCATCACTAAGGTAAGGAAAGCTTAACATTCAAGTAGTTCAGTTATATAGGAGAAGGATGCATCGTTGTGGTTTTTTGTTCTAGATCCGCCTCATGCAGGTTAAGGGAAAAAACTATGTCTGCACTGATTGAAATATTCCCGGTAACAAAATCCAAAACTTTTATTTATATTTTCAGTCATTTCAAAATGATTAAATCCACTAAGATCAAAATTCACGGGCATTGTGCTCATGTGCAAGGGGCATTCTACAAGAGATGACGACCTATCTTAGGTGTACATGTATGGAAAATGGAAACAAGTTTAAAGGTGGTTATGTATGAGAGAAGGTGCGATCTTTTAATGTGTTTCCCCATACTTAAGCAAACAAAAGATATTGCTTGGCATCAGGTAAATTCCTTTTCAATTTTTTCTATTAAATGAAAAAATAAAAAATAAAAGGAACAATGGCCATGTAGTTGTATAAAAATATATATTAACATTAGTCAAACATGTTGATCTATACATTATTCTAGATATTCCATTGGATAGTGCATCACAACAAATCATAATTTTTAATGCAAAATATTTCAAGGTTATCTTCTATTATGTAGATTTTATTACAATTAAAATATAATATTATAAACATAGAACTCAAAACATTTAAATGAATTGTTTAAATATAGTAGAAACGTTACAATAGAAAAATAAAGACACCATCAACACAATAAGTACACTAGGAAACCCAAATGGAAAATATTAGCAATAATATGAGCACCATTGATAGCTCATATGGAGCTAGATATTGTTTGGTGCATGATGTTGACTTGGGATTTGCCTTAGGGGCATGCTATGACCTTCGTTAGCCTGTGCTTTAGGCCTCCATGCTCCTGACATTGGTGGAATCATCTACTACTTCAATGGCAACGGTGGCCCCCATTTTTCACCCACAAGTGCTCCCTTCAAGCCACATGCGACCAAACCCCCTCTCTATGAAGCAGTAAAAACTGGTGGCGGCTCTTTCCCTCCCACAAATCACTATGTGGTTTAGGAAGCTCCAACAATTTCCATTCCAATCACTCAGGACACTTTAGATCAAGCAAATTTCCTTAGTTATCGTTGTTTATTATACATATTTAATGGTCTTTGGCCTTACCTGGTAGATCTACACAATTGGATTTCTTTCGAATGCACCCCTATCATCAAGGAGGAAGCATTCATTCATCCTTGCATGAAAAGTTTTTTCATAGTGAAATTAGACTCTTCTGAAGACAAAGATCATATTCAAAACTCTGGCCCTTGGTTTTGGGGCAACTTGTTTTTGCATGCAGTGGTGAACCCCTTTCTTTGATCCTTCTACAACATCTATCGCCTCAGTTTCGGTTTGGGTTAGGCCACAAACTTGCCTTTCCATTTTTGGGGTCTAGCCTCCCTTCGATCCATAGGAAATTCCCTTAGCAAGTTCAATTATGGAAGTTCCAAAATCAAGACTCTCTCAATATATGTCAGGATATGCATGGAAATGGAGTTCAGTAAAGGGTTTCCAACAAAAAAAAATTGGATAGGTAAGGATTACTCTTGGGCCCAAAAATTGGATTATGAAGATGTTCTTTTTAGATGCTGAGCATGCTTTGAAATAGGGCATTTAACATTTCATTGTTCGAAATCCTCAAAGATGAATAGAGGCAAAAACACTCATCATAAACCCATATGGTGGGATGGTGCAAATAGAGAGCATCAATTCATTTACAAGGAAGTTCCACCCCATATAGAACCCTCCAAAGAAACCTCAACTAAGTAAAAATCCAATGAACCACCCCAGTAAGATGGGAAGAAAGATAATCATCACCCTCTCTAAAGAAAAGTGAAGAGCCACCAAACCTAGATCTTATCTAGAAAGAAGTTGTATCTCAACTTAATGAACATTCAAGACATAGACTTGAGTAGATCAAGTAGGAGAAGAGGAATCAACCAAAATGAATTCATACATTCAATTAGATCCATCATAGCAAGTCCAAAAAGGGGATTGGATGAAAACAACAAAAAATAAGAAAACTACCCTAGCTAGCAACCAACGAAGACAAAAAGTCAGGCCTATTATCCAAGTTAGTCATGTATCATTTTTGCATTCTATTATGCACAATGCATATGTAAGAATCTACTTCTATGTTCAAGCTTTTGAAATAAAGCGAATATGTAGGAAAAAACTTTGGTTGACCTCCTCCATGGATCCTATAGGGAGGAGGGAAGCCTTAAAAGCAAGGAAAGAAGGTTAAGACTTATGTGGATGTAAAGGTTGTTCATTTACCATGCAACCTTCCTTTTTTAGTCAATACAAATTTAATTGTTTATGTTAACAAAATGAATATGAGCACTATGAGTTGCTCTTTACTTCTAAGATACAAAATTCAAGATACAAAGATAGATGGACTCACTATGCAGATATAATAGACACTGTGTTGGACGATTGATATAAATTCTTTTACTTGCTCTAATCTATTAAAAAAATTTATAATCTACTTGAAAGTGCACTTATGCAAGTGATGAACTTGAGGTGGCATCCACTTGGCATTATGCTTATAAAAACATAATTCAACTTGCAGGATGCATAGTTCCTCATATAAACTTGGATTGAGATGTTGTTTAGATTCTTGGAAAGCTCTAAAACAAGTAAAATAACATTGAAGGGTGACAACAATGTTCACAAATGTTTAACCTCCAATGTTGTGATTTCATGCTCCCTATGACTGGGGCACCATCTATTCACTAGGTAGAGCAACTTTGAAAATTCAATGATATTGAAATATAGAGTTCTAATAAGTCTAGAAGGTTTATTGATAATATGAGTTTATTCAAATTAAGCAAAATTACTAAAAACATTTGTACTTGAAACTTGGATCATAGTAAAATATCCCTCAAATTTCTACCAAATTCTTGTATAATCTAAATTTTAGAACCATACAATTTCTATGTTTAAGTTGCATCTCTAACTCAAGTATTATAATTTCTATGGTTAAGTTGCAATCTCTAACCTGCAGGAGGTGTTGTCTCCTTTAATGCTTTGTGTGACCATAGTGAGAGTTCTACTTGCCACTTGACACATATATTGAGAGAGAGTAAAGTAAAGCGTCAATCGATATACAATGCACACAATTACAGTCACGCCATCTTAGGGGAAGAGCTATACATACATGTTAAAAACTCTCATAAGAAAAAACCCACACCTGCATCTCAAACATTGGTAACAGACACTATAAAAGGTTGTAACCATAGTTGCACGAGTATCGTTCCCGCGATTTTAGAAACCCGTACTCGACGTTTTGTCGCTCCTAGGAACTTGGGAGATGGTACAAAACATCCCCTTTTTTATGGGAACTTTTTGAGAGATTTTTGGCAACTTGCTTTTGTCACTCCCTTTTTATTGGGAACTTCTACAAGCTTCAGATCGTATGGAGGCCAAATCATAAGAAAAGTGTTTAAAATCAATTAAATGATTGAAGTTTATTGTGTCAAGATATCACCAATAATAAAAATTTCAATTGAATCTATCAATAATGCCATTTTTATTTATTTTCAAGGTTATATAAATAAAGAGGGCCCACACCTCTTAAATGTTTAGATCCATTCACACTCAAAATATATGCTACTAAGATATTGAACAACTTTAATTGATATCTCAAATGATTATAGGTAGCTTACCTTATTAGTACTATATCAAACTCAAGATAAGAAAAAAATTGAAAGTTTGTTAGTTGAACTTAAAACAACCAAGTTCATTCACATTAGAAGTAAGTAGTAGTTACCATAAAAAATGCAGAGGCACCAAAGACTAAGCACTCTTAGGAGCAATAATATAGATGGAGTTGGAATAAGGAATTAGAAAAATATTGAATCTTATGATTTATGAAGCTAAGCATTGCATGGTACATATATATGCAACCTGCCTTTGTCCCAGTGGGGACGATGTAAATAATGTGGAGCTAGAGGAGTGAGTAAATTAAAAAACACTGAATTTCATGACAGTGCTAGAAGATTAAGAATATAAAATAGTTTAAGCTATGAAATTAATCCATTATTTTTTTAAAATATATTTTAAAAAATTAATATATATTATTGTCCCTCTCAACCCTAAGCAAAGCTTCTACCTATATATAATAGTCATTCATGTCCACCTAGCCAACCTACCAGCGTTCCATGAAACTTGTGCAACATAGATTGTCTCTATGTAACTGACCACGCGGTAACCGACAGGCCTGTTACCAGGCTGTAAACAACCGACGATAGCAGTCAATCTTGAGGATCGTACAATATAATAGAGAGTGTTCCCGTCATATAAAAATCTCAAGCAACCGACCGGCCTGTTACCAAGTCAATCATGACGATCGTACAATATAATAGATAATTATTCCCGTCATATAAAAATCTCAAGCATGGATTCCGGTGATTATAAAATAAAACGATGGGAAATCACAGAGTGACATGTGAAAACCTCACAATCAAATCAAATCACAAAAAAGCCGCAACGATTATAAAAGATAAAATGATTGCAAAACCGAATATTCCTTGTAAACATTAAGCTATCAGCGAAAACGGCAAAATCGTCGCGTCGTCTCCTCCGGCAACAAGCTCAGCCGGGTTCCGTTAACTGCTTGCTTGCCGTCTCCTCCGTTATGCCGTGACCTCCGCCGTTGCAAGTAAATTCATCCGCTGAAACGGCGACAAATACTCTACATGTTGTAGAGCATTAAATGCGATGGTGGTCGCACTGTTCGCCGTTGGATCTTACTTTGCGACGATGGTCGCACTGTCTGCCGTTGGATCTTACTTTGGAAAGGATCCTACGGCAGACAGTGCGACCCGCTGAAACTCGGAACTCGTACTCTTAACATGTATGGATTAGTGATTACCATCCGTCCCATGATCCATGTATTATGTATGGATCATATCGAAGAAAGAGGGAAACACAAATTTGAAATTTGAATAATCCACCTGACATGAGAGGGAAACGCAAATTCGAATTTTGAATGTTAAACCCAATGTACATCTCTCATTCATTCTCATGATGGTCCTCAGGTACTCCATACATGGATGGATCATCGGATGGTAATCCATACATGTTAAGAGTACAGGTACTTTGTAGTATGAGTTCGAGGAGGAAGGGTTTACTTGCAGCGGCGGAGGTCACGTCATAACGGAGGAGACGGTAAACAAGCCGTTAACGGAACCCAGCTTGAGCTGAGCTTGTTGCCGGAGGAGACGACGCGACGATTGCCGGCGGGCAAAATCGTCGCGTCGTTAGACACTTCCGAAAGAAAGATTATGTTGTATGTACCAATCATAATCATTATTGAACCATGTGAGATCCTTACAAAATAGCAGGTGAAGGTCATATCCACAACCATAAAATAGAAAAACAGTGTTTAACACTTGCAGTCATATTTTTTTTAATGTCGCATGTCTATTTTATTATCTGAACCATGGTTCTGGTTCCAAGCAGTATGGATATCTGAAAGTGTTAGAATAATCAGCACTGCAGTGAAGTATTTTGGGGCGTTAGTGTTACTACCTACAGAGGGGAATGGATCTCCGGAAAGGTAAGAAAGTGGAAGTGTGCTGCAGTGAAGAAGGATATGGCGGGGCTTGGTTCGAGGGAGTAATCGTAGGTGCTTGCAGAGGCAACGGGCCATGCAAAATACAATACGACAAGTTCGTAGCGGACGATGGAAAGCCGTTGGTGGAGAAGATCTCAGCGAATGAAGTGCGGCCCATTCCACCTCGCAGGCGGTTGCCTCTTCGTTGCTCGATTAGAGACACTGTAGAAGCCTACGACACCGATTGCTGGTGGCGTGGCGTCATAGTTAAACTGGAGGCCAAAATTTACGTGGTTTACTTTCCCGACACGGACACCATTAAGGCATATGACCGCTCAGTCTTACGGCCTGCTCAAGAATGGGTCCAGGGAAAGTGGAGGCTCGTCCCTCAGGTTTGGCTTCTTCCCTTATTTCTGTTTCTTGAATCTACGAGAACTGGTAATGCAGGCGCGGCTTTACAAATCTGTTTAAATAATTTCATCTTGCGGAGTATTATGATTAAATGGGCAATGCAGGCGAGCGACGGAAAAGTTGAACAAGTAATTAGGGCCGTTTTAAACTCCGGGGAAGCTTCTAGTGCCCATGTCGATTTGGGATCAAACACTGTGTCAGAGATGAGTCGAAGAAAAATCCAAAGAGTCCATGAAGCGAAGATCCCAAAGCAAGAAGAAGTTTCACTTACAGAGGAAGAGCAGAACTGCAGATCAGGGGAGCGTGGACACAAGACGCAGTTAATGGCGTACCGCAGTTTGTTGCAGGCGTTTCATGTGGATCGTTGCAGCTTAAACGAAGAACGGCGCAATCTCCTGAAAGCTATCCGAAAGGAATTGCATATTTGTGAACATGAACACAACCTGGCTATGGAAGAGATGGCCTCGCTTCTGCGGATCTGGGGTTCACCACTTCCTTTCTGGTTCTAATGTGCCCAAGTCCTGTACTTCTTGTAATTATAACCTAACCTTTTTATTTTGGATTAAGTTCGAATATGGTGGGAGTGTACAAAGAAAGAGTATCTCAAGGAGGACTCTGGTAAAGTTCATGGTATTCATTTTACTACTGTTTTTGTTGTTTTTTAATGGTGCCTTTCAGATAGTTCATATCGTTATATCTTTTACTGTATTCATTGTTGGATGAGCTATGGGGAAGGATAGGATATAAGAGCTGAACTTTTAGCTCTTGGGGTTGTTTTATTGTGTATTCTCTTCTTTATTATTTCTGGAAATGGTTATTCTGTAATTTATTAATTTCAGCCATAACTTTTGGAATGACCCAACTATTTGCATCAATCCGATGCTTAGTAAATCACTGCCGTCACCTAAATGGAACGGTACCTAAATAAAGCTCTGGTAGTCCAATTGGTGCAAATAGGTGAGTTGATAGGTTATTCCATAACTTTTTGTCTATTTTAAAACTATGCAAATTGCTAAAATTGTCAAAATCAACATTTAAGCTGTTCACATTGTTATTTCAGCATAAATTGCTCTGCCCCATTTTGGCATATTTGGACGTTTGGTTACTGCTTCCCGATTTACTAATGATTGTGGATTGGGCTTTCGGTCAGTTACTCACTAGTGATTGTGGATTGGGCTTATGGAAAATTAAATTTATTTAAATTATTGCAAACAAAAACTCTAACAAAAAAATTCAAGGAAAGTTTCAAAATTTATCCTTAAAATATATTTATAAACAATTTAATTATGAAATAAAAGAACTATCCAAAAATATAGTATATTTATGAACAATTTAATCATGAAATAGACAGACTATCCAAACACACCCGGTTTAAGTGAAATAAATTCTTATTTTTCAAGAAATTCATGATCATCATGTATTAACAAAGGGCTCTATGGAGGCCTAGTAATGTATTAACAAAGGGCTCTCTCTCGGCTTATTAGGTTTTTTTTGACTGACATGTTATTTTGATAGTGTTTTTGGGTTTTTGTTTGTTGGCTTATTAGTTTTGATTTGCATATCATTTTGATACTGTTTTTGGTTTTTTATTTATTTATTTATTTTTATTTTATATTTTATATTTGTTGACATGCATAATTATGCATCATTGTACTAGTAAATGTTAAGGTTAATGTTAACATATTTTTTTGATTTTTTTTTTATTGGGGAAGTGATTTTTAGGGTTTAGTCACTTTATTAATTGTTTTATTAGAGAAGTGAATTTTGAAGTTAAGTGAGTTTATTAACTAAATCTTTCCAAAATATGTTGGTTTGTTTATAGATGGAGTTTCCAAAGTTTTTTAGTGGTTTTTTAGTTTTGTACATCCAAATTCACTCTTATATTAAAAATATAACAAACAAACATAATATTATGAAATGTCTTATGATTAATTACAACTAAATTGAATGAATTACAATTAAATTCATTATAAAAATAAGCCATCGCCATAAAATTATATTGTTCATATATTAAAAAAAAAACATTGTCAAGTGTCTTGTAATGAATTACAACTAAATCACCATAAAATTATATATTTACTTTGAGAAAAAGTCTTCACCATGATAAAGATGGCATCATTTTCTCCTTAGTTATATATCAATATGTTAATAGTGGGAAAATTTAAAAGGTGGTGAAATTTGACAAGTGAATTGCTCGTGAAAGGCCAATTTTGACATCAAATACAACTATCACTTGATTTCTCTTTANGGGATGCAAGTAAATACTAGCAAGACGAAAGTGGTAGTTTTCTCTAGCAAAAGAAAACATAAACAACATAAGTTCTACTTTGAAGACAATACCCTTGAAATAGTGGAAGATTACAAGTACCTCGGAATTGACTTCAACAAAAGTTTGAGTTGGGAAGGCTGTAGGGAAAAAAGAACTTTGGGAGGTTGGAAAGCGTTTTATGCTTTCCAAAATAGGTGCAGAGACGCAGAGTTATGGTACTGGAAAACTATGCAAACCTTTTTGGGCTCTTAATGATCACGATTATTCTCTATGGTTGTGAAGTTTGGGCCAGCAGTACCTCTGACTTACAGTGGAAGCAAATAAAAAAGATTTAAAAACACATGATCACAAGCAAGTTCAAAATTAAGAGTTCAGTGCCATACGAAATCATGCTAAGTGAAATGGGGGTGGATTCTATTGAAGCAATCTCTATGGTGAAACTCATAAGATATCTAAAAAGAGTTGAGCAGATGGAAGAAGGTAGATGGCCAAGGTTGTCTTCAATGACATATTGTGCAAAAGAAAGAAAACTTGGATGCGGAAAAATATTAAATGGCTTAGCAAGTGGGATATGTGCTTGAGCATGTGTTCTACGAATAGTAAAGAAATAAAAGCTTTTGTTATCAATAAGTTCCATAAGCGGACTTGGGATAAAAAGCTCAGGAGAAAGAGAAAGTATTATATTGAAGAGTTTAACCCTACCTACAAAGTATTATATTGAAGAGTTTAACCCTACCTACAATCAACATCAAAAGGCATACATAGGGGCCAATATTCCTTGGAAAGCCAAAATTCTCATTACTCAATTAAGAAATAATTCCCATCAACTCTGTTTTGAGACCGGGCGTTGGAGAAGGCCAAAAGAAACTTGGGCAGAAAGAGTGTGTATTTTTTGCACCGCTGGTAAGGTGGAGACAGAAAAACACTTCATTTTAGAGTGTGAAGCCTTAAAGGACAATAGGGATAGGTACGCAAATGTCTTGGTGAATAAATCGTGGGATGATTTATTTAACGAGGGGACTGTGGAAAAATTGGGGGTGCTCATCATCAAGTTGAACAGACAAAGGATTGAATTGCAGAAAACAGCGTGCGAGTTGGTCTGTCCCATAGGGTATTCTTAGCCCCGCGGACGTTAAAATATTTCTTTCCTTCCATCTTAATTACATCACAAAATGGCTTGCGAATTGCTCGTGAAAAGCCAATTTTGACATCGAATACAACTATCACTTATCAAGTCCATCGCAAAATGGCTTGCCACGTGGAGGATGTTTTAGAATTTGGGAGTTAGTTAGCATATATCTAAATACATAAATAGCTATATAACATATATATAAAGACATATTATTCAAGTTCCTATTTGTATCAAGGCGTTATTGAACATTGAGAGTTTATTGCATATTCTTGGCATTTACTTGTTTTTTCAACATTTTTCAGTTTCACACCCATTTTCTGACAATTACGCTTCGATTCATTTAACTGTTTTAATCTCGATTTGTTAAGTTATTGTTCTTTTTGCAATGACCTCTCCGCAATGATCACTCCGCAAATGCGGATTGTGGGTCTCCATTAAACTACAAACAAAATTAACCTTCCCCAAATAGCCCCTTGTTATCTCAGTCTTTTCACAATTGAGTTTCTACAACCACTATTTCATAAGCTCTTTTCTTTCCGCAAGAACCTTTCCGCAATCAATATTCTGCAATGTTTCTTTTGTAATTGCAGATTGCGGATTGCGAAACGTATTTTAACTTTTTATTAATTATTCTACCACAATTGACCATCCGCAATGCGGATTACGGAACATATTTTAACTCTTTATAAATTATCCCTCTGCAATTGACCTTCCGCAATGCGAATTGTGGAGCATATTTTAAATTTTTATAATTTATCCCTTTGCAAATGACTTTTTGCAATGTGGATTGCGGATTACAGAACATATTTTAACTCTTTATAAATTATCCCTCTACAATTGACCTTCCGCAATGTGGATTGTCGATTGCGGAACATATTTTAACCTTTTATAAATTATCCTTCTGCAATTGATCCTTCGCAATGTGGATTGCGAAATGCGGGTTTTATTTTTAACATTTTAAGGGATTAATATCCTGTAATTCACCTTCTACAATGTGGATTGCGGATTCCGGTTGTACTTTAAACTTTTAGAAATAATCCCTCTGCAATTAACCTTCTGCAATGCGGATTGTGGATTGAAGATTTCCATAAAACCCAATTGTTTAACTGATAGAGTATTTGTAGATTTGTAATTGGTTAGTGAAATAAGTTATAATTATTTAAATTGATTCCCCAATATCTCGATCTTAAACAGTCTCAATTGTACAAATTAACTAGATCTATTCCATAATACATTATGAGATTAATTTAACATGAATAATTTATCGACATGTAACTAATTTAAAGAACAAGTACTAAATTCGAAACCATAACAGGTCAACAATAGTCAAATCTAAGTAAATATGCTCAGAACGAATTATTAATTACTACAGTAATAACATTACTAGCAATCCTTGATGTGGGTATGGATTACTGATCTTAGATGCGTTAAGAAATAATCTAACATTGTATATATCTGATATACTATGATAATACATGGATGCATAAACATTTCATTTAGATGTATAGCTGCGATTCAACATTAAAATACACATTCTACTGTAACTAAAATCAATCATAAGCAATAGCATAAGAACATTGAACCAACGCTCGAAAAACAAAAGTGGAGAAGTTGTTCCTCCCAACCAACTCCTAGAGCAACCAAGCTACTTGCTCTAGAACTCCTAAGCCTGCTCGTTGAACCACAAGAGAAAAGTCTTTCAATGCGTTATCTCTTGAATTTCACATATGTTAATTCCCATCCCATGCTAGCCTCCTGCTACTCATGGACATACTATTATATGGTATTTTTCCTAGAACTTGGTCATTTATGAACCTCCTGTTCTTTAGCACTCAACTAGGAGTTATGACCTGATTTTTGGGGATGATGCCTCCTACATCTTGAGTTCTCACTCAATGGTTTCTACCACTTGTACTTTTCCTCTTGTGGGTCAATAAACACTCTTCAACAACTTTCTCCACTTTTGTCCCCCTCAACATATTTTATTAAATAAAAATGTTTTTATTACAAAATGTTTATTCTTGATTTTTCTGTCAAAAATAATAAATAAAGTATTTTTCAAGCATAATTATTAATAATTATTAATTCAGGGGGTATTACATACACCTCTCCTTGGAAGATAACACTGTCCTCAGTGTTATAAATTTTATTTTCATTCATCCGTTGCATCTTGGAATAAGTATTAATATGCCTCCCACATATTACTTTCCAGCTCTCAAGTAACTTCTTCTGGACTAAGGTGCTTCCATTGCACCTTGACTTGTCCGATGGTATGGTTCTGGAGTACAAGTTCTCTCCTGTCGAGAATGCGCTCTGGCCCCACTTGAAACTCTCCTTCGGGTTTCACCTGTATTACATTCCAATCAATCACATAACATCATGAACATATCTTTTCAATATAGAAACGTGAAACACATTATGCACTTTAATATTGGGTGGTAGGGTCAACTGGTACGTGACTGGCCCTACTTTAGCTAAAATTTCAAATGGCCCACAATACCTGGGTGCTAATATTGAATTCTCCCCTATTCTTAAGGAAATTTTCTTAGGATATACCTTTATATATACAGCATTGATCACCCACCTAGAACTCTCTAGGAGTTCTTTTTAAATCAGCATAACTTTTCTGTCAGTCTTGGGCAACCTTCAAATTTTGTTGTACCTGTTTCATGATTAGTTCCATATCTTTTAATAAATCAGGTCCTAACATTAACCTGTCAACTGGGCTGCTCCATGAGATTGGGGTATTACACTTACGCCCATATAATATTTCAAATGGACTCATGCCTACAGAAACTTGAAAATTATTATTATATGCAAATTCTACTAGGTGTGGGTAATATTTCCACTTACCTGGTTTGTCCATGACATACATCCTTAGCATGTCCTCTAAGACTTGATTTACTCGTTCAGTTTGCCCATTCATTTGTGGATGACATGCAGTACTGAAATTTAATTGTGTGCCCAAATCTTTAAACAAGGATTTACAGAAGTTACCTGTAAACTTTGAGTATCTATCTTAGACTATTACTTTTGGTACACCGTGTAGCTTGAATATTTCTTTCATGAAAATATCTGCAATGTTAACAACTTTATAAGTAGATTTAAGAGAAATAAAATGAGAAAATTTACTTAATTTGTCAACTACGACCATGATTGAATCATGATGTCGAAAATTATTTAGCAGACCAGTTATAAAATCCATACTAATGGTTTTCCACTTCCATTTTGGAATGGGTAGTGGCTACAACAAACATGTGGGATGTTGATGTTCTTCCTTAACTTGCTGACATTCAAAATAGCAAGCTACGTATTCTTCCACTTATTTCTTCATATTTGACCAAAAGAAGTCATTCATGATCATAGTGATCATTTTTTGGTATCCAAGATGCCCTGAAAACGACATTTTATATAGTTCATCCATGGTTGTAAGATTAATTTATGTTATGTTGGGTATGTACATCCCGTTTTTATGCAACAACAGTCCTTGTTGGTTTAGGCTGAAATCTATTTTTACTTGATTTTGTTCATTTTTAGCAGTATTTTCTTTTAAAATATGGTATTCTCTATCAGATTTTTCAGCGCTCAGAATTTGATTTTCCAGATCATATTCATAGTCTGTCTTGCATTCAGATTTTGTTGGTCAAATAAATATTTAAGACTTATGTTATCTGACATATTTATAAATTTTCTTAAAATTAGGTAATGTCGCCACGTTTTTAAGGCGTGAATTATGGAAGCAAGTTCTAAACCGTGTGTTGCATAGTTTTTCTCATGTTCTTTTAATTTCCTGGATTCATATGCCACAACAAACAAATTTTGTAATAAAAATCTCCCTAGCCCTTCTTTGCAAGCGTCGCTACACACAAGGAAATCCTTGAATGGATCATCAATCTTTAATACCGGGGCGGTAGTTAATAAGTGTTTTAATTTGTTAAAGTTTTCCATGCATTTTTCATTCCATTCGAACTTTTTACCTTTCTTTTGTAAGGAAGTTATGGGGTAGGCAATCTCAGAGAATCCTTCTATGAACTTCCGGTAGTATCTAGTAATCCCCATAAACGATCTGATATCCGATATGTTCTTAGAAACTGGCCATTCCATGATGGTTTTTATTTTGTCTGGATCGACTGAGATTCCATCCTTGGACACTACGTGTCTGAGGTATTGAATCTTATCTTTAAAGAAATCACATTTACTGAATTTTGTGTAAAGTTGTTGTTCTCTTAGTGCTTGCAAAACTATCCTTAAATGTTCTTCATGTTCTTGTGTTCATTTTTAGAGTATATTAGTATGTCATCGATGAAGACAACCACAAACTTATCTAGGTAGTTGCTTAAGATGTTGTTCATTAAACACATGAATGCAGCAGGTGCATTTGTTAACCCAAAATGAATTACGAAAAAATCATAGTGACAGTAGCGGGTCCTGAATGTTGTTTTAAAGATATCATCTTTTATCCATACTTGATGATAACCAGACATTAAGTCAATCTTAAAAAAAGATAGTTTCTCCACGAATTTAATCGAATATATCATCTATCCGGGGGAGTGGGTATCGGTTCTTAATGGTCATTTTATTTAGCTGTCGATAATCTATACATAATATTAATGTTATGTCCTTCTTTTTTACAAACAAAACCAGTGCTCCCCATAGAGAGAAACTAGGTTAAAAGCATTTTTTTCGATTAGTTCCTGTAGTTGTGATTTCAATTATGTAAGTTCTGTTATATTCATTTGATACAGATCTTTCGATGTTGGTACTGCTCTGGGTATCAGATCAATCGTGAAGTCAATGTCTCTTCTTGGAGGAAGTCCGGGGACTTCTTCTGGAAAGATGTCTTCAAACTCTTTCAAGACTAGTACGTCTTCTAGTTTAAGTTTGTTGTTTTTTTCGTTATCATTCATTATATAGACTGCAAACACTTTACATCATTTTCTTACAGGTCTTTTCATTTGTAATACAGAAATTTCTTGAATGGTCACCTTCCTATGGATCCCTTTTACTTTTATATTGTCTCCATTATCGTCAGTATAGGTAAATGTTTTATCAAAACAGTTTAACACCACTTTATGTTCCTCTAGCCAATCCATTCTTATTAATAAAACATATGATCCTAATGGTAGAATATTTACATTAATATCTGTAAGGAAATCATTTATCATCAATTTACAATTTCTAACAAGACTAGTAACTTCCATTTTGTACTTGTGGCTAGTTGTACTAGCCACGATTTGTCAAACTTTTCAGGTACCAATTTGCATAATTCAACTATTCTAGATGATATATAGCTCAGGCTTGCACCTGGATAAATTAAAATAGAGATAGGTTGGTTATTACCATACCTTCAATTTTGACCATAGAATTCTGGTGGTATGTTTGTTGATTTTCCAACGCAGCGCATATTTTGGGAATGCTCCTTGCCATGTCCCCAACTGCAACTGCTTCTTGGATAGAATGAACATTAGAATTCTTTTTTCTTACTGGACAATCTTTAAACTAGTGTGGTTCTCCACACTCCTAACATTTTAAGGGCTCTTTTCTTGCTTGATTCTTATTAAACAGTTGAAGGTTCTTTTACCGCAGAATTTTGGGGTTTACATCCGTGGTAGTTATTACCCTGATATCCCCTACAGTGATTTCATGTGTTTTTATGGAACTTATTTTGCTTCTTTCTGTGATCAAAATTATTTGGCCCTTTATTTTTTCAAGATGGTATACTTTCTCTTTTATTCTTGTTTTGGTTATAACATAAGTTTTTCTTCCTCATCGCTTCCTCTAGCGTCTTCAGATTGTCATACTCAATCTGTTCTTTGAACATGATGGGAAAACAACTGAGGAAGCATTGTATTTTAGGTTTCTCATCAATTATATAAAGAACATAACGAAGCATACTTAAAAACTTACTACAGATTTATTTCATCGTCATTGCTCATAGCCTTAGTTCATAATTTTTTTTTGTCTTTTCTTCATAATATTGTTCTGATAAGCACTTTCTTTTAAAGAAATTTTTAAATGTTTTTCAAGTTATATATCTTTCTTTTATCCCTTTAATCGTCTTTATGTCTTGCCACCATAGTATCTAGTTTTTCAGTCATATTATAGATGGTCATTTTAGCCTTTAATTCATCGGAGTAGTTGGATATCTGGAAATATTTTTTCATTCCGGACAACCAAGCTTCTACATCTTCGCCCTTCTCAATTTCCCCATTAAACAGGGGTGGTTTAATTTTCTTAAACTCCCCAAAGATATCCTCATAGGGTCTGTATTTATTTTTCTTTTTGTTATCATCACTGCTTTCGCTTGACTCTTGTTGTTTTATGTGACGTTTAACTGACTCCTCACTAGAAGGTTCAGGTTTATGGCTGAAAAATTTCAGGTTTCTGCCCTTACGCTTGTAAGGGGCATTTTTAAGTAATTCTTGTTCAGACTCCTTATTTTATTTTTTCCATCGTTATGAATCTTAGCTAACAGAATAGCGTTTAGTTCTTCCCGATCCTTTAGAATTCGTTCATTATCTTCTTTAACTTTTCTTAATTCAGACCTTAAATCTTTGATGGTTCTTTGTAATTCATATTTATTATCTTCACTGTCATTTAAGTCTACCCAAACTTACCCAACCCTTATGTTTCCCTCTTCACAATTTAAATGATGTTTATAAATAAAGGAGTTTCCAAAGTTTTTTTTGTGGTTATTTAGTTTAGATAAGTTAAAAAGTTTACTTTTTCTCATCAATAAGGTGTTGGCATTACATAGACTGTAAATATCAACTTTGATTTAGTTTTTTGAAAAACAAGTAATAGTTTTTTCTTGAGCTGAAAAAAATTATATTAAATATCAACAAAACTATTTTGGATAAATATATAATACTTGTAAAAGCTAAGATTAGTTTGAATTTTAATTAATTTGCAATATTTTAAGATCTTTTATTTAAGTTGAGTAAATTTCAAATATTAAATTAAATAATATATATATATATATATATATATTGAAATGCAACTACTTTATGTGATTGAAATTTTGAAATTTTGAAATGCAGCTTTTGGATTTCAAGTTCTTTGAATAGATTTTAAATATTAAATTAAAATATTCAAAAATTAATTAAAAAAAATGAAATAATTTTTTTTAGATAAAAATCAATTAATATAATTTGGTTTAAAATTCAATAATTAAATAAAAATAATTAAAAAATATAACATTGTTAATTATCTTGTACATCGAAATTACTCTTATATTTAAAAAAATAACAAACAAACACAACATTGTCAAATGTCTTATAATTAATTGCTATTTGAAAAAAATCTTATATTAAAAAAACAATAGCATTACCAATTGTCTATTAATGGACTAAACCTAAATTCATTATGAGAAAAAACCATCACCATTAAACTATATATTTGTTCATATTTAAAAAAAAACTTAACATTGTCAAGTGTGTCTTAATGGATTACAACTAAATCACTATGAAAAAAGCCATCACCATAAAACTATATATTTGTTTTGAGAAAAAGTCATCAACATAATAAAGATGGCATCATTTTCCCCTATATATCAATATGTTAATAGTGGGAAAATTTAAAAAGTGATAAAATTTCACAAGTGAATTGCTCGTGAGAGGCCAATTTTGACATCACATACAACTATCACTTTATTGAGACCATCACAAAATGGCTTGTGAAGTGGAAAATGTTTTAGAATTTGGAGGGCTAGTCAGCATAACATAAAACAGAGTTGCTGGTGTTGGACCTCGTTTAGCCAAGTTATATAGTATTATTCTTGAAATGAAGATTAGCATATGGCTAGAAAATGAAGGAAAATAGGTTAGAGGCCAGGTAAGTTTTAGAAGGCATCAATCAACCAAGGACCACCTCGTTACAGTTAGGATCATTGCAAATGAGTATCGTAGTAAAAAATCCAATATTTTTTGTCGTTGTGTGGACTTTAGAAAAGAGTTTGGCATTGTGCTTAGAAAGAACCTATGGAATACATTAGAAGAGTTAAAGGTTTCTTTCGAGTCAAGGGTTATGACTATAAGGTTATATGAGAATCCCATGAATAGATTCTAAAACATTGAGGGATGGTCACAGGCTTTAACTGTAATAATGGAGTTAAGAAAGGGGGGGGTCTCTCCCTTACCATTTTTAGCATCTACGTTGATAAGATAGAAGGTTGCTTAGAAGAAGAAAGTTGTGTTGGAATGGTGTTAGCAAGAATAGTCATCATGCTTCATCTCTATGCGGATGATATCGTTCTTATGGCAAGGTTCCCCTCTGATCTTGAGAAGCAATTAAGAATTCTCAAGGAGTTTTGTTGTTGCAAATGTAACTTCGGAAGATATTCTGTTGTGTATTGTTGTACCCCCATCGGAGATGTTTTCCCTTTGTTCGGGATTTCATTGTTATGTTTGGTCATTGAGGTAGAATCTTTGGTGTAAGTCAGGGTAATAGTCCCCAGAATAAATAAAGTAAAATGTATTTTGAAGTCTTCCTAGGTAGGTCGGCCTAATTAGGTAACTTGGTCGACCTAGCTAGTTAAGTGAGACATGCAACTGAAGAATATAAATAGGGAGGCGCCCTCCCTCATTGAAATACACTCACTCACTCTCAAGTTCGCATAAGGAGAGAGAGGACAAGAAGAAAGAGAGAGAGCTACAGAATACTTCTTATTCTTGGGTTTTTCCATCTTGTGATATTGTCTTAGTGACGAAACTATTTTGAGGAAGTTTGTAGGGTTTTCTCCTTTATGGCTTCCTCGAGGAAAATATTTGTGTCTTATGTATCTTGGATATCTTGTTGTGCTTTTTATTCTTTCATATAAATATCCTAATCAAATTGAATCAAAATAGAAAAACCAGCATGGTGTCAAATCCACTCTAAAAGAAGACACTGTGCAGCTACGGAAACTAGGGCTTCAGAGAACCGACACTTTTCTCCACAATATTTCCAAAAAAGAGGACTGGGTTAACCTTCCCCAAGGAGGCGCATCTTTTGGTAGAGAAATATTTCAATTTGAATAACTTTCAATTTATTGACTGTAGGACACTACATGAAGGAACTAGGGTTTTCTAGTTCAAGGTCTTATCTTCATGGATCATCGAAAAAACAAGGCTAGGCTAATTCACCCTAGAAGGGCACATCTTTTGGAGGAACCAGAATCAAATTTGAAGAATTTTCATTTTTGACCTAGACATTGGTGCCGGAAGAAAAATAGGGCATCAAGATTTTGGGGGTTTTTCTCCATCAATTTGGAAAAATGAGTACATCAGGAAACTCACTTTGGAGAGGAACATCTTTCTATCTAGATAGAATTCCAAAACTCTAAGTTTGTAAAATTAGGGTTTCTCTAAAAAACCCTAGGTCAACCAGCTTTGGAACTAGCTCGGGCACCTCAAATTGGTAAGATCTAATCTTTGTTATTCCATTTGAGGTTTTCATTTCAAAATGACTCATCACACCCAGCTTAATTATAATATTTGGGGATTTGATAGCTTCCGAGCATGGAAATATAATTTCTCTATGATCCTTGAAGAAAATGATTTGGATAAGTATAATAGTGACAAAGTTCCATCTCTAGATGGAGATGAAGCTAAGGATATCCATAACAAGAGCTTGTTCAAGGCCAAGATAATCATTGCAGATTATATTAATGATCATCTCATCCCCCATGTTTCATCATTGAAGACACCTAAGGAAGTGTTCGTTGCTTTGATGAAGTTGTTCGAAGGAAATAACATCAATCAAAAGATGACATTGAGGAACCAGTTGAAGAATGTGAAGACTAAAAAATTAGAGACCATGCAATCATACTTCACAAGGGTTGCTCAAATAAAGGAACAACTTGAAGCAGTAGAAGAGAAGGTAGAATAACAGGAGATTATTATGACCACCTTGAATGGTCTCCCAAGATCATGGGATTCATTCATTCAAGGAATATGTGCCAGAAAGAAGTTGATCACTTTCAACAGACTTTGGGAAGAATGCACACACGAAGAATCTCGACTCATAACAAGATAAGAGAAGATGGTAGACACTAAAGGTCAAGCTCTCATAGTCCACACCAGAAGAAATCATAGAAAGGAGGACCATCATCACAAAATTGAAAGGAAACCAGGAAGAAATCTATCAAGTATTAGATGTTGAACATGTGATGAGAAGGGACACTACTCCATAGATATCCTCCAACAGGAAGTCAAACAAGAAAAGATATCATGCTCACACTTCCAAAGATGATGAACCAACAACAAAAAGATTCAGAGAAGAAAGAATTGATTCCTCAAGTGATGAGGAATATGTACTTTAATCCATAAGAATTCAACCCATGAAAAACGAAGAACATCTTATGCATCTCAATATTTGGATAAAAAGGGATGAAGTTGTGAATGAAGAAGTGACACTCATATTCAGAACCAGTATACAGTCCCATGTGATCTATGGTATATAATACTTGATCAAACATGAGCAAGATAGATACATGTCCTCAGAATTAGATGATAAAGTAGAACACCCTGTCAAAGACTCTAGTTATTCTTGCAAGGACATAAGGATCAAGAGGGATTCCATCAACCAACCTGTTGAGGCCTGGAAAATTGCAAGCAACAACAACAAGGGATTCTCCCCAGTCAATGTTCCCAACTAGCCCGTGAGTGTTTGGTATGGGGAATCCGTCTGGTTTACGGTTCGACTACCGTAGGTCAAGTAACAAAAATTAAAAGGTTTTACCGGTTGCGGCCCAGTCCACCGTATGTATTTTGTGTTTTTAACTTTAAGTATGATATGCAAGTACCTATCTAAAATGCAGATTGATAAAGAATATGAGGAGTGGTCACAATGTGATGCGCAGGTTCTTACCTCTCGTCTTAGACTCTTTCGCATCTAAACCACCCACAGCAGGAAATAAAACTAACTAGGTTGTCCCTAGGGAGTGAAATTATCATTTAATGAGTAATGTATTACTGTTCATGCATTAAGAAAAATCACAGGTAGCTGTTCTTTGATTCAAAACAAATAAACATGAATAGATGGATGAACAACAAGATAGCTCATTGTCTGTGAAAACATTCATTACTCATAGTGGAAATTATCATAAAATAAACCAGAGAACATTCATAAAAGAACATAGGTTCAACAAGTTAGAACGATCTCACGGTTAATGAATAAAGGATGAAAACGAAATAGTTCCCCTTCAACAACATCCATTGAACAACATTTGAACATTCCACCAAAGCTTTCTCCAACAAGAAAAACTGTAATAGTATATTGCAAAACGAAATAGTTCCTCTTACAATATGTTCCCACCAGTCTCACTGGGAAAAATTCCTCACTCTATCTAACTCTCATATACTTATACAAAAGGAAAGACTTTTGGGCTGCCCCAAATGACTCATGGGCTTCCCCAATGTTTCATCTCCCAAAATTGTCTTATATTGAGCGCTCACACAATTTACGCTATGTTACATTTAAACAAATTGATAAAGCACTTTAGGTAGAGGGCCCCGCTTGATTATTTAGAAACTTTTTCCATGCTTGGGCTTCGGATGCTATGCTTTCAAATTCATAAGGCTCGAGAAAATGAATGTTGATTTCAAACTTTGCAGCCTGATTTTTAATCACTTCAATTCTTGTTGAGATTAGGTGTAGTTGATCCTCAAGCAACTATACACTGACTGCTGAATGAGCCCCTTCATCTTTCAAGATCTATGCATCCAGAACCTTGATTTATTGGATCCTTTGCTCATCCTCTTGATATTTGTTCTGTAACATTTCTATGAACTACTGATGTTCTGGAAATGCATCTAATCTCTGCTCAGCAGTCACCTGGCATCGGTTGTAAGTGATCAACAGCCTTCTGCAATACTCGGTGCAAGCTCCTCTCATTTTCTTTATAGCCTTCTTGAACTCTTCTGCTGTGTTTATTGCAAATTCCAACAAGTCATAATCCTGCTTTAAGCCTTGTTGATCCTTTGTTGGTAAGTTTGCCAGAATCTCTTCATTGGCCTCCATCCTTCCTATCCTTCCTGTCAGGACTTCCAAAATGTCCTGAGACCTATCTACAAAGTACAAGGTAGTTTCAAAAATTTCTTCCAATCTATTATCCAACTGCAAAACTCTGCATCTTTCTTCTTCTATGGATACCTACAGCTGGTGCATTTTTCTTCTTTGTGTTAGGGCATGCTCTTTGAAAGGATGAATACTGGTTTGTTGTTCCTTAGCCTCTTTCAAAGATGCTGCAAGTGAAGCAATTTGTCCCTTAAACTCTGCTGCTTGTATGTGAAACTGTTTTTCTGTCTCCTCCATGGTAGCCCTTTGTGTTTCTAGTTCCCCAAATTTGCTTTGCAGTTTGTCTCTTTCTGTCTTAAGGTTTTCACATGTTGTTTTCAGTTCATCCCTTTCTATCTTTAGCTCCTGATAATCCTGCTGCACTTTTGCTAGGCTATCTTGAGCATCTCTCCCTGTCTTTTCAATGGTAACTTCCAAAGACATCTTGTCTTCTTGGAGGGATTGAAGCTCTGCTTTTGAAGATTTCACTTCATTATGCATGTCTTCAAACTTTCTCTTCAATCTGTTGCTTTCATTCCTCTCCTTCCTCAGAGTGTCCTTTAATTGGGCAACATTTTTCCTTGATTGCTCAAGGTCTGTCATTATTCGATCTACATTATCTTCAGAGGCGTGGACTAATTCTGCTCCAGCTCAGATTGTCAGCCTTGGGTCCTTGTCTGTCCCATGTACCAAGGTTTTATCAGTGACCATCATCCTCGATTGTCCACCGATCTCCACCTTTTTCTTTGTTCTTTTCACAATTCTCTTCATTTCTCTGTCATTAAAAATGGCACTGGAATCTGGGACTTCTTCCCCTTACTTATGTTCAAAAGGTATTAGCCTTAATCTAGAAACAACAACCTGCCCTATATTGCTGCCAGCAGTTGCAGCAGGCTCCTGAGGGTCAAGACAATCCTGATCTTGCACTTCTTGAGTGTCTGCGGGATCAGAAGTTTGTTGATCTATTGTGGACCTTGTCAGTTTCATATTTTCAGCCTCCTTCTTTTTTAGCTCTTCATCCTCTTTCTTTTTTCTTTCTTCTTCTTCCTTCTTGGCAGCTTCTTCTGCATTCTTTGCTGCTTCTTGTTCAACTTTCTTCCTTTCCTCTTCATCACTCTTAAGCCAACTCTCGGCCTCTTGTGCTAGTCTCCTAGCATCTTCTTCTCTTTTCCTGGCCTCCTCTTCATCAGATTTCTTCTGCTCAGCTTGGCCCTTACCACCTTTAGTGGTGATCTTCTTTTTAAATCTTCTTTTTAATGCAGTCATATTTTCTGCATTTCTGAAAGTTTGTTCATCCTTATCCCAATGGTTTGTATATTCAAAATGCACATTGGATTCCTTGCAATGTTTCGCAACTTTGTTCTGAGAATCATTTCTATGGAAGTTCATTTCCCCAAAGTGGAAATACTCCAATTCCTGTACAAACTTATCAGCTTTCTTAACTTTTGAAAACTTATAGCTTCCTATTCTGAAAGGTATGGGAGGATAATTTGCCTTCTTGTGCTTGAACAAAAAACTCCCTATACCATCCAAGAAAACCTGCCTGACTGCTTCTTTATGCACCACAAAATCCGTGGCATACTTGGGGAGCAACGCAGGTGCCCTAGAGCAACCATACATTCTAATATGCATCCCCTCATTGGTCAAATAATAATTAGCATACTCCTCAATGACTTTCAATGCCTCTTCAGACATACAATTGCATTCTTTCAAGAAAATCAACGTATACAAGGGAATAATAAATTGTTCACAAATTTCTTTATAATGACTGTAATATTTGTGTGCCCATAACAACTTGTAGGCTGTGTACACAGGGTTCTGTCCCTGTCCCACATGCACCTTAGGTTTGGAAATGGTTGGGTGCATAGTATACAATCTATTAATATGGAGCTCATGTAGAACTCATATTTTTTCTGAGACACCCCTCCCAGAGCTAAAGCAATGCAAGCCGAGAGACTGTTGGACACAATGTTTGCCCAGTTGAATACAGTCCCTTGGGTGGCTACACTGAAGATAATAGGAACCCATCCTAACTTAAAACTTTTTCCGTGAGCTCTCCCAAAAATTATGTTTAGCATTAACACAATAAACCTATAAGGGGTTCTTAGAGTAGCTGTGTCATATTCCCCTGATGGCCTGGTTCGAAAATTCTTACCAAGCATCATCATTCTTTTTACTGTTTCAACCAAGTCTAGGTTAATCTCCTTCAACCAATCTTTAGTTAGGTAAACTTGGGCTTCTGGTAAGTGATAAGCTAATGATACAAGAGCTGTAAGCAGCATAGCCCTGGTTGGCAGTATTGGCTAGAATCATAGTAGTCACGTCTGCCCTAGGCAGAATCCATCCAATCACTTCTAAGCATGGGAAAACCTCAGGCCTGGTAGCTATCTTCATCAAGGAAGATTTTTCAATATTAGCATATATTGTTAACTCTTCAAACTCGGTATCAGGCACCTCCTGGTTTGAAATCATTCTGTAAATCTTGCCCCACTTGTAGTCAGGTTCCACACCGATGGTGGCTCTAGTATCCTCATAAATGTACTCAACCTTTGTAATAATTTCCACCTCAGAATCCCCTTCAGCAATGGGAGCTTTCTTTTTCTGTCTTTTTGACATCTCGTCTTTGGAAAAGTTGCCCTGTCACAAAACAAAATGCCTTTAGGCTTTTCTTTTTTGAGCTGTTAACCAGTATTCAAAGAACGAAGAAAAACTGTAAAAGTATTTACCTCAGCCATATTTGCCATAACTAAATCTATGTAGATACAAAACCAGGGCTAACTAGCAAATACTTCTGCAAAAAAAAATAGGTCCTAAAAAATCCTAAGTCATGCCCGTGATTAAAATCAACATGATCAACAAAAGGCGTCATAACCTCGCTAACATTTTAAAACTTCTACCGGTGATACTAAACACGACAATATGTGAAGAAAAACTAGTCTGATCAAAACTAAAACCCTCTGCATTATCAACTTTGGTAGAATACGTTCTAACTCCCTGCTAAAAAATAAATCCCATCAAATGAGGCTTATCCTCGAAAAATGCGACCCTAGTTCCAAAACACATGAGAAACCAAATCACCGAAAAAAAACAAACCCTCTAGTATTTCGAACAAAACCAGGGTAAACGCCCACCAACTACAAAAGAAAGGAAAATTCCCCCCTAGATTGCCATACGCAAACCTAGAAAAACCGGTGCAGACAGCGTAACGCTCGTCTGCACCAGTTTCCTAAATAGTCGAAAAAGGTTCAAAAACTCATAACGACTCTGCAATAATCACTAGGGAAAAACGAGAAGCCCCCCTCGCCCGCTAACTATCAAAGTGAACCACCATATATGCTGATAAACCCATACACATATGCCCATCGACCACGACGGGAAAAACCTAACCAAGGACGAGACCCTAGTTCTAGAAACTCAAAAGAAAGGGAAAAATCATGGTTGGCCTACCTGACAATGAGTTGTGCAGTCGACAAGGAGAATCTGAAAGCTTCCATGGTGACACCACCCACAAACGAGCTCTCGACAAATAGGTACAACGCTCAGTTCGAAATGACAAGGACACCGCAGGCACGAGTACGCGGGGATAATAATAGAATAATGCCCAATCCCACATATACATATATATCCTGATGAAAACACTCGGTGGGAAAAACATCACAAAACGGGCGGCGGGACAACTAAGGTATCGACGATCAACCTACTACTGAGTTGCAATGGTGGGCGATGGAGATGCTTTGAGTTCCGCAGTACAATGAAAACCGTTGGCGAATCACACATTAAAAATTCCAGCATCGGAGCTCAAACTGACTATAGTCTCGGACTATTAGTATGTTACAATGCCACAACGGCGGAGGATACAAGGACAAGAGGTTCTATAGACCAGTCAAAAAGCCAGAGAAAAAAAACTAACGATAAGCGAACCGTCAACAAAATAAATCATACACATCAGTGAAAGAAAAACTCTAACGCGGAAGTTTAGTCCGCTCCAGAGCCACAACGGCGGAACTCAAATAGACTAAGGATTTTGAGACTAAAGGCGATCAAAAACTTATCCTCAAATCAAATGTCCAAAATGGCACCGACAGCGACAAGAACAAAAACACAAAAGCAGACCGCGGGATCGGGAAAGGTCAAAGCTTTCGTTGCAGTGCTTCGCAATTTTCCATCCGAAATGTCAGCAATACAAAGTACAAGTGCTCCAACGACGACTAAATAAAATGCCGAAAAACAAAGCGCATTGGCTGAAAACACGGTTTTGGATCGGGTCGTTATTCTATTGAGCCTCCGCAATGGCGGTTGTGTAGGTGACTACGGCCCTGATTCATAACTCAAACCACTTCCGATAGCGAAGATAAGAAATCACCGTAAGTCACAAATTAAGTCAAAAAGGCAGCATCAGCATAAAATATATTCAATCAACAATCAACCTCAACAAATCAAACTCACAGGTAAAGGTAAGCAACCCCAACAAATTAAGCAAGACGAAATTTAAAAGGTGGGTCCCAATTTTTTAGAAATTTGGGAAATAGTTGCAGCTGCAACAATTGGCGATTAACTGGTGAACCCAGATCTCTGAATCAATTCTTCCTCAAGTAACAGACTGTTTAACAATAAAAACAACATGTTGAATTCTTTTAGCTGTCTAGATTTCCCCAATGGAAAATATATGTACTTTTAAACATTGATGATAGTCCAATTTTAGGAACATGGAAACCAAAATCTCAAAGTCAAGATAACTCTTTTGAGGCCAAGAAGATGAGTTTCATTTTACCTTTGTGTTGGGGTAACTTCCAGCTTGGACACCACAGGATTGTAACATATGGTAAATAGAGATATTCATTTTGTTCCTCATTCCCATGCCATTTTGCATTTTGTGTGCTTGTGAACTTTTTGTCCTTTTGAGTCCTCCTCATGCCTTTCTTTTTTATTTTTTTATATTTTTATTCAGGCTCTTCTATCCACAGTGTCCTTTTGTGTGAGAGATGTATTTAATTTTCATCTCACGAATGGAGAAGAACTTTTGGCAATTTTGTACTTATAAGATTCAGTACTTTGTTTGATACATATTGCTTTCTTAGGAGTTTTGAAAAATATTAGCCCTTAGGCTTTCAATTCTTGGCATGGGATCATTTATATATAATATACTGTTTACCTTGCTTCCTTTCCGTAGCTCTTTTGCTGTCACAACCTAGGACATTTTATATTTGAAAGGGATGGAGCCTCGAAATAGTATTCCAGACCTTTTGATCCTAAGTTATTTTTTATGGATTAAGCAGGACTTCAATGTGTTCATAGCCATTTAGCAAAACTACTTACTAGAAGAATTTCTATTAGATCAAACAATAGTATACAGTCTTATACCCAAAAATTTCAATTAATTCAGAACTCTGATGCTTTCCATGCAACCAAAAGTTTGCCTCTTTTATTGAAATAAAAAAATAAATTTTAACTAAAAACAAGCAGCAATCAACCAAAACAATTTATTTATGTACAAAGTCATTTAGAAATAAAAACCAAGAAAAATAAAAAACTAAGAACTAATCCACTAACTGGCCAGTTCTTTGCCCACCCCTAAAGATCTAACAACTTGTATGTTAAGGGGCTAGGCTTGACTACAAAAAATGAGAAATACCTAACCATTATCTAATTCTACTATTCTTGAAACAAAAACTACATCTACTGATTTACAATCAATCTTATCAGACCATGAATATTGAAGGAGATCAGGTTGGGTGTCCAATAGGTTGTTGGATTATATTGATGTAGAGTGTCCCAGTTCAAGTTCAATCAGATAATTTCCCACTACAGAATTTACTGATTCATTTCTTTCTTCCAATTTTGTGACAGTGTGTTTCATATAGGGATCTCTTAATATTTTGATCTGATTTGGGCTTCCTTTATGAGGCAACCACAAATGTGACCAATCCGAAGCAAAATACCCCTTTAATCTTGCCGACCAGTCTCAATTCAAAATAAGTCCATAACCATCAGGTATGTTTGCTACCACAATATCAATATATTGACATATCTTTTCATTTGCAAATAAACGAATCAGAATATCCTCCATCTCTCCGACTACTTTTACATTAGTCCTGTCTAATTGAGTAACCTCCCAGGCAGTAGGTTTAGGCTATCCATTAATCTTTCTGCAAACTGCAAGTGGCATAACATTAACTGATGACCCAAAATCCACCAAACAGTTGTGCACCTTACGATTCAAAATTTCCAAAGTCAACAAGAAAGGTGGGGTTTTAAACCTAGTCTTTCCTCCCACACTTGCTTCAACAACTTCTTCTATAGGTTGGTTTTCTGTGGGTATCTTTTCCCCTAGTTCTTTAGGTGTTTTGAAATTTTCTTCTTCAATAGGCTTAGTAGGCATGTTGACCTGTTTCAGATCTTGACTAGTAATTTTAGGTGTCTCATCATCTATGTTGTTCTTCGGTTGTTTCTTTACATTTTTTTGCAATTTCTTGATCTTTGAGAGTATTGAATTGTCTTTGTTCACCAAATCTAGGCTTCTTGTTGACATATTTGTTTCCAATATCTCTTCATGTTTTAGATTATTTTCTTCTGTATCAAAAATTGAAACACAGTCCCATAAAACCATGGCATCATTTTCTTGTTTTTCTATGGCTTTACCGCCCTTTTCTTCTTCATCATTTTCCTCTGTTAATTTGGAATCCACCAGCTGATTCATAACTAATGTCATTGAGTTTATCCATTGAGGACAACTTTTTTCAGAATGAGGCTGTTTGTGAAAAGTGCAAAAATTATCCATACCAACCTCAGTTAAGTTCATTGATGCAGGACTGTGTGGAGGAGGTTTGGATTGATTGTTATCCTCTCTTCTCTTTTAGTAAGGCTTATAGGCTTTCTGAGCTTCCTTTTCTTTTTCCAAATCTATTATTCTGTTAGAAAGCTTCTGCATCATTTTTAACATTCCCTCAAAATCATGTGATTGCTCCTCCTTAGGTTTAGTTAGTAATAAGGCTTTCTTCCCAAAAAAAATTTCTCTAGATTGCTCAGGATAATCTTCTATGGTTTCTTTTTCAGCCTCTACTCTTTCAGCTTCTTCATAAGTCCCAACAACGTAGTTTTAACTTGGGCTTTTGCAAACATAGCCAAGTCAGGACCCAAAGCTGAGGTATAATATTCAATCAGAACCTTATCAGAGGGCTTATCAGTTGCGGAGAAATTCTTAAGATAAGCAGAAAACCTTTGAGTAAAATTATGCACCTTTTCTTTTCTTTCTTTCTTCAAAGTTCCTAAACCTTTCATTAGTGTTGCATGGGTCTTTTGGGATGCATATTTGCTTCTGAAAATCCTTTCAAAAGTGTCCCAATCTGGAATTGAATTTGCAGGAAGACCAAAATACCATGAGGCTGCTGCTCCTTTCAAGGTATGTGGAAAAATTCTGCAGACCACATCTTCATGTTCTCCATCCCTTAATCCTTCTATGGCTAAGTAGAAACTTTGCAAATGGTCATCTACTAAAATATTCTCACTTGGGTCAAACTTGGGCAACATCTTCTCAAAAGCCTGAGGTAAGTCATGCAAATGAGGTATTAGGTTTAAGGGTGATCTGGCTTTCCAAGCAGGTGGTGGATTTGGTGGGTTAGGTGGTTGATTTGCATTTACACCTGCCATGAGTCTGGGTGGAGAGTGAGTTGGTGAAGGGACAGGAGTATGTACAGGTGAAAATACTTGATTCAAAGGCTGAACAACTTCCTGTAAAGTTGTTTCTACAAGTTCTTCCGAATCTCCAACCAACACAGAGTCTTTCAATACAGGACGGTCTTTCTTCTTGTATTCTCTTCTAGGTACGTCAAGGATAATCGGTAATCCTCCAATATTTTTCACATAAGCCCTAGTGTGTCTTCTCATATCATTAACAACTTCATTGTCCATAGAATACAAATGTTCTCTATTCTCTTCGGGAAATGGATTAGAAAATGAACTGCTTTCAAAACTATCACTGGTGGAGTAATTTCGAGGAAATGGGTTTCCTCGGCCAGCCATGCACTAGTGGCCCTCTTTCTAGCACCAAAAACTGTTGAGGCCTGGAAAATCACAGGAAACAATAGCAAGGGATTCTCCCCAGTCAACGTTCCCAACTAGCCTGTGACTGTTTGGTATGGGGAATCCGTTCGGTTTACGATCCGGCTACCGTAGGTCAAGTAACAAAAATTAAAATGTTTTACCGGTTGCGGCCTGGTCCACCGTATATATTTTTGTGTTTTTAACTTTAAGTATGATATGCAAGTGCCTATATAAAATGCAGATTGATAAAGAATACGAGGAGTAGTCACAATGTGATGCGCAAGTTCTTACCTCTCGTCTTAGACTCTCTCGCATCTGAACCACACACAGCAGGAAATAAAACTAGCTAAGTTGTCCCTAGGGAGTGAGATTATCATTTAATGAGTAATGTATTACTGTTCATGCACTAAGAAAAATCACAGGTACCTGTTCTTTGATTCAAAACACATAAACATGAATAGATGGATGAACAACAAGATAGCTCATTGTCTGTGAAAACATTCATTACTCATAGTGGAAATTATCATAAAATAAACCAGAGAACATTCATAAAAGAACATAGGTTCAACAAGTTATAACGATCTCATGGTTAATGAATACAGGATGAAAACGAAATAGTTCCCCTTCAACAACATCCATTGAACAACATTTGAACATTCCACCAAAGCTTTCTCCAACAAGAAAAACTGTAATAGTATATTGCAAAACGAAATAGTTCCTCTTACAATGTGTTCTCACCAGTCTCACTAGGAAAAAATCCTCACTCTATCTAACTCTCCTATACTTATACAAAAGGAAATACTTTTGGGCTTCCCCAATGTTTCATCACCCAAAATTGTCTTATATTGAGCGCTCATATAATTTACACTATGTTACATTTAAACAAACTGATAAAGCACTTTAGGTAGAGGGCCCCGCTTGATTATTTAGGAAATTTTTCCATGCTTGGGCTTCGGATGCCATGCTTTCAAATTCAGAAGGCTCGAGAAAACGAATGTTGATTTCAAACTTTGCAACCTGATTTTTAATCACTTCAATTCTTGTTGAGCTTAGGCGTAGTTGATCCTCAAGCAACTGTACACTGACTACTGAATGAGCCCCTTCATCTTTCAAGATCTGTGCATCTAGGACCTTGACTTATTGGATCCTTTGATCATCCTCTTGATATATGTTCTATAACATTTCTATGAATGGTTGATGTTCTAGAAATGCATCTAATATCTGCTCAGCAGTCACCTGGCATTGGTTGTAAGTGATCAGTAGCCTTCTGCAATACTCAGTGCAAGCTCCTCTCGTTTTCTTTACAGCCTTCTTGAACTCTTTTGTCGTGTTTATTGCAAATTCCAACAAGTCATAATCCTGCTTTAAGCCTTGCTGATCCTTTGTTGGTAAGTCTGCCGGAATCTCTTCATTGGCCTCCATCCTTCCTATCCTTCCCGTCATGACTTCCAAAATGTCCTGAGACCTATCTACAAAATATGACGTGGTTTCCAAAATTTATTCCAATCTGTTATCCACTTGTAAAACTCTGCATCTTTCTTCTTCTATGGATACCTGCAGCTAGTACATTTTGCTTCTTTGTGTTAGGGCATGCTCTTTGAAAGGCTGAATACTGGTTTGTTGTTCCTTAGCCTCTTTCAAAGATGTTGCTAGTGAAGCAATTTGTCCCTTAAACTCTGCTGCTTGTATGTCAAACTGTTTTTATGTCTCCTCCATGGTATCCCTTTGTGTTTCCAGTTCCCCAACTTTGCTTTACAGTTGGTATCTTTCTATCTTAAGGTTTTGACATGCTATTTTCAGTTCATCCCTTTCTATCTTTAGCTTGTGATAATCCTGATGCACTTTTGCTAGGCTATCCTGAGCATCTCTCCCTGTCTTTTCAATGGTAAATTCCAAAGACATCTTGTCTGCTTGGAGGTTTGAAGCTTTGCTTTTGAAGATTTAACTTCATTACGCATGTCTTCAAACTTTCTCTTCAATCTGTTGCTTTCATCCCTCTCCTTCCTTAGAGTGTCCTTTAATTGGGCAGCATTTTTTCTTGATTGCTCAAGGTCTGTCATTATTCAATCTACATTATCTTCAGAGGCATGGATTAATGCTGCTCCAGCTCGGATTGTCATCCTTGGGCCCTTGTCTGTCCCATGTACCAAGGTTTTATCAGTGACCATCATACTCGATTGTCCACCGGTCTCCACCTTTTTCTCAGTTCTTTTCACAATTCTCTTCTTTTCTCTGTCATAAAAAATGGTACTGAAATCTGAGACTTCTTCCCCTTTCTTCTGTTCAAAAGGTATTAGCCTTAATCCAGAAATAACAACCTACCCTATATTGTTGCCAGCAGTTGTAGCAGGCTCCTGAGGGTCAGGGAAATCCTGATCTTGCACTTCTTGAGTGTCTGCAGGATCAGAAGTTTGTTGATCTTTTGTGGACCCTGTCAGTTTCATATTTTCAGCCTCCTTCTTTTTTAGCTCTTCATCCTCTTTCTTTTTCCTTTCTTCTTCTTCCTTCTTGGTAGCTTCTTCTGCATTCTTTGTTTCTTCTTGTTCAGCTTTCTTCCTTTCCTCTTCTTCACTCTTAAGCCAACTCTCGGCCTCTTGTGCTAGTCTCCTAGCATCTTCTCTATTTTCCTGGCCTCCTCTTCATTAGCTTTCTTCTGCTCAGCTTGGCCCTTACCACCTTTAGTGGTGATCTTCTTTTTAAATCTTCTTTTTAATGCAGTCATATTTTCTACATTTCTGAAAGTTTCTTCATCCTTATCCCAATGGTTTGTATATTCAAAATGCACATTTGCTTCCTTGCAATGTTCCGCAACTTTGTTCTGAGAATCATTTCTATGGAAGTTCATTTCCCCAAAGTGGAAATACTCCAATTCCTGTACAAACTCATCAACTTTTTTAACTTTTGAAAACTTATAGCTTCCCAGTCTGAAAGGTATGGGAGGATAAGTTACCTTCTTGTGCTCGAACAAAAAACTCCCTATACCATTCAAGAAAACCTACCTGACTGCTTCTTTATGCACCACAAAATCCTTGGCATACTTGGGGAGCAACGGAGGTGCCCTAGAGAAACCATACATTCTAATATACATCCCCTCATCGGTCAAATAATAATTAGCATACTCCTCAATGACTTTCAATGCCTCTTCAGACATACAATTGCATTCTTTCAAGAAAATCAACGTATACAAGGGCATAATAAATTGTTCACAAATTTCCTTATAATGATTGTAGTATTTGTGTGCCCATAACAACTTGTAGGCTATGTACACAGGGGTTCTGTCCCTATCCCACATGCACCTTAGGTTTGGAAATGGTTGGGTGCATAGTATACAATCTATTAATATGGAGTTCATGTAGAACTCAGATTTTTCCTGAGACACCCCTCCCAGAGCTGAAGCAATCCAAGCTGAGAGACTATTGGACACAATGTTCTCCCAGTTGAATACAGTCCCTTGGGTGGCTACACTAAAGATAATACGAACCCATCCTAACTTAAAACTTTTTCCGTGAGCTCTCCCAAAAATTATGTTCAACGTTAATGCAATAAACCTATAAGGGGTTCTTAGAGTAGCTATGTCATATTCCCCTGATGGCCTGGTTCGAAAATTATTACCTGGTATCATCATTCTTTTTACTGTTTCAACCAGGTCTAGGTTAATCTCCTTCAGCCAATCTTCAGTTAGGTAAACCTGGGCTTTTGGTAAGTGATAAGCTAATGATACATAACCAGGGCTGTAAGAAGCATAGACCTGGTTGGCAGTATTGGCTAGAATCATAGTAGTCACGTCTTCCCTAGGCAGAATCCATCCAATCACTTCTGAGCATGGGAAAACCTCAGGCCTGGTAGCTATCTTCATCAAGGTAGATTTTTCAATATTAGCATATATTGTTAACTCTTCAAACCTGGTATCAGGCACCTCCTGGTTTGAAATCAGTCTGTAAATCTCGCCCCACTTGTAGTCAGGTTCCACACCGGTGGTGGTTCTAGTATCCTCATAAATGTACTCAACCTTTGTAATAATTTCCACCTCAGGATCCCCTTCAGCAATGGGAGCTTTCTTTTTCTATCTTTTCGACATCTCGTCTTTGGAAAAGTTGCCCTGTCACAAAACAAAATGCCTTTAGGATTTTCTTTTTTGAATTGTTAACCAGTATTCAAAGAACGAAGAAAAACTGTAAAAGCATTTAACTCGGCCATATTTGCCATAGCTAAATCTATGTAGATACAAAACCAGGGCTAACTAGTGAATACTTCTGCAAAAAAAAATAGGTCCTAAAAAATCCTAAGTCATGCCTGCGATTAAAATCAACATGATCGACAAAAGGTGTCATAACCTCGCTAACATTTTAAAAATTATACTGACGATACTAAACACAGCAATATGTGAAGAAAAACTAGTCTAACCAAAAATAAAAACCTCGGTGTTATCAACTTCAGTAGAATACGTTCTAACTCCCTGCTCAAAAGTAAATCCCATCAAATGAGGCTTATCCTTGAAAAATTTGACCCAAGTTCCAAAACACGCGAGCAACCAAATCACTGAAAAAAAAAACCCTCGAGCATTTCGAACAAAACTAGGGTAAACGCCCACCAACTACAAAAGAAAGGAAAAACCCCCCCCCCCCCCAGATTGCCATACGCAAACCCAGAAACATCGGTGCAGACAGCGTAAAGCTCGTCTGCACCAGTTTCCTAAACAGTCGAAAAAGGTTCAAAAAATCATAACGGCTCTGTAATAATCACCAAGGAAAAACAAGAAAACCCCCCTCATCCACTAACTATCAAAGTGAACCACCACATATGCTGATAAACCCATACACATATGCCCATCGACCACGGAGGGAAAAACCTAACCAAGGACGAGACCCTAGTTCCAAAAACTAAAAAGAAAGGGCAAAATCATGGTTGGCCTACCTAGCAATGAGTTGTGCATTCGACAAGGAGAATCTGAAAGCTTCCACGGTGACGCCACCCACGAACGAGCTCCCGATAGCTAGGTACAACGCCCATTTCGAAACAACAAGGACAGCACAGGAAAGAGTACACAGGGATAATAATAGAATAATGCCCAATCCCACATATACATATATATCCCGGTGAAAACAATCGACGGGAAAAACATCACAAAAAGGGCGGCAGGACAACTAAGGTATCGGCGATCAACCCACTACAAAGCCACAATGGCGGGTGACGGAGATGCTACGAGTTCCGCAGTACAATGAAAACCGTCGGTGAAACACACATTAAAAATCCCAGCATCGGAGCTCAAACTGACTATAGTCTTGGACTATTAGTATGTTACAACGCCGAAACGATGCAGGCTACAAGGACAAGAGGTTTCGTAGACCAGTCAAAAAATCAGAGAAAAAAAAACTAACGTTAAGTGAACCGTCAACAAAATAAATCATACACATCGGCGAAAGAAAAACTATAACGCGGAAGTTTAGTCCGCTCCAGAGCCGCAATGGCGGAACTCAAATAGACAGGGATTTTGAGACTGACGGCGATCAAAAACTTATCCTCAAATCAAATGTCCAAAACGGTGCCGATAGCGACAAGAACAAAAAGACAAAAGAATACCACGGGATCGGGGAGGGTCAAAGCTTTCGTCGTGGTGCTTTGCAATTTTCCATCCAAAATGTCGACAATACAAAGTACAAGTGCTCCAATGGCGACGAAATAAAACACCAAAAAACAAAGTGCATTGGATGAAAACACGGTTTTGGATCGGGTCCTTATTCTATTGAGCCTCCGCAACGGTGGCTGTGTAGGTGACTAAGGCCCCGATTCATAACTCAAACCACTTCCAATAGCGAAGATAAGAAATCACCGTAAGTCACAAATTAAGTCAAAAAGGCAGCATCAGGATAAAAGATATTCAATCAACAATCAACCTCAACAAATCAAACTCACAGTAAAGGTAAGCAACCCCAACAAATTAAGCAAGACAAAATTTAAAAGGAGGGTCCCAATTTTTTAGAAATTTGGGAAATAGTTGCAACTGCAACACAACCAAAAAAGATAAGTGCTTAAATTGTCATTTTCTATATATCTAGTTTCTTAAATGATGTTGTTTAGTTATGTACAAGTTTTCAGTTGATGTATTATGCATGAATCAGTGTCTGCATTTGTGAACAAAATAATACTAACTTGAATATGATGGGTAAGTATCCTATGGTGTTGTACAACATTCCATTGCTACTTATCTAGAATGAAACCTCTTTGATGACATATTGGGAGGAGTGCACACTCTTAATAATGTTCTGGTAGAGATGGAAGACATCTAGAAAGTTATCGTATGTATATGGGATATAGATGAATGTTGTAGCGTTGGTTAAGATAGTTGCATGATTGTGTGACATATATATTTATGCATTAGAAATTGTCACTATTAATATGTTTTGGAAATTATGAAATGTTTCTAATCATGCAGCTAAATTTGACTTATAGGAAAGATAAGATATAATCACCTATAAAAAACGAAGAAAGGGACTTGTTCTGAAGAACAAGTGATGACGATTCAGCTAGAAGATTCACTCCAATGAAATGAAGAGGAACCTAAATCTCCCAAGGACAAAGACACGGTGACAGAAGAAAGAGCTTCAAAAAAATATAAGAATCATGACATGACCAAACCAGAGAGAGCGGTAGATCTACCTCGAGATATGAAGAGAAGCTTGGGCACGAGATATCATCCAAGAAGAAGAAAAGTATGGTGCTTTATACGTGACTTCCAGAGAAAGGAAGAGGCCTTGAACACACTCTAGTTATGTAGCATTGTTGAGTGACATCATTTATACAGATCCTTCTAGATATGAAGAAGCAGTTGAGAAGAAATGGAAGGAAGCTATGATTGAAGAGTACCAGTTGATCATGGAGAATGATGCCTATGATGCGATTCTGAGACCTGAAGGGAAGACTGTAGTGTCTTCCATGTGGATATACAAGATCAAGTATGCAACAAATGGGCGCATCAAGGATTACAAAGCAAGGTTCATGGTTTCTCTTAGAAAGAGGGAGTAAATTATGGAATGACATTCTCCATTGGCCAACACACTTCTCCAGTGAAGTAGAAGTGTATATCAAGTAGAGAACCACATGTGCGCAGAAGTATTTGTATGAGCTTAGAAGTCACCCATGGGATAGCACATATAGTTACAT
This sequence comes from Pseudotsuga menziesii, assembly GCA_001517045.1. NCBI lineage: Eukaryota > Viridiplantae > Streptophyta > Pinopsida > Pinales > Pinaceae > Pseudotsuga > Pseudotsuga menziesii. The sequence continues at coordinate 1,128,739 of LPNX010995521.1, read as the reverse complement.
AAGGAGTTTGATGATCAACTAGAGTAAACCTTTGCTACAAGGTTGAAGATAGAAGCCTACAAAGGAAAGCAATCTCACAGATGGGTGAAACAAGAACTTTCAACAAAGTTTGATATAGAGGATCTATGTATCCATTGTATCTAGTAACCTTCAGGGATGACACAGATGGATACATAGAATATCAGTAGCAGAGGAGGCTCCCTGTCACTCCAATACATAATGTTCTGATACATAGAGTACAAAATGCAGAGGGAGGGTGGTGCTACGCTTCAGAGGGAGTGACCACAAAAGATCTACGAGTTTGAGAATATTGACATGGTACGACAAGATGGAAAACTTCCCAATGATATTATTCGTTACTAAGAGTAAAGAAAATTCCAACCTTTACTTCAAGGTTGAAGATGGAAGACCAGTGATACTCTTGTTATATGTTGATGACACGTTCCTGACATGTGAGAATGAACTCATTGCAGATGCAAAGAGGAGTCTTGTTGTTGAGTTTGAGATGAAAGACCTAGGGATGATGCACTACTTTTTAGCATGGAGGTATGACAGAGTGCAGATGGGATTTTCCTTGGTTAAGGAAAGTATGTCGTGGAGATTCTGAAGAGATTCAAAATGTTGGACTCCAAGGAAATGTCCACGCCTATGGAATCGAACTTGAAGCTATTGTGTGATGCTTCATCAGAGTCAATTGATTCCATGATGTACCCTTAGATGATTGGCTCATTGATGTACCTGACGAATACAAGACCAGACATATGCTTTGATGAGAACACCTTGAGCCAGTTTCTGACGGATCTAAAACATGTTCACTTGATTGCTGCGAAGCATGTATTGAGGTACCTAAAGGGTACAATTGACTACGGGATCAAGTATGACATGAATCAGAAGATTAGCCTATACGGGTATGTTGACTCGGATTGGGCAAGAAGCACCAATGATAGGAAGAGAACTTCACGATGCTGCTTGAATTTGGCATTCGGTATGATCTCTTGGTTTAGTAGGAAGAATTCATATGTGGTGTTGAGTACAGCTAAGCCAGTTGTAAGGAAGTATGGCTTCAAAAGCTACTGTCTAATTCTTTTTATCTCGAGTTAGAGGCAACTTGTATCTTTTGAAACAACTAGAGTTGTGTGAAGTTTTTAGAGAAATTGGTGTTCCATGACAAGTCGAAACATATAGAGATCAGGTATCACTATATTTGAGACATAGTGCAGAGAGGAGCAGTGAAGCTCTAGTACGTGGCGACGGATGAGAAGACAACCAATTTGTTGACCAAGCCATTAGCTAGAGTGAAGTTTGAATACTTCATAGAGAGACTTGGTGTCATCCATATTGAGTTCCCTAGAAAGAGGGAGTGACGAGATTTGCATGGTGTAAGACACAAGTTGTTCTTAGAGGTAATCAGTCTTGGTATGCTCCCATGGAAGACACATATGCAATAGAATGAGATCTCACATGGGAATAAATATAGGTTGTCTCTGGATGTAATCAGTCTTGGCGTAGAATGCAGGTTGTCCTAAGATGTAATCAGTCATGTCAGGTTGAGAAAATGATGTAATCAGTCCTCACGTAAAACGTAGGTTATCCCATTATGTAATGAGTCTTGGAAGGTTTTCCTCATATGTAATTAGTATTAGCATAGAGCGCAGGTTATCCTTGGACATAATGAATCCTTGAAGGTTGTCCTCAGATGTAATCAATCTTGACGTGTTCCTATGTTGAAGATGATAAGAGGTCCACTGGTCACGAAGACACTTGGTGTGCGCTTAGGAAATTCTCACATAGTGGAAGACACAGGTTGTCCTTGAGACATATTGAGTCGTAGTGTGCTCCTATGCTGGTAGAACACAAGCTGACTGTGGAGATACATAATGCACTTGGTGTGATCCTAGGATATTCTCTCATAGTGGTAGATGCAGGTTTTCATTGATACATAATGAGTCCTGGCGTGCTCCTATGATGGAAAAATGCAGGTGGTCTATTGGACATGTGGTATGCATCTGGGCTGCTCTCCGTGGATGATGATGAGATGATATGGATACGATGAGATGACACTAGGAGACAGGTGATTACAATGGAAATGTAATGTATGGTCATGGTTTGTACCTACTTTATTGCTTGCTTGTGGATATGATGAAGATCTAGACTTGGGCTAGGCCTACACCCAGCATGAAATAAGGTTGGTTCTGTAGAAAATTCTTATGACATATAGGTTAAACAAATGTCACTAATCAATGATCAACAAGATAAGGACTACGACATTAGTGATGATGATGATCCAACAATGATGACGTGATCAGAATATTAATGACTATAAAAAGAGAATACTTTTCTAGTTAATAGGGATTGTTGTTGTAATTGTAACTTCGAAAGATATTCTATTGTATATTCTTCTACCCCTGTCGAAGATGTTTTCCCTCCATTCAGGATGTCATTATTATGTTTGTTCATTGAGGTAAAATCTTCGTTGTAAGTCAAAGCAATAGTCCCCAGAATAAATAAAGGAAAATGTATTTTGAAATATTCCTAACTAGGTCGACTCTAATTAGGTAACCTGGATGGCCTAGTGAGTTAATTGAGTCACACAACTGAAGAATATAAGTAGGGATGCTCCGTCCCTCATTTGACACACGCTCACTCACTCTCAAGTTCACATAAAGGGAGAGAGAGAGAGAGAGAGAGAGAGAGAGAGAGAGAGAGAGAGAGAGAGAGAGAGAGAGAGAGAGAGATGCAGAAGACTTCTTATTCTTGGGTTTTTCCATCTTGTGATATTGTATTAGTGACAAGACTATTTTGAGGAAGATTGTGGGGTTTTCTCCTGTATGGTTTCCCCAAGGAAATAGTTTTGTCTTGCGTCTCTTGTGTATTTTGGATATCTTGTTGTGCTTGTTATTCTTTCATGTAAATGGGCCTAATCAAATTGAATCAAAATAGATAAACTAACAAGTTTTTCTCCAATATGACTTTTAACGCTGACAAAACAAATGTTATGATTATCAAATCCAATAAGGGTACTTGTGACAATTTTATTTAAGACAATAGAAACCTAAAGGGACCTCTGATAAGTATTTAGGAATTGAATTCCATCACAAGCTCAATTGGAACAATAGCATCTAGAAGAGGATTAATGGAGGGTAGAAATTCTACTTTGGTCTTGAAAACAATTGTAAATCAGCAAACCTTGTGATGTGGGACAAAAATATATTTCTCTTTAACATGATTGTCACTCTTGTTATCTTATATGGCTGTGAAGTTTGGGAATGTATCATTTCTAGAGAATCTTGGAGAAGAATTGAACAAATCTAGAAGCAATTTATTGCTTATGATCTTAACATTAAGAACAATACGCCCTATCCTAATCTCCTCTTAGAAGAGGGATTTTCCTCATTGAAAGCATGGCTATGATTAGATATATAATGTACAAGCACAAATTAAACAATATAGAAGACCATCGTATTTCTAAAATTACTCTCAACTTTAGCCAAAACCAATTGTTTCTTAAACGGGGGTGCGTTAAAGGTGCCACAACTTGGTAATTATTTGGGAATTGACGAAACTGCCACTTTGCAAAATATCGATAACATAAAATATATCATTGCTTCCACATTCAAAGAGAAAATGTGATGCAAGGAAGATTTATAGGTTAAAAGAAAACAATAGTATTATAAAGAGATCATTAACCCTAATTTTGAGGATCAAAATTTAATTTTTTATTTTACCGAGCTCAAAAAAAATATTGTCAAGAATAGAATGAACTTTCATAATATCCATAATGAAATTGGGTGCTATACTACACCTAAAACATCATGGGTTGATGGGATTTTCCAGCTTTGTGAGTCTATGAGTGTTGAAAACGAAAAGCACTTTCTCTTAGAATGATCTGCCTACACCCACATTAAATCTTTGCTCCAACACTAACCCCTCTAAACTTCTAACTCCTCAAAACTATGGCAAGATAGGGATACTCCTCTCTAATATTTTTGAGCATAGAAATAATATTTTAAAGGAAACCGAATAATTTATTTCTTGTTTTTTCTCTAAGGTTCAATAGACAAAATTTGGTCTAGGTGGATGTTAAAGACCACCATCATCATCACCAAAATTATCATAGGAATTGAAATTGGGATGTCAGAGCTACTTAGAATGAATTGTCTTCATCTGTAATGCCAAGAAAATAATATTAATGAAAATAGAAAACATCGGGTAGATAAGGTCGTCTCATAATTATGTTATTAATTCTAACAAACATTTTATTTAACATTGTAATTATTGAAGTTTGCTAATTTGGCTAGCAAATTAAGGGAATTGAAAATTGTATGGATTGTTTAGGTGAAAGGAAAGGCTTGTAGAATAAAGATTTTTTTATTTTTATTTTTATTTTTAAATATAATTCCCTATTAATCTTTCAATATTTATTAATAAAAAAATACATTATTTTGTCAATATTTTTTTTAAATTTTAAAATGAATATTATTCTCACAAGTTTAAGTATAAATATTTACTTTAATGTGTTAAGAGATTGTTAAAATTATTATGATTAACATTCTTTTAGTCAAATTATTTGGAATTATTTTGCAAAATAATATCATTATATGGTTAGAAAGTCATGGAAAAAGAGATAAAGGCCAAATAATGTTTTGAGGTTGTCATTCAACTGTAGACTACCTTGTTAATATTAGGACCATTGTTGACAAGTGTTGCAATAATAAAATTAATATTCTATGTTGCTTTGTTGACTTTAGAAAATCATTTTACATGGTTCCCATAACTAAATTTTGGAATAGATTAGAAGAGCTAAAAGTCCCTTTTGAGTTGAATTTGTTGCAATAAGGTTGTATAAAGTTATTTAAAAGTTTAGGAACTCTAACGACTTTTCAGATGAAATTAATTGTAATATAGGAGTCAAGCAAGGTTGTCCCCTATCCCCTATCCTTTTTTGTGATTACATTCACACAATAGAGGGTTGTTTGTAAGAGGAAAGATGTGTTGGCATGGCTCTAATTGGTATAGCCCCCATCCTTCCTCTCTATGTTGATGATATTGATTTCATGGCGAGGAGCCCTTATGATTTTGACAAGCAACTTAAGTTTCTCAAAGATTTTTTCTCAAGTATGGGTATGACTATTAACATTGACAAAACAAAGGTTACAATAATCAAATCCCACAAGATCAGTTATGATAATTTCATGTATGACAACAACGACTTGGAGGAAGTGACTTCATATAAATATCTTGTAATCAATGTTCATCATAAACTTAAGTTGGACTATATCATTAAGAAAGAGACTAATGGATGTTGAAAATTTTATTATGGACTTGAAAACAATTTCAAATCAACACACCTTTGGCTTTGGGATAGGAAGAACGTTTTCTTAGAGACTGAACATCACTCATATTTCATATGGTTGTGAAGTTAGTTGATGCAATATCTCGAGAGAATCACATAGAAATATAGATAAAATCCAAAAGTGATTTATAACATATAATCTAAAAATTAAAGGCAATACACCCTATCATATCATCCTCATAGAAGTGAGCTTCTCCCCGATAGAGTATTAAATTTAGCACATAGATCTGTGGACAAACACACAACTCACAAAATAGATCACAAAATTTACTCACCAATTGAAGAATGAAACAGTGCAAAAATGGCTTGCAGCTGTGAATGCTTTCATTAATAAAAAAGTAATCGGATAATAATTACAATGAAGTACAATGGCTTTAATAGCCACATGAAATTTGAATCCACATGAGGAAATTTGAATTGATAGACTCTACTTGACTGTAGGTAACTAAGACCTTGTCTAAATCACTATTGGAGGACTCAGTAGTTAACTGACCTTGTCTAAACCATAACCGACGTTCATCGGAGCTCTAAAACACAACTCAAGTGTTACATTCAGTGTTGACTAAGGCTAACTGATTGTGGTAGGTGAGAAATTCGCCCCTCATGAGTGCATTCAAGTAAACCTAGCGCTAACTGAATGTAGAAGAATAGAAATGAATGTAATTGACTCCTAACTTATCTTGACTAGTCATTAACTGAACTGAACTGACCTTGGTTGGTTTCGGCACTCCCAGTGGCTCCTAAATTGTAGGGATTGGTCTAGGAGGCTCCTAAACTGATGCAATTAAGTGAAATCAGTGGCAGTAAGCCTCAATTAGTGTTCCCCACACTTTAGTAACTGAAACATGTGCCCCAATTAGTCCAAGTGGACCTAATGGTGCTAATGACTATAAATAGACTGGATGGACTCCTGATTTAGACATGACTCCTAATTTAGACATATGACCAAATTTGGACAAGGGAGGATTAATAATCCTAACACCCCCCTGAATGCTAACTTGGACAAACTGTGGGCCCTTGTAACTAAGACCATAGGTCACCCATTACATCAAGTAAAATAAAGTAACTACTTAATACAAGGAGCTGGGGAAAAAACCACATGGGAAAAAATCCCCCCCTCTATCTAAGCAGGTAGAATCAGGTCTCAAGTTTGAAAAACTTGAAAATATGTTGCTGCAATCTTCATCTCTGTGAGGTAGCGAAGCAGCATGCATGGTGTGCTGCGCACAGGTATTCTGGGGCCTGGTATGTAGACTTCTCCTTCTTCTCCAAAAATGACGATGGAAGGAAGGAGGAATGTAACCTTTCTTTCTTGCTGAATGAAGAGGTGTATAATCATATCCATTCTTCTGAATGTAGTGAGACTAAGCCCTTTCCATATAGAATCTTACAGGGAGTCTATTGCATATCTCTGAAGGAGGTAAGATTGCATGGCATAGTGCAAGGGTTTTTCCTTTCTGAGTGTCAGGTGAGTTTCCAGTCATCTTGCTAGCTTCCAGTTTGGAAGTAGGGACTGAATCTAGATCTGAGTCACCTTGAATCTTAATCTCATAAACTGATAAAGATGGATATGATATACTGGTAGAAGTTGTAAAATAAGTAGGTGCAATGATTTTACCTTCCCTTGTAAGTGGCTGCTAAGAGTGCACTGGTTCTGAAGGAGGCATGAAATGTGAGAACTCACATGCTTTTGAAGCATGATTTGCAGTACCCTTTGCTATGATGCTCCCAATAGAGATATGTGTGATCTCCACCGAGTCAGGACCAAAGATCACTCGCTTTGGAGATCCAGTATGGGTCATATGATAGATAGATAACAGGTTTGAAGCTAGGGAGGGAACAAATAGCACATATTTGAACCTTCCATGTTCAATTTTGATAGATACCTTCCCCTTTGTTTTGACTTTACTGTTATTGCCCATCTGAATACTAGGACCATCAAAGGACTAAAAAGAAGAGAATGATTCTCTGGATGCATCCATATGGTTGGAAGCTCCAAAATCAATGAGGAAGACATGTGCTGATGTGCAGCAAGCCTTCAATGCATGGCCTTTCCTTTAGTATTCTTCATCTTCTTCTTCTTCAGAGTCACCCTTCCTTGTGCTAGCAGGTACATAAATGTTATTCTTCTTCAAAAGAAGATCCATTTCATTAAGTTGTCTTCTCATACAGGAGCTTTCTGAATGAAATCCCCTTCCAAAGTAAGAGAAAAGGACCTTGCCTTTCCCATTCTTCTTGCTTCTCTTTGAACCTAAAGGTTCTTCTGATTACTCTTTCTTCACAGGGGACCCATCCCTTTGCTTCCATTTGTCATTCGCTACCTTATCTCCTCTTGCAACTAGAGCTAGATCTTTGGAAGATCGAATGATCCCCATTTGGATCAATTTATCATTCTAAGAAATAAGAGATAGGATGAAGGTATTAAGAGTGGGCATATTCCAATTTGGAGTAGTGAGCCTTGCTGTTTGGAAGGTGGATACAAAGACTCAATAGTCTGCATTGATATTTGTGAGAATGGCAAGGATGAGCTGAGCTTCATCCTTCTTCACTTTGCATTGCTTCAAGTGATATATCAGCTTCTTGAACTTTGTGAATAATTCATTCAGAGATTCGAAATTGGATGGATTGAGAGTAATCACATCATTTTCTAGATGATGGATCCTTATCTCATCCTGCTTATCAAATAAGGAGGCAAGCTTGTCCCAAACCTCCTTGGGAGTCTTCAATTATTGGATGTGGAATCGAAGATCTCTAGAGACTGAGGAGAGAAAGTGTCCATGGGCTTCATCAAGCCTGTTCATGTACTTAGCTTTGTCTTTATCTGAATCTGGCTCTTCCTCTGTTTCTTCTATGAGTCTGAAGAGCTGCTTGGTGCAGAGCATTACCACCATGTCATCCTTCCACTGGTGATAGTTGAAGGGAGTGAGAGGCTCCACTGGATGAGCCATCTTGAATGTAGTAAGAAGGACTGAGCTGCTGTAGTGAATGCAGTGAGAAGAAGAGGTTGCTTGTAGCGAGTGCTGTAAGAAAAGTTGATAACCTGTCACACAATAAAAAATACAAAGTAAGGTCGACAATCTGCACTTTTGGAATTTCCTTCACACCCAACATATTTGATCAAGCAATCTTGATCAATAATTTCCTAACTTGGGATATTAAGTGGTAAATTCTCTGCTTCTGGTGCAGTACTGGAAGGAGCAATTTGCTCAAAAAAATGATCCAACTAGAGATCTGAGGAGGAGAGGTAGGCTTGTCCGCCAAGGCTCTGATACCATATTAAATTGAGCACATAGATATGTGGACAAACACACAACTCACAAAATAGATCACACAATTTATTGCTTGATCAATAATTTCCTAACTTGGGATATTAAGTGGTAAATTCTCTGCTTCTGGTGCAGTACTGGAAGGAGCAATTTGCTCAAAAAAATGATCCAACTAGAGATCTGAGGAGGAGAGGTAGGCTTTTCCGCCAAGGCTCTGATACCATATTAAATTGAGCACATAGATATGTGGACAAACACACAACTCACAAAATAGATCACACAATTTACTCACCAATTGAAGAATGAAACAATGCAAAAATGGCTTGCAGCTGTGAATGCTTTCATTAATAAAAAAGTAATCGGATAATAATTACAATGAAGTACAATGGCTTTAATAGCCACATGGAATTCGAATCCACATGAGGAAATTCGAATTGATAGACTCTACTTGACTGTAGGTAACTAAGACCTTGTATAAATCACTATCGGAGGACCTAGTAGTTAACTGACCTTGTCTAAACCATAACCGGAGTTCATCGGAGCTCTAAAACACAACTCAAGTGTTACATTTAGTGTTGAATAAGGCTAACTGATTGTGGTAGGTGAGAAATGTGCCCCTCATGAGTGCAGTCAAGTAAACCTAGTGCTAACTGAATGTAGAAGACTAGAACTGAATGTAACTGACTCCTAACTTAGATTGATTAGTCATTAACTGAATTGAACTGACCTTGGTTGGTTTCGGCACTCCCAGTGGCTCCTAATTGTAGGGATTGGTTTAGGAGGCTCCTAAACTGATGCAATTAAGTGCAATCAGTGGCAGTAAGCCTCAATTAGTGTTCCCCACACTTTAGTAACTGAAACATGTGCCCCAATTAGGCCAAGTGGACCCAATGGTGCTAATGACTATAAATAGACTGGATGGACTCCTAATTTAGACATGACTCCTGATTTAGACATATGACCAAATTTTGACAAGGGAGGATTAATAGTCTTAACATAGAGAGCATGGCTATGACTAGGTATGTAATGTACAAGAACAATATAAACTACATGGGAGACAAGAGGCTTCTGAAGATTTCTTCATACTACAATAAAACCAACTACAACTTCGACGAGTTTGGCATAAAGATGTCAAGTCTTGGCTAAAAAATTGGGGAGTTGAGGAAGATGTCACTCTACAAAATAGCGATAATATTAAACGTATTATTACATCTAAATTTAAGGAGGATATGTGGTGTGCTAAAAGTTAGAGGATAGGATAAAATTAAGATATTATAAGGAGGTGACCAACCCTAATCTAGAAGATCAAAAGTACTTATTTGTTTTAACTAGAATAAAATCGACATTGCTAAAATAATAACGAATTCTCATGACTTCCATAGTGAAATAGGGTGTTGGACAATTCCTAAAATATCATGCTATGAAATAATATGCCATCTTTGTAACACAAATAGGGTTGAGGATTAGACTTGATTATGATAGAATGTCTTGCATACACCTACATTAGAGCACAATTTCAAAATATTTTTTTACAATGGTGTCCTTCCTAACCTTTTAACTCATCACAACCATGGTGATTTATGAATTTTTCTCTTATTTTTTTGAGAACAAAAATAAAATTATAAATAAAACAAAGTGACTCAACGTTTTAAGGTATGATAGACAAAAGTTGGTTTTAGTGGATGTTAATAACTATCATAATCATCCTCATCATATTGTTATATATTAATTAGGGTACTTTGCATTCTAGTACTTATTAAAAATATCATTAAATTATTAAAGACACATAAGTATATATCAGTGCACCCATGTAGTTGTGTTTCCACCTAACTTGTAAGTATCTCTAGGATTGCATTCATCAAAACTAAAATCAACAAGCACCTATAATTAAAAACTAATCAAATCCCTTCTGTCATCAACCTTATTGTCTTGCAAGGTACCAATTTACATACAAATCCAATCTCAAATTGCTATAGCAAAGTGATATTCACTTCTCCGTCATTTTTTAGTTTCTATAAATATATATATTCTCATATGAGCATATCAATGGATTAGTATAGTTTACCTCAAAGAGTCACATCTTCCCAAGCTAGGTCATTTACACTTATTATGGATAACATATATCGTGTTTGATCTTGTACAAAACATCCATTGAGAAAAACATAGTGTTTCACAATGCATAAGAATAATCCATCTTCTTCATCATTCCATAGTGTTATCTATCCCTAAAACACTAGACACCATCCAAAAAAGATACCTAGGTGACTCTAGAGAGAGAGTCTAGCCTACTAGGATGTTAAAATTACTGGAGAAAAATAATATAAAATAAGCCTTTATATGTAACATCATCATGTTCTCCCAAAGAGGGAAGCACCCACAATGGTGCCTAACGCTTAGGAGATCACTCCCCTTGTTTTTAGTATATTTAGTTATTACTTACTTAATGTTTGGGCATTTAGTTAGTTATATGCACCTTTCCATACTTTGGGCCATGTGCATTGTATTTTATCATTATTTATCTCAAATGATTAGTTATGTGCATCATTATGTGGGCTCATTACAAGTCTATATAAGTCCACTAGTCAAGATGAATAAGAATAATATGTTTTTCCTTGAATCCCTTCTTTTCAATTGTTCTTTCTTTCTAGTTTTTGGGATATACTTTTTCAATCTATACTCTTACTTATTCAAGATATTTTTTTTGTTTAGTATCTTTCCAATATCAACAAATTTGTAAAATGGTCAATGCATGGATCCTACATGTAGTAGACACTTAGTTTTCAAGTTCATCATCCATGAATCTCCTACCACACCATGTTTGGTAAAAAACCAACACTCGTCATTAAGGAATACTGGTTCCAAGATCTATCATATTCGAGTAATTTCCTTGTTGACTACCTCTAATTCACCATGGAGTATCAGAACATTTTTTGCAGTAGCTCAGGAATTGAAGGGAACAATCACTTGGATCCTAAAATTCTTCAATATTTCTAAGTTAATCAAACTAGCATATACATTATTACACTACCTATATGCACATTTACATCTCATATTTTCTCAAGTGTGTGCTTCATTAGTTTACACACAACCCTACCCTTTCTCTCTACATATGTAACCTAATTGATCCAACATAACATGTACTTATGGATATTATAGCATTTTTTCCACATCATCTCCAACATGCTTACTTTGTCCATTTCTATGATCTTCATCCCCTTTTCAGACTTTCTTCTCATTTTATGGTTCAAGAAAACTATTCCTTTTCACTCAAAACCCTAAAAAAACCCTATTTTTTGCACATGCGCACCTTGGCAGTGCATAGCATGTTATTATTATTGTAATCCTACCGTGTCCACCATAGTCTAAATGTAACTTTCATAGATTAGGATGTCATTATCACTTTCATTAGTGTATGGAGATGTCTTTTGGGGCCCACTAACTATTTGATGCGCCCTTATGCATCAATCTGGGAGCTTGAGAGACGAATCCCTAGATTTTAGGATATCACTCTAAGTTATGGGAGTCTCACCATCACTTCACCCTATTCAGTGTTAAGTTATGCTCCGATGGGCCACATTCAGTTCACTCTCAGTTATCCTAGCATCTCTTTTGCATGATTTAAGAAGACATGCACCTTTTCTCACCTTATACCTTGGTTAGTTAAATGACTATGAGGTGTTTTAGTTGTTCGTAGTTGTTAGTCATGTTTGGAGTCAGTTTGGAGTCAGGGATTTGAATCACTCATGGAGGATTTGAAATCCCTCTTTTATATTATGGATGTATTACATACAGATTAATTATTATTCAGTTAAGTTTATGTTGTCAGATATTTTCCCCTTGTTTAATTAATTTCACTATGCATGTTTAACAACTCTAAACACTGAAATCTGTCCTCCTTCATTCTTCTTTCACTATGAGGTTCAATCTATCCTGAAGATCTTGTGGAATTGATAATTTTACATGTTATCATAGCTCTACAGAGTTAGTTTACCTTCAAATTGAGAGTTTTATGCAGGTTAATTGAATAATTTAGCATAATTGTGATGCTCCTAAAGCTGCAAAATGGAGAATTCAACTACCTTGACACCAAGGATCCTTATACCCTCCAATTACATGGATTGGAGGGGAGATATGCAAATTGTGTTGCACAACAAGGATCTATACAAGGTCAAAGGAGCTCAAACCCCATCATCCTTTATAGAAATTGAAGTACTTGAACAAATTGGATGAATCATTTGGTTTCATGTGTATTCATATCTCCAAGGAATTTCTCTTCCACCTTAATGGATTAAAAACACCAAGGGAAGTATGGTTGAAGCTAGAATCACCATTTGGAAAGAATAATGAACTGAAAAGACACATTTTGGAGAATGAGCTGATTTCTCTTCAACCCAGTAGTTTTGAAACTATCCAACAGTTCTTCTCCAACTTCATGGCTTTGGTCATGCAGTGCAAGCAATTTGGAATTGACAACAAGGATGAGAAGTTGGTGCTCTCCATTCTATGCAAGCTTGGCCCTAAATTTTCTTTATTTGTGTCAACCTTCTACTTTGAGAAACTGACAACCTTGGGAAACTAAATTTTAAGTTATTATTGAGTTATTGGTTATGAGTGTCTTTCTTAGTATAGTTTGAGAGGTGAGGCTCAAAGAACCCTCTTTGAGCCTCACCCCTCCATATGTCCTATTTAATATATGCTTTTCTATGTTACTCTATGGATCAAATGTTAACAATTTTTCATTTTTAATCTCCTCTTCTCTCAGCATTCAAGCCTCTTGGGTCTTAGCCCCCAAGATACAGATCAATACATCACTCATACACATACACCAATATGCAAAATAATGCAAATCAGGTCCAAATTTACACCGCACTCAGTCGAATATGCATCAAGTGAAAAAATAGGATTTGATCTCTTTAAGACACTAATAATAAGACTTTCGATAGTTTAAATAAAAGAAAAACACTCACAAACACTCTCTCAACCCAGCCTACTAGCTCATTTGGGGTGAAACAATAGAAAAAATGCTCAAACAACCACCTAGAGGGATTGGTATGTCCTAACAATTATGTCAGGTGGTGATTGGAGTGGTTGGTATCTCCTTAATGGACTTCCAGGGTGCAATCAACTCTCTTTGTGTCCCAAATAGAGGAAGTGACTAGGGTTAAAATGGAGATAAATATGCCCTCGACTCAGTAGATATAAGGGATCTAAGAGAAATAATAACCCATAAACTATGAAAGGAATAAAATTAATGGAAATATTGCAATTTCCCTTTTTGGAATTTTTGGAGAAATGCACAAATTTGACAAATTCATGCTTAACTACTTATGACTCTAGAGGGTTCCAACTTTCACCAAATGGTCCCAAATTTCAAAGGAAATGGTATGGTGAGTATTTAAAAATACCAAGTTGGTTTATGGACACTTTCTATATGACTTTATACCTCTACAACTTCATTTGGGGTTAATAACAAAAAGGGGAAAATGACTAGGAAATTGTGATGAAATCCCTCCTAGGGTGCAAGCCAAAAGGGATTCCCAACTTATGTACAACCCTCCAAATTTTGTAAGAATATTATGGGTACTTATATCATTCCTCATGGACTGCCATTACACATGTTTATTAGTTCTTCAAACTGGTTATAGAGTTCCACATTCATTTGATAACTTTTAGTGAAATTGCTTATGGGGAAATTGCATAACTAGCTCGATTTTGACATATGAAAGGTAGAGTTAAAGGCTCAGATCAGGATGTGAAATATAGAGACCATATATAGCATAAAAATTGTTGAACCAAAATTATTAAACACCATATAAATCCTCCCATACAATTCTTGTATACAACGCATTTAGTATGGGAGTCAAATACATGAAAACTAGTGAATTAGTAGCATGGAATTGCAAGAGTTTCACATATGGATTTCTTGGATTTCTACCCACAGAGCATATGGACATAAAATTACAGAGTAAAAAATCATATATGGCTGTCACAAAATCTGATTAAACAAAGCCATATGTGGGAGCAAAATGGTGGGTGTGGAATTGTGTTCAAGTATTTTCTATTCTGGACGTTTCGATCTCTACTGTGAGATCATCTTCAGGAGACCAATCGAAGCTTGGTGAAAAATATCCATTGCCCAAATTCTTTTAAATATAGATTAGATATGTTTAAATTTTTTATTAAAATTTACTAAATTAGGTCGACTTGGTTAATTTATTAAGGTAAATCCAAATTTTAGGGTTTTTTAATACTTATGAATTTGAATTAAAATTAAAAGTTATTAAGGGTTTAATATATTTTGTTTATTTAAATCTTATATTTAAAACTAGTTTTTAAATTAGTAATTTTAATAATACAGCATTAAATCCCTTTTTGAAATTGGTATTATTAAAATTGTAACTTGTTAGTTTAATAACTAAAAGGTCAATAGTTTAAAGGTTTTATTTAAAATTTTTAATTTTTTTTTACAAGTTATTTAAATATAATAATTTCTTCTTAAATATAATTGTTTTTAATAATTATTTTGTTTAGTTTTCAAACCTAAACTTTTGGATAGAACCTTTTTTAACTTTTTAATTTTTATTATTCAAAATATAACTTATTAGTTTTTAGAACTAAGTTCAAAGGTAAATAGTTCAAAGGTTTTTAATTA
Organism: Pseudotsuga menziesii; assembly: GCA_001517045.1. Classification (NCBI taxonomy): domain Eukaryota; kingdom Viridiplantae; phylum Streptophyta; class Pinopsida; order Pinales; family Pinaceae; genus Pseudotsuga; species Pseudotsuga menziesii. The sequence continues at coordinate 1,113,468 of LPNX010995521.1, read as the reverse complement.
AATTTTTATTTTTAATTCTACATGTTTATTTAAATATAATCATTTCTTTCTATTTAAATATAATTGTTTCTTATAAATAATTTGATAGTTAGATAGATTTTCAAAAATAATTTGTCAGTTTGTTTGAATGTTGCCATTGATCCTAAGGTCATGTAGAAGGGGTTTCCAAGTGTCGCTGAGTTTAGTCTCGTTGTCTCTATTAAGGCAGTTTACGGTGATGTTAATTTTTAATTTCTCTCTGACTTTTCATTTAGTTAGGCTCTCCTCTTTAGCAATGACTCTGGCTTTTTCAAGGCAGATATGGTGTTTGGTAATGTGAGAGTGTTCGGACAGTGTTGATTTCCTATGCCTGTCATGTCTTATTTTAGCATTGTGTTCCTTGAATCTCGTTCTCATGGATCGTCTAGTTTCATCAATGTATTCTTTCCCACAAGAACATGGGATTGAGTAGATGCCTTTTTATGCACCTGGATCGATAGGGTCTTTCAATGAATCAACCATTTTTATGATTGTGTTGGGCGGAGTGAAGATGACTCTAAAATTCTTTCTTTTTAGTGTTTTGGCCAGCTTGTCCGTGGTACCTTTAATGTAAGGGAGGGAATTTTTCTTTCCTTCGAGAATAGAAAATATCTGAACGCAGTTCCACACCCACCATTTTTCTCCTGCGTATGGCTTTGTTTAATCAGATTGAATCCCTCCATGGGAGGGACACCCTGAAGGAATTGAAGCTTCTGCAATCCACACGCATCAGAATTGCCCAAAAATATTCTAATCTGGAATTTTTAAAAATATGCAGGGACAACCAAATTATACCACGCTTCACCATTATTAAACACCACCTTCATAATAACAAAAATAACTCTTTATTTAAATCCTTGATTCTCTCACTAGTCATACATGAGATCAAACGGACCCGTTCCACGATTCTTAGGCTCTCTGAAAACATGTTTTACCTTCATCTCAGACTTGCGGCGATTATAAGAAGCGACCTATGAGATATGGAAGACTCGATCATATGCATGCAACGTGACTGCAAACTCAGGAATGCGACCTCCAGGACAAACAAGAAATTCCAAACGTTGTGCAATGTGAACAAGAACGACACGAACAAGCGAAAATCCAACGTTGTGAATCTTTCTTTTGTAACCCTGGATGAGGACTCATGCAACGTTTTGGAATATGGTTTGAATTTTGCAGTCACCCCGAGAAGAATCCCCACTAAGGATCTTATATGCTTCATCGAGGATGTCGTGAAGGACTTACCTAAAAACACCAACGAGGAGATAAGGAAGGAGAGCACGGTGATCATCAAGCGTGCAAAACTGTCGAAGCTTAACATTTCCAAGTCCGAAATCACAACCTTAAGAGAACTAAAGAGAAATAAAAATATCAAAATAGTTAAGTCTAACAAAGGAAATGCGACGGTACTAATGGAATCTGAAGACTATGATAATAAAATGCATGAACACTTAGTATGTGGCAGCTACAAAAAATTAGATCGGGATCCAAGCAAGAAGATCTACAGTATGGTAACGAATGAAATTAAGAATTAAAATCTTAACAAAGATATAAAAACTAAATTGTATCCAAAGGAAGCAATGGTTCCTCGTATCTACATCCTCCCGAAAATTCATAAAGATGGTGTTCCTCTTCGTCCAATTGTCAACACAATTGGGTCCCCCACCTATAAGTTAGCAAGATTCCTAGCTAATTTACTGAAACCTCTAGTGGGGAAAACCAGCTCTTTCGTTAAAGATTCGGCAAATTGGATCAAGGAGATTGGTAATGAAAGGATTAACACTTACGATATCTTAGTAAGCTTCGATGTGGTTTCATTATACATGAAGGTTCCGGTCAGTGATGCCATTGAAACTATAAAAAGTCTTACCAATGATGATACCGCAATTCTGGTGATAGTATGCTTAAGATATACATTCTTCACCTTCCAAAATGTCTTCTATAAACAAGTGGAAGGAGTCGCTATGGGATCACCACTCACTCCTATAATTGCAAATATTTATATGGAGAGTTTTGAGAAGGTTGCTATAGACTCGTTCCCCCTTAAATCGAAGAGATGGAAACGCTATGTGGATGATACATATGTGGTTTGGCCTCGTGGAAAAGAGGAACTATATAGATTCCTTGGGCATCTTAATAACCAAAATGACAACATTAGGTTTACCATGGAAATTGAAAATAACATGAGTCTTCCCTTTCTGGACGTGTTAATATCCAAAAATGACGACAGGTCAATATCACACCAGGTCTATAGGAAGAAGACCCACACCGATAGATATCTCCACGCTAAATCTCACCACTACCCTTCTAAAAAAGCTGGTGTCATTAATACCATGGTAGTCAGGGCCATAAGGATCTCGGATAAGGCTCATTTAAAACAAGAAATCAACCATTTAGCTTATGTGTTCCAGAGAAATGGCTACAATGAGAATCAATACAAGAAAATCGTCACGAAGGCCATGGCAGAAAATAAAAGAATAGTAAAAAGGGATGAAAATTACGAAGGAAAGAAAATTTTCCTCCCTTACATTAAAGGCACCACGGACAAGCTGGCCAAAATGCTAAAAAGAAAGAATTTCAGATTCATCTTCAATATGCCCAACAAAATCAGAAAAATGGTCGATTCATTGAAAGACCCTATCGATCCAGGTGCATACAAAGGCATCTACTCAATCGTGACTCAATCCCATGTTCTTGTGGGAAAGAATACATCGATGAAACTGGACGACCCATGACAACGAGATTCAAGGAACACGGTGTTGATATAAGACATGACATGCATAGGAAATCAACACTAGCCGAACATTCTCACATTACTAAACACCGGATCTGCCTCGAAAAAGCCAGATTCATCGCTAAAGAGGAGAGCCTAACTAAACGAAAAGTTAGAGAGAAATTAGAAATTAACATCGCCCTAGACTGCCTTAATAGAGACAATGGGACTAAACTCAGCGACACTTGGAAATCCCTTCTACATGACCTTAGAATCAATGGCAACATTCAAACTAACTGACAATTTATTTTTGAAAATCAATCTAACTATCAAATTATTTATAAAAAAACAACTATATTTAAATAAGAAGAAATGATTATATTTAAATAAACATGTTGAATTAAAAATAAAAATTGAATTAAAAACCTTTAAACTATTTACCTTTGAACTTAAGGTCTAAAAACTAATAAGTTATAATTTGAATAATACAAATTAAAAAGTAAAAAAAAAGGCTCTATTTAAGAAGAAGTGATTGTTTTTAAATAACTTGTAAATAAAAATTAAAAAATTTAAATAAAACCTTTAAACTATTGACTTTTTAGTTATTAAACTAACCAGTTACAATTTTAATAATACCAAGTAAAAATTAAAAAAGGATTTAATGCTCTATTATTAAAATTACTAATTTAAAAATAGTTTTAAATATAAGATTTAAATAAACAAAATATATTAAACTTTTAATAACTTTTAACTTTAATTCATTCGGAAATATTAAAAACCTAAAATCTGGGTTTACCTTAATAAATTAACCAAGGTGGCCTAATTTAGTAAATTTTAATAAAAATTTTAAACATATCTAATCTATATTTAAAAGAAATTGGGCAATGGATATTTTTCACCAAGCTTCGACTAGTCTCATGAAGATGATCTCATAGTAGAGATTGAAACGTTGAGAATAGAAAATACCTGAACGCAATTCCACGCCCACCATGTTACAACATCATCAAACTCAGAGAAAAACCCTCATACAAATTTGATACAAGACTCCTTCAAGATTGAAGCCAAAGTCATGGAAACTAGTGATTCAATGGCATGGGAATGCAAGATTTTCACACATGATTTTATTGGATTTCGAGCCACAGAGCATATGGAAATGAAATTATAGAGTAATACATCATATATTTATGTCACAACATCATCCAAATCATATAATATCCCTCATACAAATATGGTATAAAACTACTTCAATATTGAAGCCAAAATCCATGAAACTTTAATGATACAATGGCATGAGAATGCAAGCTTTTCACACAGGAGTTTCTTGGATTTCGATCTGAATAACATATTGGAATGAAAGTACAAATTATTACATAATATATGGCTTCCCCAACATCATCAAACTCATACAAATGTCCTCATACAAATATGATATAAAGCTACTTCAATATTGAAGCCAAATCCAAGAAAACTAGTTGTTCAAGAGCATGGGGAATGTGAGCCTTTCATACATGTATTTATGAGATTTTGACTTACAAATAATATGCACATGATATTATAGATCTATACATCATACATCAAATCTTTGGCATCAGCTATAATCAGCAAAGCGCAAGCACCACTCCAACAAGTGTGCCATCAACATGAGATAGTGGGGGAATGGAGGAGAAGGAATGAGAGAATATGGAGATAGATGAGAATTAGACTGCATGGAACTTAAACCTGCAACTAAAACTCCTTAATTAAGCTCCAATGAGAGGTATGAATGGCATCTCCATCAACCAACTTGGAAAGGAATCCAACTCCATCGAAATTCGTTCACAAGCAGGGAGAGTGAACACTCGTCGTGCAATGGAGAAGCAAAATCTCTCCAAAATGCCAAATGCCAATTAAAAAATGATCAAAATATATTGTCATTCCTCGTGACATATTTTTATTCACTTCATGAGGCATCCTAATGTTGAATTTCCCTCCAAGGGATTCCTCCAACTCATCTTAGTTGTTTAGTAACTCTCATGACACTTATCTTCCTCTTTGTGCTCTAACTCTTTCCCCAATTCGAATGGCTACCTATAACTCCAAAATTCGACCTGTTGGTGGCTATTTTTAGCCCTGTCATGTCATATTTTTCATTTGTCTGCAATTAGGTCTGAATTTGTCATACTTTTCATAGAATCTTTCATCATTTGTTGTCATAGAGTGCTAGGAATCTCCTTCCAAGTGGCACACCTTGTCTTCTAGTATCTTCCTCTTCCATGGGATTTAATCTCCTTTACCTATTCAAATTCATTGGCTCATTATATGATATTTGACACCACATAACCCTCCAATAACATTACATTACCCATGTGTTCTAATGGGATGAAGATCATGCCAAGTGTGTGGGGAATCTAGTCATCCAAAGGCTCCACAAGCTTCCAAGTCTCTTCATGAACCCATGCTACCTTATTTTCTTACAATTTATCATTTATGTGACCCATTTAAATGTGAATATGGTAAACTAAAGTCCTTTTGTGTCCCATATCCCCTTATTACAAATTTTATGGCTCTGTCTCATCCTAGGGAACTAGTAGGTTGGTGGAACATTATTTGCAAGTAGTATTATTTGGAAATTATTTAATTGGGGACTTGGCAGTCCTCCCCACTCAATATTGCTTGTCCTAAGGAAATTTAAAACATGGATTTTGAAAAACCTTCTTTCCTTCCAAAACTTTGCTTCAAACATTAGCTTCAATTTGAGTAGTGGCACTCATGTACTACAATTGTGTGTTTCCAAAAGTAAAGATATGTGGACCTTTGAATATTGATATAACCTGTGGCATCACCACTAACACCAAAATAATTAATAAAATCCATCAAAACAAAATTTTCACAAATAATATTTACCTCCATCTTTTGAAAACCTTTTCTGAACTTTCAACCCGTTTTGCTTCTGTATAATTCTTTGAAGTTGGTACTGAGTTGCCAAACTTGAATTTCCAAGATTCCAAGAAAGTTTAAAAGAGGAAACACCATGCTTGTTTTTTATCTACTCTGATTACAATCACCTTCTCAAGTTGTGACTCAATATCCCCTACTACTCGTTGCCCCCAAAATTGAAACCAAGGAATACCCATATCCCATTGCTTGTATTGCGCCCTTCCAAACATCATGAGTACAAAAGATATATCATGAAAGCACATAACAAATGTAACACCCCGGTTTTGACCCCGTTTGCATTAAAAATGTATATGATGTTTATATTGTATTTAATCGTGGTGTGGAGCTAAAGGAAAAAGCCCCACCGATTTAGCATTTTTATGTTTCGGCGATTAAAATCGTTGCCGATGGTATTTCGTGCTACCTGACACATTATAATTTTGGACATCATGTAAATATGCAATTTAATTAAAAACCCACAAGCAGCTATGTCAATGCAACAAATAAAGATATGGGGGCATGATTTCCTAAGGATAAGGGTGGGGTGGGATATTTAACCTTGGGCCAATAGGAAAAATACAAATGTCAATAAAAGAACCCAAAAGAGTTGCAACTACTTTCTTGTCTTATTCAACTCACCACTTAACTCTCCAAGGAGTAGTTGGGCAGTTATTGCCTTGGGGAAAGGGGAGTATGGGCAGCCATCAATTCTGGCAGGGCTGTCAGAATTTGACCACACGCTCGCCCAAGGGAGATCTCTCATCCATTACCCTCACATGGAGGGAGAGAGCCGCATTCTTCACTCACAAAGATAGTCGCAGCTCACCCTCACGCACTAGCAGCTGCATTTTTCCTCATGCATGCAGGCATTTGATTTCCTCACGTGGAATTTCCATTCGGGGAGCAATCCATTTTTCCCATTCATGTTTTTTGCAAGTTCTGGAGTTTTCCCCATGTCTAGGAAGTCGATTGGGAAAAGATCAATGGCTGGGCTCTTTGTCTGATGGATTGTTGTTGTTTATCCTCATTACCCAACTAAGGCAAACCATTTTTTTGTTGCACAACGAGTGGGAGAAGAGACCCATGATTTCTTGGGTGTTTTTTAGTTCGTTTTGGCCACGTTAGGGCCAAAACGTCCCTGGGAATTGAATTTCTGTTAGTGGGTTGTTTTCACCCATCTTGACAATTCGTTTTGTTGCCAAAGTTGTTTTCCCCAACCCAGAATTGTGTATCTTGTTGTGTATGCATATGTGCTTTGGTCTGAACTAAATTGGGAGTGGAAATGGGGTCTGACCAGCTTGATAAACCTAGTGTGTGAAGGAACCTCACAGACAGATCTAGGGGGTTGGTTTTCTTCTTTGCATACCCTGAATAGCGTTGGAAGGGAAGGCATGGCCTGAGGGACTGTGTAGCAGAGAAGGTGGTGCTTCCTTGTGTTGGGTGTGTAGATGTTCTAGAATATAGGCTAGATCTAGTGCAGGTGTCCATAGCTTTGTGGTTGAGATCACTAGCTTAGCAATAATCCTTTACAACTCCTTTGCAGCCCGATCAACCCAACTGTGTTGGCTTGGCTGAATTTTGTGGTATCCTTGGCTATGTGTGAGCTTGCTAGTGTTCCTTATTCCTTGTGGGAATCATTCCCAGCTAGGGGGTGGCAATGCTGCTGAGAGACTGATGAACACACTAGCCTATGGTTAGGTAGAGCATTGCAGCGACATCGTTGGTTGCGAGACGAGCTTCTTCATAAGATAAGTATCTCTGTGTTAATCTCTGCATTTGTATGTGTTTATGAATTAAATGAACAGGTTAAATTCTTGAATGGAATGTATTTTGCTTCTGTTGTATGTTAATGGTTTATGCACTTGTGTATGTTTTTACTTCAATGCATTTTATTACATTCATGGGGCTAGATTTCCCGGATTAGATAGCAGCATAGCCGCGTCCTCTCCGTCGAGATGAGGGGTGGGGACGTGACAACAAAATCATATAAGTGTACATCAAGAAGGTATAGCATCAAAGAATCATGAAAGTGCTTGTACATCCAATTAAATAGATCATCATGTGGACCATACACACAAGCATCAAGTATTATATTAGATATGCCCCAATGACATAAGTGAGAATCCCATGTCCCGTAATGCTGCTCCAAAAAAATATAATGTGCGTCAAGATAATCGGCCATGTGTTCCTTCATCCAATAAGTGAATGAAGAACATCCACCAAAATTTGAACCAAATAAGGAGCAAAGAAAACATGAAGACTTCAAGTGGCTCAAATAAGTCTCATCAATGCACCCATGAATATGTATATCATCATGATGAAACAAAGGTTGGTGCTGCAAATGTAAATAAGATTGTTCTCTAGTCATGTCATCATCGAAAGGAGAGATAGGAGTTTCATACTCCTCATGTGGCACCATAAAAAAGAAACCTTTCACCCATACTTCATTAGGATGAATGCTGCAAAATTTGAAAGTGTGGGATGTATAATAAAGAACGAACTCGCCCAAATGATCAGAAAGTGCAATATTTTCAGCATGTGAAGGATTCATAGCGGTAGGAACATGCACCTCCCTCAAAAATGCAAAACTTTCCTCGTAGGTTTGTTCCAAGGTAGTGGAATCATGCACTTCTTCAAAAAATGTGTAACCATTTTCAAGAGGAAACTCAAGTTCCTCTTCCACCAAAACAAGTGATTGGCTCTCATCAAGCTCATATTCAAACACATCAAGAACTTGCAATTTTACATGTTTCCCATGATCCCTCATGTCATGAGAATTCTTCGAGCAATCTTCCATATGACAATTTGAAACATAGGAGGAAGAACAAGTATCTTGCAACCTCTTAAGAAGTTGCTCATTTTGAGTTTTGAGCTTATGAATATCCTCATTATTATTCAATATGATTCATGTAACCATTCATTAATATCAACTAAATTGTTTCTATAAAAAATAAAAGACATGGAATTGCCTTCAATGTTGCACATTGCTCTTTGAATCTTCTCCATGTCTTCAAGGAAGGATGGCTCCTCCAATGAAGAAACTGTCCAACAAGAATGTGACACCAATTATTTAGTGTCATTGAGTATGCTAAGGGCCTCATGGATATTCACTTTACTCATCTTCAAATACCCTTCAATGAAGGATGGTTCATGGGAGCGAAACTCCTCTTCTTCTTTCTTCTTGATGTGATCAACTTCTTGAAGCTCAAGTGGTGATGGGGAAGTTGACCTTGGTTCTGTACTCGCTACTACAAGGTATTAATATTTATGCTCATCAGAAATTAGGCTTGCAACAACATTTTCAAATATAATCTCTTTGTCACCAACATAGATTTATGAGCACACATCAGTAGGTACTCCTTCACAGCTCAAGCATGCATCAGTAGATTCCCTTTGGTCCATGTCCACAATAGAATGTGCGTTGGAATGATATTCAATAGTTTCAAGGTAATCTTGCTCATTATCATGTGATGTTTCCTCATCTTTCTCAAAGTTACTTGGGAGTGACTTTCGATCCTCTTGATGTAACACTTTTTCTACTTCACCACCCACAAAACTTGGTGATTCCTTGGTCTCCTCCATACTTGTGGATTTCTTATTATTCCTTAATGAGTTCAAATATGAATTATTGTGCATAAATACATTCAACCAATCTTCAAAGTCTTCAAAAATAATTTTCTTATGTGTCTCTCCATGATGGAAACTACTACTACCCCCTGCTACCAGCTTACCCCTAAGTTGGCTAGCCATCAATTCAAACCCTTGCACAAGTTGCTTGTTCGCATCATCAAAATATGTCTTCATGAGTTTCTTAAATTCATACCTGTCATCCATAACTTCAATAGGTACCAATAACATGCTCTGATACCACTATAATGCCCCTTTTTGGAAATTTTGGAGAAGTGCACAAATTGGGCAAATTCGGGCTTAACTAGTTATGACTCTAGAGGGTTCCAAATTTCACCAAATGGTCCCGAATTTCAAAGGAAATGGTATGGTGAGCATTAAAACATCCCAAGGTGGTTTATAGATACTTTGTATCTGACTTTAGACCGCTTCAACTTTGTTTGGGTTTAATGAAAAAAAAGGGGAAATGACTAAGAAATTGTGATGAAACCCCCCCTAGGGTGTAGGCTAAAAGGGATTCCCAACTCATGTACAACCAATACAAAAAAGGGAATTTCACAATCCAAGGAAGAATCAATGGATCCTTCCCCAATTGTGTCGCCAATTATGTTGTAGGAAAAATGTCTCCTACAAACAAGTGATACTTCCCTTGGATCTTCCCTTGATTTGAGACAGACTCCAGGACATATTAATATAATATTTTCTCTAGATAGAAGTATCTAAATATTATACATGCATATAGAGAGTGAGAATATTGGTTCGTACATTAGATTTGATAGTTGTCATCATGTAATCTTCGTTAATGCAATTCCAGAGCTCCATCTCCAACTCCTTACCCCTACTACGTACACACAAGAAGACAAATAAATACCAATCTCAAACTCTTAAAATAAATAGGAAGATTAAAAGACCTAGATCTAATATAATATACTCAGGAAAAGATCAGATTTGCAATTGTGATATATGAAAGAACACATTAACAATATAATGGAGGGGGAAATCATGTAGATTTATATTAAAATGGTGAAGAGCATTACATCCATGTAGATATACCTTGAGTCATGGTGCAAGCTCCTCTTGGTCCCTTGCTCCAACTCCTTCTTCTCAACCCGCACTTAAGCAAAGCTAACTTAGATCTCATTAAGGCTATGAAAAAAGAGTTTCAATATGGAAATGGACAACATTTAGCTACTTCTTTCTTCTTCCAAAATACCATTCTCCTTTGAAATCCTGTTCCTTATATAGATTGATGGAGAATATGTTAGGATAGATATAGACTCCTATAACTTAGTGAACTATTAGTCATGTATGAGTTCCTAAGCTCATAGCATGAAGGATCCATCTCATTTCATGTGTGTATCCCTGTACTCATTCTAGAAGAAATGGGAGTTTAACACTCCCTGGTAGTGGTGGAGGGTGGGAGTAAAGAGGGGTGGTCAGTCCCTATAGGTGGTACAAGGTGATACCAAGGTATTATGGTTGTTCCCTACTAGGCTTGCAAGGGGCGACTAAGGTTTGAAAGGTGGGGAAATCAATGGTATAAGTGGATGATTCAACATGATAACATCAGTGGGTCCTCAATCAATCTCAAGGGTGGAAAATATAGCTATAACAATTTGCATTTTGATAGGAAGGTCATCTTGTTGAATGTGGCGTTTGGAGCAGTTGTTTAGTATTTTTTTAGTCTATTTCTCAAAAGGTGCAAGGTTAAATCTATTTTCATTGCTTAAAGCATTCTAGAAGATCTTTAACACTTACATTAGTAGAAACTTTGTTAGATCACTTTAAGAATGATCCAAAAGGGATCATTATATAACTTATCATTTATCTCGGTACTTCTTGGGTGGAAAAAATGGAGGTATTGTCTTGTAGGGCCCATTTTAGGGGTAGGTACTACTTTAGTGATTTAAGATCCAGAACATTTTAGGTCTTCTTTGAAGCCTTGAAAGGCCATTTTTAGGGTCAGAACTTTGCAATATTAGTTACCAACCTCTCAATGTTGTTCCACACATTGAAAGATTTCCAATAGCTCAAGAAATCATCTCATATAGAATGCATTTACAAAAGTTATGCCTCCCATAAGTTGACCTATCTTATTGGCCACCATGGTATTGAATGGATGTCACATCAACTTCCATTACACACACATGTGAAACCAGTCATGTGTGGACTTTCAATAATATTTTAGAGGTTCCAAAACCCTAACACTAATTGGGGATTGAGACATGCAAAAACCCTAACCCTAACCCTAGATGAATATTAGGTTATATTAAATATTGGACCACTGGGAAAGAAGTGGTTACATTCTATTTGTATTGTTATTTTTTCATAGTTGATGAGAGAACTTAGAAGTCAAATACTGAAATAGAACATAGGAAGTAGAAGATCTTGTAACAACCAAACTAGCCATAGTGTCTAAGGCAAATCTATAGTGAGTTCCCCTTTCTTTGTATTTGCATTTCATTATGGATAAGAAAACATTAGAGCATAGGCCTCACCTTCTAGATGGGTTTTTCCCATATTGGGTTTCCACATAGTACATAGAGAATTCATTATGTAGTTGATGTGTATTTGCTTGAGTTCCTTTCATGTCAATTCCATTTTATTCAATATTTCATTTATTAAGTCAATAGCAACTAAATCTAAATATCTAAAGTAATACACTACATGATAAGGGATTTTCAAAATGTTGTAAATTTGTTGCAACGAATTGTTCTAGTGGAATATCCATAATAGCTTATAGATCACAACATATTCTTTTCCATATTCTATGTCGTTTTGTATACTATTCATTAATAACCTTACAAAATTAGGTTTTCCACTCTAATAATTTATATCTAAATTCATTTGTCAAAACATTTTTTTTTGTCATCTTTGAAGAGGTTTGTATAAATATTTAGGTTTCTAATAGGCTATAATTATCTTTAGTCTCATACTTGCCTCCTCCCATTCAAGAACCCCCAATTTTTAGAAATATTATTGTCCCCTTATATTCTCCCTTTTTAGGCTTCCAATAACTCTAATATCACTATTCTCTCTTTGGAAATCAGTATCCTCTTCTCGAATTTGAAGCCTTGCATTGTCATCACTTCCTTGTCCTCGAAAACCCCTATCTTTGACTTGATTACAACTCTTAGCATCTCAAAGTAATTTGTGTATGATCTTCCCTTCTTTTAGACTATAAGATTTATCTTTTTGAAACCATTATGATCACTTCATATTGGACTTGAGGATATGTTCTCATTTTCTTGGATCAACCATGCTTTCACATCATCACTTCTTCATTTTGTTATGCACACCCTTTCATTTCTCCCACATGCAAAATTATTAATATCTGCATACCCATGTTATTTCACAATTATTGATATCCACATGCCCATGTTATTTCACAATTATTGATATCCACATACCTATTTTGTGCTTATTTTTTTTCTTTATACCAACAATCATCACCTTATGCTTCTTTACTTGTCTTATTTTGTATAATTACACTTCATTCATTCTCTAAGTGCCTCATTCCCGAAGGCACCCCATATTCCCCACCCAATTGAACATTAAAAAAAGTATTATTACATACTATTTGTTTAGAAAACAAAATAGTAAGAGGAATGGTGATATGCTTGTTTACTTAGCCTAACACTCAAATTTACATGAACATGTTTCATAAACAATTGTCATATTTTTGGAATTTCATTTTGTTTCCGAATCAAACTTTTTTTTTTTATGGAATGAAACTTATGAATATCTTACTCTAGCTTTTATTTTCATTCATGTTATTTTAACTACATTCACTAATTACCTAATTTGTAAGGTTCATATAAGTTTTTTTTTAACAACAACCAATATCTATTTTATTATAAAAATCTGAGCAAGGCTTAAAGAGATACATACATAGGTCTGATTATGTAGAGAAAGGCTTTTTACAACTCAAATGACATATGTCGGCTAACTAAAAATAATAATAATAAAAAGTAAAAAGTAAAAAACTTATAACATGTTGGTTTATAATTAAAAAAATAAAAAATAAAAAATATTATACTCATATAATTATACAACCATATTAGGGCAATACTCGCAATTTATTATTGGCCGGACTGCTAAGAGCATCTTTCCTGCTCACTTTAACACATTACAATGAAATATTACAACCATATTAATAAGGTTCTTTAAATGCAAAAAACCATGTGCCTTAAACCACTTACATCCTTGCTCATTCCCAAGTCAAGGTTAACCCTAACATGTAAATGTTCATTTTTAGTTATAGAGAAAAAAAGTCATTTCTCAAAACACATTTGGATAAATGTTTAAAATCTTTATTTGATGGCAAAATGTTTTTCAGATCCAATTTATTCTCAAAATCTAGATTTAAAAATTTTATATGGATTATTATACCCATTAACTACTCTCAATATTCCTTATTAGTTTTAAAGAATGACAAGTAATGGAATTTTTGGAAAACTATTTGATTATATGATTATTAATGTTACTCAACTCATTCATCTACTGGTATTTACCTTATTTCGAAATTACTTTGATATTTACCTTATTTTGAAATTACTTAAAAGTAAGTTCAGCCATTTCCCTGTCATTCCCTGCCAAGTATGAATACTTATTAGACATAATTAAAAAGGGTTTGCACCTCAAGAAAATTTGATCCCTCTCCGTGCTTGGTAAAGCCATAGTTAAGATGGATCTATACTGGTCTAGCTAAACTCCTCCATACTTGGACACTAATTAAAACTATATGTAAATCTAAGTTGAAAGGATCACCAAGATATAAAGTAAAAAGCTTCAAACAGAGCTTGGTCCATCAAGAACTTTTTCCTGCCTATCAATAACTTAGCGTGATCTGAATCACAGGTGTAACTCAAGCCTGGTTGTTGTGAAGAGCAGAGGAAACCACACGAACCATATTGGGCAGAATTCTTCTCGGCATTTTCATTTGTTATGAAACTTCATTTACACGCTTTGCTGGTGTGTTGTAGGCAGAGTTATCCCGGCGGATGATCATACTCTCCGTACTTGGTAAAGTCATAATTAAGATGGATCTATACTGGTCTAGCTAAAGTAAGATGGATCTATACTGGTCTAGCTAAACTCCTCCATACTTGGGCACTATTGAAACTATATGTAAATCTAAGTTGAAAGGATCACCAAGATATAAAGCAAAACGCTTCAAACAGAGCTTGGTCCATCTCCTGCCTATCAGACACTTAGCGTGATCTGAATCACAGGTGTAACTCAAGCCTGGTTGTTGTGAAGAGCAGAGGAGGAAACCACACGAACCATATTGGGCAGAATTCTTCTCGGCATTTTCATTTGTACGAAACTTCATTTACACGCTTTGCTAGTGTGTTGTAGGCAGAGTTACCCCGGCCGATGATCATACTCTCTGATATTATGGGGAAAGATCAAATATATCTCCCCTGAATGAATGACTAAATGTCCAAAAGGAAGTCAAACTCCCCTATTTGCCTCCTCGTTTGCAAGTTGATTGTGTTCACGCAGAGTGTGAAAGAAGTCGACAGAGTCAAAGCGCTAGGTCAACTTAAAGATTTTCCCGATCAAATTTCTGTGAGGAGCAAAGGATTTATGATGAAAATACCAGAGAGCATGAATGGTAATTTGAGAATCTCCTCCTAATACTAATAGAGCCCATTGCTCGGCCTGATTATTGGTCGCCTGACCGAGCCCCTGGGCTAAAGATTCTGTCGATCCATATTATGGTGTAAGAAGACCCCTCCCGCTCTAGCTTCCCCGTATTTCCTTGTGACGCTCCTTAAAAATAAAAGATACTCATCCGTTGTTGCTGCAACCAAGCCTAGAGATCCTCTCGATTCGTCCTAAGCTTCCAGGACGGTGTGGATCTTGAAACTTTGTCATTTTCCCTACACATTTGCCAAACGGTTAAGCAAGAGGGGTGTTGAATCCTGATTCCCTACACATTTGCCAAATGCAAGATCTAGATTGATTCCAACAAGCTTTTTCAAGACACTGCGGATTTGGAGGATAAAGATATTTATATTGGAATACTTTCTTCCACCAGGAATCTTCTCCCCTAATGGCTCTCCAAAGAATTTTCGCACCTAGTGCTTTATTGAAGAAAGCCAGATCGCAAATTCCCAGACCTCCATTCTTCTTTGGGCTTCGCACCACTGTCCAGCTGATTAGGTGAAATTTCTTATGTTCTGTTTTCCTGCCTTCCCAAAGGAACTTTCACAAAAGGGGTCGGATTGAATTGAGGATGCCATTGGGGCAAAAAGCACCAAACATTGATAAACAGGAAGAGCCAAAAGAACTGATTTTAGTAAAGTGATACGCCGAGCTAGATTTAACCAGCGAAATCCCCATGACTCAATTTTATTTTTGAACTTTTGCAATAGCGACGTCCATTATTTGGAGAGGTAAGCCTTAACTGAGATTGGAAGCCCAAAATATTTAAAAGAGCTCCATGCAGCTGCAAAGGGAACCCCAAGTGTCTGAGAAACAGAACGCAACAATTCTTCGGATAGTTCCACCCATATATTTGACTTTTCTGACTCTTAATATTGGCTTCATAAACTTCCAAGTAATCGTCTAGACTGGATTTAAAACATTTTGCAATGAGTTTGGAGGCCCCTCTGATAAGGAGAGTATCGTTGGCAAACTGGGAATGATTGCGCCGCTTGACTTCTCGGACAATTTGTACTCCAGGGAGAAGGCCTTGCTGCCGTTCTCCTTCTAATTTTCTACTCAATCATTCTGCCATAATGATATACAAAAGTGGGGAAAGTGGGAACACCTGCCTAAGTCCCCTTGAATCTCGAAAGAATCCTATCGATCTATCATTAACAAGTGGAGAAATCCACGGCGCACCAATACAAAGCTTGGATCTAGGAAATTAGATCAGAACTAAAGCCAAAACTACAGATAACTTTGAAGAGGAAGGAACGTCTTACACGATCAAAAGCATTTGTCATATCCAATTTAATCACCATGCCCCGCTCGCCTGCAACGTTCCTGGAATGAATGGCTTCTTGGACTAGTAATACATCATTTTAGTCAAAATCTTTTAGTAGGCATTACAAAGAGATATAGGATGGAACCGCCCAAAGTTGCTTAGATTGGATTCTTTTGGAATAAGTGCCAGGAATGTTAAATTCGTCTGGACCTGGAGCTTTATCAGGGTATAGATCCTAGATGACTACTTTAATCTCCACCTCTTCAATAGGTTTACTTAGCCCGATGTTTTCCTCCTCAGGAATCAGAGCGGGAAGTTGATCCAGAAAATCAGATTCCAAATCGGCCACATTGCTTCAGAGTAAAGACTTGAATAATGATCCACTGCTACTTTTTTAATCTCCTCGAAAGAAGAAATATGTTAGCATGATGCAATGGTGATTTCCGAGACCCGATTTCGATCCAGCCTGTTGGAGTATCCGGTACCTCCACATGGTATAACGGCCGCACCTCTAGGAATATAAAACAAGTGGTTTAATCGCCATTCCTGGTGATAGGACCTTGTGCTGGGTTTCAAATGTTCACCAACATCTGCAGGTTTTGGTGTAACGGCAAATCTTACATGGTATCAAAGCTGAGGTCTCAGTTTCAATTACCCCGAGCTAAACCGGAGGCTCCACATCCGAGCATAGGACTCACTTCATTCTCTTATATTTTTTCCTGAACTTGCTCTAATTTTTGGTCCAATTGTTATAAAGGTATATCCAATAGTCTGTCGGTTTTGAACTTGTGGAGAGAGTCTGTCGGTTTTGAACCTGTGACCTCTAAAAAGATGGTTTTGAACATGAAAAAGATAACACATATTCATTAGACCTTAAAATGTTTTACTTTTCTTAACTTTATGTAAGACATCCAAGTTTGTTGAATTAGCATAAAGTCTTTTTACTCTACCACCCATAGGGGGTTAAATCAAAACGGGATTGGCCCATAATTTTCTGAATCTTCAATATTAAGTTTAATCGGTGGATGATCCTATTGTTTAAAGCAAGAATTGTAGAGAAAATTTGCTTTCCAACAAAGAGAAGATCTGTACCTACCATTAAGTGATCCAGACGCGCTGCAATATTATTAACACACAATATGATTAACACATGATCTCCTATCTGTCCAGGTGTAACGCCCTTTAACTGGTCTTATATCCATAAAATCTCAATCTCGTATTAAATCCTCCATCTGTTCTCTAAAAGGACCTCTAACCAACTACCCCCTAGCTTTTCTGATGAGAGAAAGGTAGTATTGAAATCACCCCCTGTTATACAATTTGAACCCAAATAGGCTTCCATAAGTTCTCTTAAAGAGGGGCCAGAAGACCCTTTTTCACTATACACAACCGGAGAATAAACCTTACTAAGATTGAACCGTCTCCCCGATTCTTTATGCCGAAATACAGTGAGCGAAAAAGAATGGGATTCTTGACTATACAAAAGATCAAGCCTCGAACCGTTCCACAAGGTGTACAACCGGCCTGAGGCACCAACTGCAACCACTTCACTTATATTTTTCCAAATTCTTTGCTTAACATGTAGCATTTCTTCTTTGCTTAATTTCGTCTCTTGGATACAGAGTATAATTTGTTCCTCCATATATGACAAATTCCTCATTGCTTCAACTTTTTTAGATTCCTCCAATCCTTCAAAGAGACTTTTCGGAGAGCCTTGAGGGTACTGATGCAATTGTTCCAGAAACGGATCTGCGCCAGCTAGAGTTTCCTTATAGAGTTTTACTTACACTCGCATTTGCTTCTGAATTTTGTTTACTTGCATGAGAAAGTTTATTTTCTTCCGAGGCAGCTCCAAATGTTGGTGCCTCGATTTGTTCCTTGGGAGCTTGCTCCTTCCCCTTGTATGGCTAGGGATTCATACCGATTCAACATTTTTGGCCTTAGAAATCCAGACGAGGGTTGTTGTCGGGTAGGGTTAGGGTTTGACTTGGATGCCTTACGTTTTCTCGTTTGCCATTGATCCTCTACCTGGGGCTGCTTGTTAATCTCTGTCATCGTCTCAGGAGCTTTATCTTGCTTACAATCGCGAGCAAAGTGTCTGTAATCATGGAAAATCTTGCATTTAAACGACAGCTGCTCATAGTCTATGCTGCCATGGGCCATACTTAACCCACATCTCTGATGGTAAACCCTTGTCCAGATCGAATAGTCTAACTGTTGCAAGTGCTTCCATGGGCCATACTTAACCCACATCTCTGATGGTAAACCCTTGTCCATATCGAATAGTCTAACTGTTGCAAGTGCTGCCATGGGCCATACTTAACCCACATCTATGATGCTAAACCCTTCTCCAGATCGAATTCAACACAAATACTTGCACAGAAAAACTGTTTGCCTTTTGGTTCTGATCGATCCACATACTTCCCCACAGAGTTACCGATTGACTTCAAGCAAGCATCATTCCAGTAACATAGAGGGAGCCTAGGCAATTTAACCCAGACAAGGACCAGGGATGGAACATCTTCGTCCGGGTCAAAATCTTGGACTCCACCGATTCAAATACAACCCTTGCCCAAAACACTAAGCCTGCTGCAAATACTTAAACTTAAGTCTAGATCTTTCTTATATTAAAACTACCACATCCACATAATTTATGGTTGGATCATAGAGATTAAATAGGGGAGAGATAGTTATGAAATGGAAGAGAACTTGGAATTTTTTGTATTTCTTGTATTCTTTTAGTTATTTATGCATTGCTACCTGTTATCCATTTATCAGCTATCAATGTTTTTTATATTCCTTTTTTTATAATTGTTTATTTTGAATTTTGAACTACCCCATAAAATCAATCTTTGGGATACATACACTTGTTTCATTCCAGTAGGTAGATGGAAAAGCATAGATTATAGTCCACCCCAAATCTCAAATAAAAACGTTTATCAACTTAACAAAAAGGTTTTTTTTTAAAGAACTCGAGAATTCAGTGTTCCATGAACCATTAGTTGGATCACTTCAAGTGGTTGTTATCAAGGAGGGCATAGTGGAACAGAAGCATGATATACAAGGGTAGCAGGATCTATCCTATTCTGCTTTAATAATAGCTCACAAGGGCCTTAGAGTAAATGGGTTGGTTTAATTTACTCTATTAAGTTAATATGTTTATAAGCTTTCCTTATTACTAGAATAATATGTAAGATTGTATACTGTTCAAAGTATGATTTCCAGAAACATAGTAGCTAGAGCACCAAATTTTGGTATTAGTATTTTGAATATGAAGCAATTTTAGACTTTTATATACTTAAATTCTTAACTTTAGTTATATAATAAGTTTACACATCTTTATTTATTAATATAATTAATAATTATTTAAATTAAAAAAAAATTAAAACAATTTTTTATACAAGGTGGATTAGTTTAAGTAGTTGAGTGTTATCTAGATTGTGAATAGAAGGTCTTGAGATCAAATCTCTGAATGGCCGCTATACATTGATATTACAAGGACTTGAGAATAATGCTCCATATATAAAGGCTTCACTAACAGTTCTCTTGGAAAGTTATATTCCCTTGTTTCCACTTCTGGGTTATAAGTTTAGTATTTCTCTGTATTTCAGTAATATAATGTGACCTCTTACTTAAAAAAACATACACATTCAACAACACAATTTTGACACAATACAATTGTGACAGTCCAGAATGGAAGGAATGCCCTCCCCTTCAGAATGGAAGAATTGAAGCCATTGCGATGACACTAGAAAGCGTTGTGTAGAGAGAAGCTCAGGAGGGATAAACTAGTTGTAGGAACAATGATACGGCCATCCTTGTGAGGCCAATACACTCTCTCCTTCAGATTGGCAGTAGCATGCTCTTGGTCTTGCAAGGTCAAGAGATGCAGCCCAGCAAGTTTCTTGAATATATGCACACTTTACTCACTAACTCCATTTCAACAAGTATTAAGCTCAGGTAGGATAACGCCAGCCGGCTGCCTCTATCGTCATAAATGTCAGCGATGGCTGTCGCAGACTGAACGTATTTCTCTGTTTAGCTGTAAGGAACGCCCAACTTCGACCGCCTCCGTTCTCATGGTGTTCATCGCCGCCACCTCTGAGAAGAAATCGGGGCTTATCATCATCGATAATAATATCAGGAAAATAAGCAGAACGCGGTTTGCTCTGCAATATTAAGGCACTTGCAGGCTGCATAACTCACTGATGGATGGATTTACAAACTAAATTTTCAGATTGTATATAGATCTGCGTCTTCTTATAGTCATTTTCGCTCTGGTAGTTTAGGTAGGAAGTCATTATGTTGAGAAGAGACGACATAATTACAGCCCAACGAACAAACAAACACTAAACAGTATGCGCGCCTGCATGCTGCCAGTGACCTCTCCATGACCCAATGAATTAAATAAGCGTGGATGAGCAGAAAGGTAGGAGCAGCGCTCAACTACCATAAAATCAAAAGCAAATCAGTAGAGTAGCTTACAATACAACTATGTGACGTGATCAACGTGCAATAGATCCTTCTGTTTCGGTTTCCTCTGTGGGAAGCAATCGTTGGATAGATATTGTTGAGCAGATACCACCTAATTATTTTGCAGTTCTAATTGGTTCTACAGCAGTGGGTGACTATTAGAGTCTTGTATGGTGGAGGCTTTTACAGTCTAGTATGGTGGAGACATCATAATGTATATGATAATTAATTATTCAATAATTGTCACAATGTATATGATAATTATAATTATTCAATAATTGTTATATTTGGGAATTTTTAATGTCTTCTCTTATTTGATCGAGTTTTAATTCATTGTCATTGGTTTGGTTCACTTTGAATTTCATGGTATTTGTTTGGGGTATTTTATAATTTTAGGGATTTTGAGGTATTTCATAATTTTAGGGATTTTATTGAGGTGTAAATTCTTAATTGTGTTTATAATTACTTAAGGTATTTAATCATAGGTTTAAATAAACCAAATGCATTTAGGATTGCTATTAATGAAGTTGAAAATATTCAAATTCTTTAGACTTTCTTTATCAAGGAAGGAACCTCTTTCCTTTTTCTCTTTGGCCCTTAATCTCCCATCCTATGTTTTTCCCTTTGTAATAGAGGTTGTCAAGGTCAATACCATTAGCATGTCAAGCTAGACATAATCCTAGGACACCCTATTAGCCTCGACAATCAACATGTATTCGGAGTATTAAGCATAATTTCTCTCAAGGCCTTGATTACTGTCTATGTTACCACATGTGGCCTTCCAGTGCCCTTTACTAGCATGATTCTCAACCAAGTCTATTGGGGAAGAAAGGGGAGATTATCCTCTCACTTCAAAATATGGAGAAACTTCCCGTTCTCTACTCAAGGATTTCTACCTCATGGGTGATCCTATCCTAACTCCCTCTAGGAATTTTCCAACAAAGGAAGACCCTGCTTCCATTTGACATCCTAAATGACTTCTCTATCCATTATTTGAGGTCCAAATAAATCTTGCATCTCTCCCTAAGTTGTCCCCTTGTCTGAGCATTAACACTTCTATGATGGTTCAACAAAACTTGACTCAATTTTGTATCCAAACAAGGCTAGTACACATAAGGGCACATTACCCTCAACCTCAAGACTCTTTGAACTTCAACCAAGTCAATATTAATTTCCTTCTCCAACCTTTCATATGATTCCCTTTCCATATGGGTGTTCATACAATAGTGCTCTCAAACATTATCCAAGTCCTCGTGACAACCATGCCACAATCTATTGTCACTTAAATTTCATGCACACGTGACAATTTCAAGTTTCCTACTGAAATACATCATCATCATACATCATCTAGCTCATAAAGTTCCATTTTACTAGTAATCAACATGTGGAATGGAGGACTTAATATGCAATTTCAGTTTACCCCAAATTACACAATTATCAAGACTTGGACCAGAGAAAAATGTCACATAATAACCCTCGATACCCATTTGATTGTGCAAAAATCTAGAGAATAAATTCAGAAACACATTAAAGACATCCACTACGTATAGACACCAAATGAGTCAATGTGAACCCACCTACAAGGTATTTGGGCCTTAATGAGCCACATTCTTATACTTGTAGGTCACTTCATGAGAGGAGCTTTCACATTTGGAGCTAATTCTTGGAAGACCTCCATTTTGGCTATAAAAGGATGCATATGGGTATGCATTTATTAAGGAAAAATAGGGCTAGGTTATGTTGTAGGAATTAGATTGGAAGACTTGTCATCCATATATATTCTTACCATTCATTGGGTTCCATGCTTGCTTGGCTTCTTCCCTAAGAAGAAATAATTTTCTTTGCCATTCCCAAGTTTGTTTGAGAGCATTTAGAGAGTAAAAGGTCCCTTCCCAAATGGAGTGCCGACTTTCATCTTTCATCTGCATTCCTTAAGGTGATATTATTGTATGCATGTACATTTTCATTGGGCATTTGCAATTTAGTTGAAGCTTGTCTCTATCTGCTTGTTTGCACGTCATCTTAGTATTTTAATTTGTCATAAGTAGCTCCTATACTTTGTTTTAATTGTTTATTTTCTTCAACACACTAATCATCGCATGATTTGTTCTCTTGTTTTCTACTTACAAGGAAAGGGAAACTTGCTCATCATTGAGCCTATTTTTCCCTAACAAAATTGGTGACTCTACTTTGTGTTTTTACTCATTTATTCTCTATACATTGTCTACTTGCTTTTATTCTAACCTAGGGGTTGTTGTAGGACCAATACCTTTCTTATCATACCCCTAAAAATTGATTTTTGTAGGCTTAAAGTCACCATTCACTTCATTTCCATGTCATGTGGTATCCAATACTTGTTCCAAGCTATATCTTGTGGTTGTTTCTTCAGCAATCATTCCATCGATTGACCTTTCTTTCTTTCCATTCACACCACATATCTGCACAAAATTTAAAACACTAAAGGCATGCCATCGCCTGATTTTCCTAGCTATACTTTCATGCCACATTCACAGATAACATTTCTAAATTGCATTTTGTGTGGTAGCTCAAATATATGCATTGTCACCCGTGCAACTGCAGTTTAATTTATTCTTTTTAGCTTGCTTTTTCTCACATAACTACCCACAATTTCTAAGAATTAACCAACCAATAAACAACATAGTTTTTCTTCGTTAGCAATTAGAACACCTAATTTAAGTAGGGAACCAAACAAATTTTGCAACTTTAGGTCTTGTGCTTTGAGCTTATCAATAACCTCCTATCCTACACTATTGTAGCATTTAAATTTTATTTATTTCATCCAAAGTTAGAAAGAATCATTAGGCTAGGCAAAGGGAATGAACTTGCATTAGTTTAACCACTTTCTACTTGCACACTTCTGTTTTCAAAGCAATTTATATTAGTTCGCTCTACATGCAAACAAGGGACCTAAAAGTTCTTCTAAATATTAGTATTATCTTTACTTTATGCCTATGAAGAGATCTTAATTGGTGAATTAGAATGGACCAAGAGAGTGAAATATATCCCTTTTCACATTTGCTTGTTTCGAATTATTATTTGCAAACATCAAACCACACTTAGGAAATCAATTTAAGAGTAAGAATCCATGCAAGTTCACCTCTCTTGTCTTTATTTCTTCCAAGTTATTTGCAATTTTATTCGAAGCATTCAATCAAACACTTGTTTCACCACTTGAAGCACATACAAAAAGACTTAAAATTTGTTCTCATTTTAGTATGCTCTTCTTCATAGATCCATAAAGTGATCTTGATGAATCAGAAAGAGTGAGAGGTCTGAAATACCTTCGTTTTCACACCTTAATTCAAATTTGACCCTTTAAAAACAATCAGCAAATTAATCCTAGACAACTTAATTCGTCACAAAGAAGTCAAAAAACAATTTATACTCTACGTTAGGATTGTTGGGCTAGGAATCCAAATAACGTCTCTTAATATTTTTCATGTGAAATAGTTGTTGTCTTTTAGGACGCTTACAAATCTTGCAACATCAAGTGTGATAAAATTCAAATAAAAAGGCACAATGCCCAAAGATGCTACAACCATAGTCAAATTGTTTCTAGTCTCTACAATGAGTCATGTATTTATTTTGGTATAGGACCTTTACCTAACCGCTTATCCACACTTGCGGTAGGTATCTTAGTGCCCAAAACCTAGTATTTTTTATATGACCCAAGGGGGCGCATGTATGGTATTAAATGTATATGATATGACCCAAAGAGGGGGGCATCTATGGGGTTAAATGTATTGTAATGAAGCAAATGTATATGTAATAAGGGCATCTTAATGAAGGGCCCACGTGTGAAATGAGTGAATAGGTATATATATAGAGGTATTGTAATCATTGTTGAAGGAACATGTGAATTGGATGTATGAATGTCTTGGGGTATTTGGAAGAGGTTCTCATATTCTTTAAGGAGTTATTTTGTAACTCATCTCTCATATTTATATTGGAGTTGTGCTCCACATTTACATTTATGTACATTGTGTGTACTTTTCTATATTATGTCATAGTAAGAATTTGGTTCATAACATTTGGTATCAGAGCATACAGTCCTTGGCTTGGCTCCTTCAAAATAGTCATCTGACCATTTTCGCTATAAATTTTTTTTGGGATGCCTCAGATAGTAAAATTTTGAGGAGATTCAGAAGTAATAGTGAAGTATCTATGGTAAAAAAATTAGGTCCTAATTCATTATAGTTTCAAGGAGATCCAAATTGAATGCCACATATTGCATCAAAAGGAAGACCCAATATAGTGTTTGTGGTAAAAATTTCATAATCAGATAAGGAAAAGTGAACACGTGGCTAGTCGTACAATTTCACTCTCCTAAAAGTGACAAAAACAACAAGTTTTAGGAAAGTTACCATAATATTCTCTTAGTACATCATAATTTGATAAAACTCATGTAGTTGAAGAGGAGACTCTACCAGGCTAGTACAAGATTAAATTTTAAACTAAAAGTGGCCAAAATTTCAATTACCTTAGGTGGAAGGTCCACTTGCAAGATAGTCTCCAAACTAGAGTTTTAAAAGGTATATTACTTTGTAATTATCATAACTTTTGACTGGAAGGTCCGATTTAGGTGATTCAAAATCCATTGGAAAGAGGAAGCACGGGATAATATGTCTGACAAGTAATATTATGCATTTTTTCAATTAAAATAAGATATTTCCACAAGGTTAAACACCTTAATAAATTGCTCACACAAACATATCATAGATCAACACATTGATGTTTTACGTGGTTAAAACCCTCAGAGAGGGAAATAGATCATGACCACGACCAAATAGCTACTTGAGGAAATATATTAATTCAAAAGGGAAGAATATTTACTCATGAGTTTCTCAAAAATGATCATCAATCAAATGACCCTCCATGTTCTATAAATAGAGATCATGGACCAATTGGGTTTTAACCCACATATCAATAGTCATTAAGATCGAGGTGAAGATGAATTGTCAGGTCACTCTATGTCTAGAGCATATCATGGTTGTTGGATTCCGTAAGTACAAATTCATACTAAATAAACACACTTTACCTAAAGAAACTTTAGACCAAATTTGTCTTAACTAACTCCTCAGTGTCTAAATATCCTAACATCCCCCCTTAAGAACAAATTGGGATAGCATTGAAGGATTTACAAAGGTGACACGATAGGAGAAGAAGGGAGACATTATATCATATATCCCCTCAATGGAAAATTATTAAACTCCTTACATATATCGAAGTTTAGAAAAATTCACTTGTGTAAAAGAATATGTGAAGATTTATGCAACTTGATTGTTTGTAGGGAGAAAGAGCACTTCAAGAACATGATCCTGAATCAGTTTTATGATGAAGTGAATCTATAGCTCAATGTGTTTCATGCACTGATGTTGAATTGGATATTTGGAGAGATTTATGGCACACTTATTGTCACACCAGAGGGTAGTCAAATGTTGTTTCTCGACTCCAAACTCTTAGTGGATTTGTTAAAGCCATGAGGCTTCTTGACTTGCATTAACTATGGATCGATACTATGTTTTTGTTGAAAGAGAAAGAGATTGTTGTTTCTTACAAGATCAAGTGACAATTCCAAACCAAGACTAAAAACATAACCTATAAAATAATTTTGATAGTCAAGGTTTCCATCCTAATCTAAATCAGTGAAACTAACCTACAAAGGAACCCCCCTAAAACTGTAATGAATCTCAAACTGAATTGTACCTTCAATATACTAAAGTATCATTTTTGTTACTTTCCAATTGATGGAATTGATCTTTTCATATACCAAGAAACAATACCAGCATCAAAAGAAATATTATGACCGATACGATTCAAGTTCAAAATACTACCAACTAACTGATGATACTAGGTGGCATCTAGTTCAAGTGTAGTGTAGGTGGTAGTAAGTTTGATAATAAACTAGAAGGGAGATGGAGGTGGTTTACAATCATCCATGTGAAAGTGGCAAAGAAGGTCACAAGCATACTTAGACTGAGAAATAAAATCTATTTATTTGCTTTTCTAGACTTGGACGTCAATAAAGTAATGCAAATGTCCTAACTCGGTCATTTCAAATTTCTTCTTAAGGCTAGATTTTACATGGGTTAAAAGTTTAGGGTCACTACTAGTAAGAATAAGGCCATCAACATAAAGAAAATGGATTATGAGATGGGTTCTTAATTTCTTGATATAAATTTTAAGGTCGAAATGATTCTATAAAAATTGACATCAAGGAGAAAGCTATCCATTTTGACATACCAAGCTCGAGGAGTTTGCTTAAGTCCATAAAGAGATTTCTTAAGATGATAAAGAAGAATGGAGTCATTATGAACATAGTCAGGAGGATATTCCATGTAAATTCCTTCTTGTGAATCACCATGCAGGAAGGAATATTTGACATCCATTTGATGAACCTCCCATTTATGTGAAGCAGCAAGGCCGAGAAAAATACAGATGGATTTCATTTAGGTAATAGGGGGAAAGGTTTCATTGTAGTCAATTCCTTTAACTCAAGAAATGCTTTGGAAACTAACCTTGCCTTGAGTCTTTCAACACTTCCATCTAATGCATACTTAGTTCAATACACTAATTGACATCTAACAAATTATCTTCCTTTTAGAAGAGGTACTAGATCCCAAGTATATTTCAACATTAACAAATGATATTCTTCATTCATAGTTTCATCCCAATCTAGATGGCTAGAATCTTATGAAAATGTCTTTGGATAATGAGTCTTTGAATCTTGAGCCAAAAGAGAAGAGGATAGTTGGAACTATGAACGTGTTCGACGTTGATATCTAGGATCGTCAGTAAGATCACCAGTGGCTTCACATATTGAACATACCCATCTAGGAAGTAATGGTGCTAGTGTAGATTCATGTTCAATGGCCCTAGCTAAAGGATTGTGAGTAGACAGAGGTGGATTGTCATCCTCTATACCATCATTTGAAGAATAAATCGGAGTAGGATCATGTGCTTTTAGCTTATCAATAACCTCCTATCCTACACTATTGTAGCATTTAAATTTTATTTATTTCATCCAAAGTTAGAAAGAATCATTAGGCTAGGCAAAGGGAATGAACTTACATTAGTTTAACCACTTTCTACTTGCACACTTATGTTTTCAAAGGAATTTATATTAGTTCGCTCTACATGCAAACAAGGGACCTAAAAGTTCTTCTAAATAGTAGTATTATCTTTACTTTATGCCTATAAAGAGATCTTAATTGGTGAATTAGAATGGACCAAGAGAGTGAAATATATCCCTTTTCACATTTGCTTGTTTCGAATTATTATTTGCAAACATCAAACCACACTTAGGAAATCAATTTAAGAGTAAGAATCCATGCAAGTTCACCTCTCTTGTCTTTATTTCTTCCAAGTTATTTGCAATTTTATTCGAAGCATTCAATCAAACACTTGTTTCACTGCTTGAAGCACATACAAAAAGACTTAAAATTTGTTCTCATTTTAGTATGCTCTTCTTCATAGACCCATAAAGTGATCTTGATGAATCAGAAAGAGTGAGAGGTCTAAAATACCTTCATTTTCACACCTTAATTCAAATTTGACCTTTTAAAAACAATCAGCAAATTAATCCTAGACAACTTAATTCGTCACAAAGAAGTCAAAAAACAATTTATACTCTACGTTAGGATTGTTGGACTAGGAATCCAAATAATGTCTCTTAATATTTTTCATGTGAAATAGTTGTTGTCTTTTAGGACGCTTACAAATCCTGCAACATCAAGTGTGATAAAATTCAAATAAGAAGGCACAATGCCCAAAGATGCTACAACCATAGTCAAATTGTTTCTAGTCTCTACAATGAGACATGTATTTATTTTGGTATAGGACCTTTACCTAACCGCTTATCCACACTTGCGGTAGGTATCTTAGTGTCCAAAACCTAGTATTTTTTATATGACCCAAGGGGGCGCATGTATGGTATTAAATGTATATGATATGACCCAAAGAGGGGGGCATCTATGGGGTTAAATGTATTGTAATGAAGCAAATGTATATGTAATCAGGGCATCTTAATGAAGGGCCCACATGTGAAATAAGTGAATAGGTATATATATAGAGGTATTGTAATCATTGTTGAAGGAACATGTGAATTGGATGTATGAATGTCTTGGGGTATTTGGAAGAGGTTCACATATTCTTTAAGGAGTTATTTTGTAACTCATCTCTCATATTTATATTGGAGTTGTGCTCCACATTTACATTTATGTACATTGTGTGTACTTTTCTATATTATGTCATAGTAAGAATTTGGTTCATAACATTTGGTATCAGAGCATACAGTCCTTGGCTTGGCTCCTTCAAAATAGTCATCTGACCATTTTCGCTATAAATTTATTTGGGGATGCCTCAGATAGTAAAATTTTGAGGAGATTCAGAAGTAACAGTGAAGTATCTATGGTAAAAAATTTAGGTCCTAATTCATTATAGTTTCAAGGAGATCCAAATTGAATGCCACATATTGCATCAAAAGGAAGACCCAATATAGTGTTTGTGGTAAAAATTTCATAATCAGATAAGGAAAAGTGAACACGTGGCTAGTCGTACAATTTCACTCTCCTAAAAGCGACAAAAACAACAAGTTTTAGGAAATTTACCATAATATTCTCTTAGTACATCATAATTTGATAAAACTCACGTAGTTGAAGAGGAGACATACCAGGCTACTACAAGATTAAATTTTAAACTAAAAGTGGCCAAAATTTCAGTTACCTTAGGTGGAAGGTCCACTTGCAAGATAGTCTCCAAACTAGAGTTTTAAAAGGTATATTACTTTGTAATTAGCATAACTTTTGACTGGAAGGTCTGATTTAGGTGATTCAAAATCCCTTGGAAAGAGGAAGCACAGGATAATATGTCTGACAAGTAATATTATGCATTTTTTCAATTAAAATAAGATATTTCCACAAGGTTAAACACCTTTATAAATTGCTCACACAAACATATCATAGATCAACACACTGATGTTTTACGTGGTTAAAACCCTCAGAGAGGGAAACAGACCATGACCATGACCAAATAGCTACTTGAGGAAATATATTAATTCAAAAGGGAAGAATATTTACTCATGAGTTTCTCAAAAATGATCATCAATCAAATGACCCTCCATGTTCTATAAATAGAGATCATGGACCAATTGGGTGTTAACCCACATATCAATAGTCATTAAGATCGAGGTGAAGATGAATTGTCAGGTCACTCTATGTCTAGAGCATATCATGGTTGTTGGATTTCGTAAGTACAAATTCATACTAAATAAACACACTTTACCAAAAGAAACTTTAGACCAAATTTGTCTTAACTAACTCCTCAGTGTCTAAATATCCTAACATCCCCCCTTAAGAACAACTTGGGATAGCATTGAAGGATTTACAAAGGTGACATGATAGGAGAAGAAGGGAGACATTATATCATATATCCCCTCAATGGAAAATTATTAAACTCCTTACATAGATCGAAGTTTAGAAAAATTCACTTGTGTAAAAGAATATGTGAAGATTTATGCAACTTGATTGTTTGTAGGGAGAAAGAGCACTTCAAGAACATGATCCTGAATCAGTTTTATGATGAAGTAAATCTATAGCTCAATGTGTTTCATGCACTGATGTTGAATTGTATCTTTGGAGAGATTTATGGCACACTTATTGTCACACCAGAGGGTAGTCAAATGTTGTTTCTCGACTCCAAACTCTGAGTGGATTTGTTAAAGCCATGAGGCTTCTTGACTTGCATTAACTATGGATCGATACTATGTTTTTGTTGAAAGAGAAAGAGATTGTTGTTTCTTAAAAGATTAAGTGACAATTCCAAACCAAGACTAAAAACATAAATTATAAAATAATTTTGATAGTCAAGGTTTCCATCCTAATCTAAATTAGTGAAACTAACCTACAAAGGAACCCCCCCAGAACTGTAATGAATCTCAAACTGAATTGTACCTTCGATATACTAAAGTATCATTTTTGTTACTTTCCAATTGATGGCATTGATCTTTTTCATATACCAAGAAACAATACCAGCATCAAAAGAAATATTATGACCGATACGATTCAAGTTCAAAATACTACCAACTAACTGATGATACTAGGTGGCATCTAGTTTGAGTGTAGTGTAGGTGGTAGTAAGTTTGATAATAAACTAGAAGGGAGATGGAGGTGGTTTACAATCATCCATGTGAAAGTGGCAAAGAAGGTCACAAGCATACTTAGACTGAGAAATAAAATCTATTTATTTGCTTTTCTAGACTTGAACGTCAATAAAGTAATGCAAATGTCCTAACTCGGTCATTTCAAATTTCTTCTTAAGGCTAGATTTCACATGGGTTAAAAGTTTAGGGTCACTACTAGTAAGAATAAGGCGATCAACATAAAGAAAAAGGATTATGAGATGGGTTGTTAATTTCTTGATATAAATTTTAAGGTCGAAATGATTCTATAAAAATTGACGTCAAGGAGAAAGCTATCCATTTTGACATACCAAGCTCGAGTAGTTTGCTTAAGTCCATAAAGAGATTTCTTAAGATGATAAAGAAGAATGGAGTCATTATGAACATAGTCAGGAGGATAATCCATGTAAATTCCTTCTTGTGAATCACCATGCAGGAAGGAATATTTGACATCCATTTGATGAACCTCCCATTTATGTGAAGCAGCAAGGCCGAGAAAAATACAGATGGATTTCATTTAGGTAATAGGGGAAAATGTTTCATTGTAGTCAATTCCTTTAACTCTAGAAAATTCTTTGGAAACTAAACTTGCCTTGAGTCTTTCAACACTTCCATCTAATGCATACTTAGTTCAATACACTAATTGACATCTAACAAATTATCTTCCTTTTAGAAGAGGTACTAGATCCCGAGTATATTTCAACATTAACAAACGATATTCTTCATTCATAGTTTCATCCCAATCTAGATGGCTAGAATCTTATGAAAATGTCTTTGGATAATGAGTCTTTGAATCTTGAGCCAAAAGAGAAGAGGATAGTTGGAACTATGAACGTGTTCGACATTGATCTCTAGGATCGTCAATAAGATCACCAGTGGCTTCACATATTGAACATACCCATCTAGGAAGTAATGGTGCTAGTGTAGATTCATGTTCAATGGCCCTAGCTAAAGGATTGTGAGCAGACAGAGGTGGATTGTCATCCTCTATACCATCATTTGAAGAATAAATCGGAGTAGGATCATAAGCAGAGGAGTTGGGAAGATAAGATGGTACAATCACCGAAGATGGATCACGAGTTGAATATGGCACATACATCAAATTAGGGTTACAGACCAAGAGATTTTCATCAAATTTAACATATCTTCTATTGATAATGTCATTCAATTTTGGTTGAATAAATATATAACCTTTTACATCTTCAGATAATCCATTAAAAATGCACTTCTCACTCTTAGGTTGTAAGGATTTCTATTTTTCATCATGAATGTGAGCCTATTCTTCACTACTAAACACATAAAAGTGGCTTACATCTAGTTTATTTTTTACTCCATGCTTCTTCGAGTGTTATCTCTTTTAGAGCCTTTGTGGGAGCACAATTGACTATGTAATTTGCATAAACAATTGCTTCTGGCCAAAAAGGAAGACTTAATCCCTTAGATTGGATGATACAATTATCCATTTTGTTAGGGTCCTACCCAAACCCACATTACTCTTGGAGTGATTTACACATTGTGTAAGGCCATATCTTTGAAATAAGGACAAGTAAATTAGTGTTAATTAATCAATGTAGAAATGCTCTCTTTATTAATTAAGACCCGCTGTTAAAATGTACTTGTTAATTATTTGACCATGTAAAGTAGTTAGGGTTTTGGACATGAGAAGCCTATTTAAAGAGCTACACATCTATGAAGAGTTTTGTCGAGAATTAGTGTAACGAAGATCTACTAAATTGGAAGGTCGCCTTAAATCAGAGGCATGTGAACAGTGCTCCCATAAGTTTTTCTTATAATATAAATCTAATTTTATGCCATATTTATCTTTCGATTGTCAAATTTATTATCATGATCTATAAATTCTAGGTTATTGCAAATTAACTGTGTATCTTGTGTTGTTTTAAGTTGCAAGGTTAAAGAACAACACAAGTGGTATTAGAGCCACCTTCCTAAGCAAACACACTTCCAATATTTTATAGAAATGTTTTTAGGCTAGAGATGCATTCCAGTGTCTTTAAATAAACATAGATATTTATCGTTCAGTAGGTAAACCTACAACTAGGGAACCCTAAACACAAAAAATACAGTTGGTACTTAGCCACATTATACCCTCGATTGGTTCAATTGGTGGATATTGTTGTAACTCCTATTGATAAACCTTCGAGTATACCACATTAGACAACACATTCACATGGTATAACTTACACGTACCCTTGAGTATACTGGAATTACCCCTAGGTCACTTGAAACTAGCGAATGCACGTCATTGTTGTTATGGTGGAACCGATCACAACACTTGGAAATATATTCTCACACACCTAGGTAGTCGGGTAGTATGACTATGGACATGATTGAGCCTCCTTAGTTAGAACCCTAAGAGATTGGGTTGCGTACTACTATTGGACCCCACATGTATATAAGAGAGTTATAACACATGACAATCCCTTGTATCTAGACACTTGGAAAAACTAGAAACCCTTATCTCTACAACATTTTTGTGAAAATTCTTCATTCTATCATAGAAATCAATGCAACAATTTGATTCTCCATGGGTGACCATGCAAAATTCTTACATCTTTGAATCTAGAAATAATTTTGAAATTATGTCAACGCAATAACATTGAAACATGAGTAATAGTATCACTAGTGTTAAAACAAAGCATAGTTTCCTAGAAACTCTTATTTGTGACATGCCTCATTAAAATCCTTGTATTGTGGTAATTGTTTTGATA
>LPNX010995521.1:901445-1079206 GCA_001517045.1 Pseudotsuga menziesii | reverse complement strand
TCACAATCCCGTTTTGGTAGATCCAATCCTTATCCCTTTGTAGTTCATTTTTATAGTTCATATTTTTTCATTCCCATGGTACACACTCGCAACCAAGCCAACATGGAGAATACAAACTACAATCCACTCAACTGAATCTGAACCCAACCCACCCCACCTCCATATCTTCAAACTTTGGCCTCTTTACTTGTGAAAATGGATCAAAATTTCAACCAAAATATGACCAATCATGACCTTTTGTTGACTACTATTGCCCAAATTGTAGAATATGCCCAACCATTCAACACTCCAACCAATGAAGTTGTGGTCACTAAAGACTAGGTCTCTCACTCTCCCCCCCCCAAAACAAAACCTCACTCCCTTGAAGATAAAACTTCCTAACACTGCTTTCCAAATATTAACATGTGCAAAATTTGATGGTTCTAACCCATTAGGTTGGGTGACCCAAATGGATCATTATTTTTCTCTCCATGGCATTAAAGATGATCTTCAAGATTTGAAAATTGATGTTTTATGATTAGATTCTAATGATGGCAATGCCACCACAAATATTATCATCATTGTATCCCTTAGAACCAATTTGTGAAGATCCTTCATGGCCAAATTGACTGTGACACTCACTATTTTGGTAGGTTGACCAAATTATGCCTATATGATAGTGTTTGAGCAATTGGAAATCTATACAAAATTCCTCTTTGATTATTTTTGGGGAATGTTTCATCAATGGCCTCAAGGAGGCAATTAATGCACATGTCCTTATGTAATGACCCTCCACTTGGTTAGAAGCTCACCAAACACCCTTCATTTCCAACGCGCCATGTCTCCCATGGCTCCTCCTCCCAACAACTCCCCCACATCACCGCTATGAATCCATAAGTTAACTTTGGATGCTGTGGTTGAGTGTCACACTTCATCCTATACTATAATTGTGATGAAAAATATTTTAAAGGGCATAAATGCAAAGAACACACCTTATACAAGATCAAGGAAAACCCCCCTATAGCCCTAGAGAACAACACCTTGGAAGATCATCTTAAACCAAAATTGGACGATCATATGTTACCCCTCTAATATGCTCCTAATATGCTAGTTCTTGAGGATCAACCCCAAATTTCACTCCATGCTTGATTAGGATTTTCCACACCTCAAACACTAAAATTGATTGGCTGCAACAAGCACAATGAAATGTGGTGGTTGTTGTGAAAATGTCAAACTCCAAATGGGGGACTACCATCTCAAAACCCATATGCTTGTTATTGACATCGGTGGTCGTGATATAGTTTTGGGGGTGGAATGGATCAAGACCTCGAGTCCTGTCACAATTGATTTTGGGGCACTCTCATTATTAAGTTCCATGTCATATAAGTTATAGAAATTCCCACATCAGATATTCTCCTTGACTTGCAATAGGTTATCTCTTGGTATCAACAAGTTTTCAAGGCACCTAAGGGTTTACCTCCCTCCCATGGGGAACATGTCCATGGAATTCCTTTATTTCTGGGTATTCAACCCCACAATGTCTACCCTTGTCGCCACCCTTTTTCTCTATTTTTTAACCAAAATGAGTAATTTGTATTTATAAAGTGCTAAAAAGTTCAGTAGAATAGTACAAAATTTTCCTCAAGATAAACTCAGAGGATCTTGAACAGTTTCGTGGGAGGAAAATTTCATAGTTACAGTCGACCAAAAAAGAGCAAACTTATAGCAAAAAGTAATATTTCCTGAACTACTATAAATTTTTACATACTATCCAACTAGCAGTTAACAAAAAAAACCATAAGAAGATATAGACTAACATTGTTATTCAAAACATAGTCTTCAAAGTAATTTTCTTCATTTTTAGAGATACGATAAATACCTTCATCATCCAGAGCTTCAAACTTTGCATATGTAACTTAACTATATTCTACATAATCTATGTCTTCTTCATGCTTTCTTTATCTTCCTCACAATCCTCAAGATTTTGCATGTTTTTAATGTCATTACTATTCTTAACAATGCCAATTCCTTCCTCTGCATTCCTCGAATTGGATGAAACATAGAAGTGCCAATGACTGCATCATCCTCATAACTATCAACAACCTTAGAGTTTTCCTTGAGATCCTTGATCTTAAGGCCGGATGTTGGAGTCAGCTTCACCTGCTTGTCATAGGCTTGAACAAAACCATCAACATCAAACAAACAACAATCTAACCTAGAAGTAAAAATGATAATCTAAAGACAATTTTGTTCAAATTGATCCGAACTACCATCGAGAATCAAGGGATAATCAATCAATTTACGAGCAACAACAGTTAAAGCTTCTACATAGTCCATATAAAACCTCATTTGATGACAAATATCGTAATTGTTGGCCTAATGTGAACTAATCCTTTCAGAAAGCTCCTTCAACTTTATTTTTGTGTCCATATTCACAAAATAGTTCCAAATCCTTTGAAAATTGACATTATTTGTTAGTATTAATTAATAATCCCCACCACATTATAATTATTATTTCCTAGATTAAAAATATGTTTCCACCTCACTAGTGCCATGGGGAACTCATCTGGGTTCCACCTAACACTTGATGCACTAGTTTGCATGAGTTTAGGATCTCCAGAGGCCAATCCCTATAATTTAGGAACCCATTCTAAGTCATGGGAGTCCGACCATTAGTTCACCCTATTCTATGTTGATTTGTCCTCAGAAGGGCATCAGTTAGTTCATCTCCATTTAGTATGGTGCTAAATTTCCCTAATTCAAGGAGATTAGGCACAATTTTCCTACCTACCTTGTTAAGTTAACTGGCTGTGAACTAATTTAGTTGTCCTGAGTTATATTAGTGAGCTCTCAGTGGTGATTTTACCAAATTGAGTTAGCATTGGATTTAGTCCAAGTTGGTGAATTTGAATCCTACCTATTGTATTTGAATTCTTTATATTGTATGATCATTGTATTACACAGAGATTAATGATAATGGATGTAATGTTATGTTGGCCAATTCGTTCTCCTTGGTTGTTCAATTTCACCATGAATGTTTGATCTGTGTACATTGAATTGCTTCTTTCTCCTTTAACATTATTTCACAGTGAATTCATCCAGGCCTGAGGATCCAAATCTTTGATATATTTAACATGGTATCAAACCAGGTAATTAGGCCAAATTCAATCCTCAGAAACTTCCATTGATGCACCAGAAGTAATTGGATTCCACATAATTCCCGGTATTCTTTCCTTTCTCTTTATGTATTTTGTCCAGAGAAGTCTATCCAGGTGTGATGCACCTAGAGAAAGTGCACATGTCGAAGTGGAGAGTTATTGAATTGGTTTGACTTTGAATTGAAGTTCTTTTGCAAGTAAATTAAAGAATTCTAAAGAGTTGAGCTTCTCCTTAAAGTTGTAAGATCGAAAATTCAGAAACCTTGACACCCAGGATCCTCACACCCTTTAACTATCTTGATTGGAGGTTTGATATGTATATAGCATTGCACAATAAAGGTTTGTACAGGGTTACCATGTGCAAGGAGGTCGAACTCCAACGGCCTCTTAAGAAGTTGAATTATCTAAACAATTTGGATGAAGCATTTGGCTTCATGTGCATTCATATCTCTAAGGAGTTACTCTTCCATCTTGATGGATTAAAAACTCGAAAGGAATTATGGGAGAATCTCGAATCCTTGTTTGGAAAGCAGGATGAATTTAGAGGCCATATTCTAGAGAACGAGTTGATTTCTCTACATTCCAACAACTTTGAAACTATCTAGCAATTATTCTCAAAATTCAAATCCCTCATCATGTAGTGCAAGCAATGTGGGATTGACAAGAAGGATGACAAATTGGTGCTCTCAATTCTGAGAAAACTTGGCTGAGAATTCTCAGTGTTCATATTTACCTTTCACTCTAGGAGACTGACAACTCCTAATTGGAGAATGTCATCCCTTAATTCCTTCACATAATCTCTCGTTCAGGAACAAGATAAGATGATACAAATGGGAGATCTCAAAGCCTCCAAGAATCAAGCTCTCTTAGCCAGGGAAACAAAGAATACGCAAGGAAAAGGGAAGTGAAAAGGCAAATAGAAGAAGAACAATGATTTCAAGCCTAAGGATAAGCATAATCCTTCAGAAGGAGCCTCGGGTTGCAAGAAGGAAAAGCACAAGAAGTTTGACAAGGCCAAGTGCTCTTACTACAAGAGAGGGAATCATCCAGAGAATCTATGTATGAAGAAAAACATAGACCAAATGTCTAGACTCTTTAAACAAAACAATATTTCCCTTCTTGAAGGTGCAAAGAAGTTTGATGTTGGAAACAAGACTAAATATCATGAGAGATGCCATGCTCTGAAGGTAGGATTTTCTGAGTCACAAGCTTTTCTCATTGATTCTAGAGCTTCCAACCACATGGTTTCCTCCAAAGAATCATTATCTTCTCTGGATCTCTCTGGAGGACCAAGCATCCATATGGGAGATGACTCATAAATCTCAGTTGTCAGGAAAGGTTTCATCATATTTTAGCATGGAGTGTTCAAGAGTGTGCTCTATGTCCCTTCCCTGGCATCAAATCTATTGTTTGTATACTAGAAGACACATATTGGCTCACCCAAGCGAGTCACATTTGATCCTGACATAGTGGAGTTATCAAAAATATCTATTGGGAATTTAATAGCGAAAGGAGTTTCTAGTCATGCCTTCAAGGCATATGAGTTTTCTCACTTTCTTCCTAATTCACATCCTAGTGCCCTGTTAACTCATGCCAATGACACAAGCAAGTTTTGGCATGAAATATGTGGCCACCTGAAGTTCAAGTATCTCCAGGAGCTGCATAATGAAAATATGGCTGAGGGATTTCCTCTCATCAAATCTTGTGAAGGTGTACGCAATGGTTGTTTGGTAGGTAAGCATCCAAAGAGAAGGTATGAGGTTGGGAAGGAAATAAGAGTTGCCTATGCACTCCACTTGATTCATAGTGATGTCTCCAAACCCAATTCCTACATCATCTATGAATGGATCTAGATACTTTCTGACCTTCATTGATGAATATTCAAGGTATTGTTGGATATACTTTCTAAAGCAGAAGTCTGAGGTGTTTGAAACCTTTAAGATTTTCAAAGCCTTAGCTGAGAACACTCTCGAGAAGAAGATCAAAGCACTTAGATCGGATAGTGGAGGAGATAATGTCAAAAGAGAATTCCAGGAGTTGTGTGCTTCAGCAAGTATTCAAATGAAACACTCAGTCATGTACACACCACAACAAAATGGTGTGGCTAAGAGGAAGAACAGATCTTTGAAAGAGATGGATACATGCCTTCTTGAAGCAATAAATCTTCTTGAAGTAGTAAATTGTGCTTCGTACATCTAGAATAGAGTGCCTCACAAGTCAGTAATTGGTGTCACTCATTTCTAAGCATTGATGGGACATAATACCAATGTCTCACATCTGAGGGTTTTTGGATCCAAAGCATGGACTAGAATTCCAACTAACAAGAGGAAAGACTTCCAAGATCAAAGTATCAAATGCACACTGTTGGGATATGCATATGATTCAAAGGCATAAAAAATGATGGATATTTCAACCAAAAAGTGTTTCATAGAGCGTAATGTTCAATTTGAAGAATATCAGGTGCATGATCCACAACCAACTGAAGAAGGTATAATTACTCAACCAATTCCATTTGCATATGATGATGTCTTCACTAATATTTTAGATTTAGATTGTGAAGATGAGGATCAATATGATCAATATCTTGATATTGAGACTGAAACTCAAGTAGATCCACATCTAGCACTTGCTCTCCATCAAATACCTAAATGGGCCCAAAAGCTTATTGAAGTTGTCGGGGATCCACTTCTCCAGAGAGGTGCTCCATGATGATGGGATCATATCCACATTCCTACAAGGATTCTTTCCATGATCCAATATGGAAGGTAGCCATGGATGATGAGTTTGATTCACTACAAGACAACTAGACTTGGAAGCTTGTCTCCTTACCTCTTGGGAGAAAGCTAGTTCAGTGCAAATGGATCCGTAAGACCAAGATAGCAGCTCAAGGAACCACTACCAAGTGCAAGGCTTGGTTAGTGGCAAAGAAATACTCATAATTTCATGGGTTGGACTACAATGATACATTCATTTATGTTGCAAGAATAGATTCCATAAGTCTATTTTTTGCCATTGCGGCTTCGAAGAAGTGGGAGATACATCACATTGATGTGAAGAGTGACTTCCTACATGGTGATCTATAATAAGAGATCCACATGATACATCCTAAGGGGTACACTAAATATTCCCCCTTGGTATGCAAACTCGGGAAATCTCTCTATGGGCTCAAGCAAGCCCCAAGGGCATGGGATTCCAAGATGGATGCCTTCTTATTGTCACCTACATTCAGGAGGTTCAAGTCTGAATGCAATGTCTACATGCAGCATAAAGGAGGTTTCTTACTATTGATTACACTGTATTTGGATGAATTTTTAATTACTAGTGGCTTAGTTGTTGGATTGAGAGGTATCAAGTCACCTTTGAGGGAGCCATTCTCCATGACTATCCTAGGGATGCTAAGGCAGTTTATTGGCCTTAAGGTGAATAAAAAAGCTTTGCGGATCATGATTACACAATACAGATACATAGGATATTTTCTCAAAAGATTCCACATATTGATTGCAAAGCAGCACCCTTCCCCTTCTTATCTGGCATCATGTTGGAAGAAGGTGGTTCCACACCACTAGTTGATAGTACACTATACAGACAGTTGATTTGTATCCTATTGTACCTCACCCATTCGAGGCCATATTTATCTTATGTTGTGATTGTTGTTTCCATATTCATGCAGGAGCCACATGAGATGTGTTGGAAAGCAACAAAACACATCTTGCATTATGTGCAAGGTACGATGGAGTTTAGGATCCACTATTATGCTAGTGCACAGCTAGATATGATTGGTTTTACTGATTCGGACTGGGATGGTGATAGTACTGTCAGGAAATATACATTTGGATTTTTGTTCATGTTAAGATATGGACCAATCTATTTCTAAAGCAAGAAGCAAGCGGCTCTTTCTCTCTCTTCAGCTAAAGCAAAGTATCGGGGGGGCTGTGAATGCAGCTAAATAGGTAGTTTTGCTACATGGGATTCTGATAAAGTTTGGCATTTGCACTTCTCCTTCATTAGAACACTTTTGTGATAATCAAATTGCAATCAATATATCCAATGATCCAGTACAGAAGCAGCGGACCAAGCACATTGATGTCCACCTGCACTACATCTAGGAACTAGTGCATAGTAAGGTTATCATTCTACATTACTGCCCTACAAAGGAGCATATTTCATACATATTCACCAAGTATTTCACTGAAAATATATTTTTCGATCTCAAATATGTTCTTGGTGGAAAGGTTGGATTAGTTATTGTTCTTGGTTTTCTTGCTCATTTTGAGGGGGGGTGAGGGGGGTTCCCATGAGGTTTTCCCCATTTCTTCAATTTATTTAGCAGTTATTTTTGCATTAGATTGTATGGGTGACATTTGGTCTTAGTTTCCAAACCCCTGGTTGTCCAAGTTAGGATTAAGGGGGATGTTAGGATTAATTAATAATCCTCCCTTTGACCACCATAGTCTAATTGTTATTTCCTAGCTTTGGAGTATGTTTCCATCTCACTAGTGCCATTGGGAACTCATATGGGTCCCACCTAACACTTGATGCACCACTTTGATTGAGTTTAGGAGATCTAGAGGCTAATCCCTATAACTTAGGAACCCACACTAAGTCATGGAATTCGGACCATCAATTCACCCTAGTCTGTGTTGAGTTATCCTTATAAGGGCATCAATTAGTTCATCTCCAGTTAGTCTAGCACCACATTTACATGATTCAAAGAGGTTAGGCACATTTTTCCTACCTACATTGTTTAGTTAACTGACTATGAACTGATTTAGTTGTCTTGAGTTATATTAGTGAGCTCTCAATGATGACTTTCTCACATTGAGTTAGCACAAGAGTCAGTCCAAGTTGGTGAATTTGAATCCTACCTAGTGTATTCAAATTCTTCCTATTGTATGACTATTGTATTA
Source organism: Pseudotsuga menziesii (assembly GCA_001517045.1). Taxonomy (NCBI): domain Eukaryota; kingdom Viridiplantae; phylum Streptophyta; class Pinopsida; order Pinales; family Pinaceae; genus Pseudotsuga; species Pseudotsuga menziesii. The sequence continues at coordinate 1,071,162 of LPNX010995521.1, read as the reverse complement.
CACGGAGATTAATGATAATGGATGTAATGTTATGTTGACCAATTTTTTCTCCTTGTTTTTTCAATTTCACCATGAATTTTTTATCAATGTACATTAAATTGCTTCTTTCTCCTTCAACATTCTTTCACAGTGAATTCATTCAAGCATGAGGATCCTAAGCTTTGCTAAATTAAACATTATTATCACAATCTCTACCAGGGAACACAATACAGAGACCACCCACAGGATTCTATACTCTGCCCCAAAAATAATACAAAGGATAACTATGATCATTCCATAAGAGCCTCAGAGATAAATTTAATCCATCAAAGTCCCTCCAAACATTGATGTCCCATTCTTGGAAAACAAGAGAAAGAGTTGCACCAAGCGGAAAAAGGATTACCATAAAATTCTTGATAATAAGGACAGATGCAGCTTGCCTTCTTGCTCAAACAAGAAGGCTTGGAGCTTCAGAAAAACCATTAAAACCATTCTAGAATCAAAGGCCATGCCATAACTAGGACTTCTGTGGAAACGATTGGGACTAGTGAATCACACCAGGGATAAAATACCAATGTTTATGAAAAGGAGAACTCAAGAAGCTTCAAGAACAATGTCAATGAACATCCATTTTTCCAAATGCTTTAGTTGAGACATATTTTTATAATGCTAATGACTAAAGTGAGGAAGAGTGTGAATAAGTTTGATTGACAAGAAATTATGGAAGATTGATCGATGTCATTAGGTCTTCATTTCTCATAAGACCCCCACAAGGTAGTTGAGAGGCTTAATTAGCAAGAGAATCATCAATATAATTATGTTCTCTCTGGACATGAAAGAAATGGGCGCATTCAAAATTTGAAGAAGAAGACTAATGATACGCTTATGAATCCTTCCTTCAATTTGATCCATAATTTCCTGGCAACATCGGGTTTGAGAAATAATAAGGAGCGAATCTCTTATCACAACAAGTTACTTAATTCCCAAATTAACAGATTCCTTCAATCCAAGGAAAAGAGCATATCACTCAACATGATTATTAGTGATTATTATGATTCCAAACGTGAACTTTGAAAATAGAGTTCTTCCAGGGTAAAAAATGACCCCCCAAGCACCTGCCACGTCGGGGTTGCCTTTCGAGGAGCCATAATAAAAAAATAGAATATAACTCTACAAACTACAAACACATGTTTTAATTTTGACCTGATTCATTTTTAATTTCCAGGAATGAGTTTCTTTGTGAGTTGAAACATTTCTCCAATGCCCAGCATGTACGGATCTTTACAAATTCTGACCAGACTTCTATCCTGAGGGTAAAATTTTATTTACCCATTGCTCCTCAGAAATGGTTAAAATTTATGAAATAGGCGTATTATTGATTCTAATTTGAATAGAATTCACTCGTAAGATATTTAGCAGAGGCAGTTGTGGAAACAATAGTGATTTTTTGTTATATAAAACGTCATGCTTTCTTATAATCCACACTTTCTAGAAAACATAATTTGGAATTGTTGACCAAATACAAGTTAACATAGGTTTACCAGTTAAATTTCCTAGAAAATTATGAATCCAATTTAAGAAAACAACACTCCAATTTCCTGGCAAGTCAATATGATTACCCAACTCTTTCAAAACATTGCTCCATACCTACTTGACATACTTATAGTGAAATAAAATCTGTGTTATTCATTCTTCAACGTCTTTACACAAAGAACATATGGAAGGGCCATGAATTTGGCACTTTTGAATATTTTCTGTAGTAAGAATTTTACCATAAATTAGAACCTGACAACAAAGATTAATTTTTGGGAGGCCATCCATGTTCCAAATTTTTTTCCAAAGTTCGAAGAATGAGGGATGCTATTAAATTTATCAAAGCCATAGGATCATCAGGATGGATTGAACTTTACTGTGAAAGAAGAATGATTGAGTAAGAACAATTTTAGTGTTAGAATGATCAAACAATCATGGTGACAAGAGGAAAAAATTTGATAGCATAACCATAATTTCATAATCATTAACCTGTATGTAATAGATCCATGATACAATGAAGAGAATTCAAATCCACTAGGTGTGATTCGAATTCCATGACCTGGACTGACTTTAGATATCACTAACTATGGTAAAATCACCATTGGAGACTCACTAGTGTAACTCCGGACAACTAAATCAGTTCACAATGAGTTAACTAACCAAGGTAGGTGAGCAAAGGATCCTAACGTCCTTAAATCATGCAAATTTTGTGTTAGGCTTAAATGGAGATGAACTAATTGATGCCCATCATAGCATAACTCAACACATACTAGGGTGAATTGATGGTGGGACTCCCATGACTTAGTGTGGGTTTCTAAATTATAGGGATTGGCCTATGGAGATCTCAAACTCATGCTGACTAGCACATCAAGTGGTAGGTGGGCCCAAGATAACTTCCTCATGGAAATAATGAAGTGACAAACTACTCCTAAGATAGGAAACTAACATCTAGACTATGGTGGATAAGGGAAGATTAAAATACATCTTAAGCCCCCCCCCCCCACCTTAATCCAAACTTGGACAACATATTCCCTTGCAACTGAGACCAAAGGTCACCCATACAATCTAATTTAAAAAAGTAATTGCTCAATAAACTGAGGAAATGGGGAAAACCCTCATGGGAACACCCCCCCCCCACAAAATGAATAGTGAAAACCAGGAACAACTTAATCAAACCTTCACAACAAGAAGAGATCTGAGATAAACGAATATATTTTTAGTGAAACATTTTGTGAATATGTCTGCAATATGCTCGTTTGTTGAGAAATAATGCAGGATGATAGCCTTAATGTGCACTAGTTCCTGGATGTAGTGCATATGGAATTCAATGTGTATGGTTCGTTGCTTCTGTACTAGATCACTAGAAATTTTAATTGCACTTTGATTATCACAAAAAATGTCTACTGAAGGAGAAGTGTGAATGCCAAACTCTATCAGAACCCCATGTAACAAAACTACCTGAATAGTTTCATTTACATCCCCTTTATACTCTACTTCTACTAAAGAGAGAGCAAGAGTTGTGTTAGCACTCAGAATGTACCCAGGTTGTGGAAAGGTACACCCCGAGGTAACAGCAAAACCACTTTAGGAAGATATTGGTAATTTCTCCCAGAGAGGGATCTCTCAACATGAACTTTACAAATTGCAAGACCAAACGGTAACAATATTTAAAGGTTTATTTATTTGGTTGAAACAATCACATATCCATTGGGCAACGGAGTCATATACATATAAAAAGATTCCCAAAATGCATACAAAATATTTTTCAAAGGCAAGATAATCACATAATTGCAGTCATTTCATTTGTCAGGGTGGAAATAGAAGAAATGAGGGAACAACCCATCAATACAGAGCGTCTAAGACGAATTCCATATCAACTTTAGTAAAAAAGATCATATAATACCTGAAACGATGAATAGAGCATAAGCATATGAATTCTAAACATCAAACACTGTGTTCCAGATACGACAGAAAAAACAGAATGGAGCGTTACACAGGAAAAATTACAAATCACACAGAGAAAGAAAGCACGGACTGCAATGTCAATGATACATGAATCTCTGAAAAAAGAACTCTCATGCATTCATTTGGTATTAAAAACAAGACAGATATGTTCTCCACAAATTACTTCATCTGATGGGTTCCAACCCCCATCTCATAAAAGAGATACAAATTTATAGATCAAACAATAAGTCTGCCTCCAGCAGATCAATAACAGAATGACCGGCGTAAATTAGAGATTGTAACTGAAATCCTACACCACTAGGAAGTTGTTACAATTCCATTCCTAACCGATCATAAAGCATGAAACAACTGGATAACAAACTTTGGTCCATCAGCTCTGAATCTTTGCCCCAATAGCTCCGAATCTTTGCCAAATCAGCTCCAAGTCTTTGCCCCATCAGCTCCACGGCATCTGCCACTTGTTTCCTACGGAGGAAGAGTAAACTTTGTTTTCCCCAGCCGCTCTACAGCCTTCCACTGTTCGGAACTTGGGGTGTCGCTTTAAATCATTTCCCCGATGGCTACCTCGAGCTCCATGTATGTTTCGTAGGACTTTTTAGGCAATCTAGTTCTGATAGCTGTGAACTTCTGCAGGACTTTGAAATCTTCAGTTAGCACGTCCACAATGGTTTGTCCCGACAGGCTCTTCTCCAGCTCATTAAAATTTGAATGGTCCATACGAGCCCTGACAATCAGGTGATTATAATGTTCTTGCGAGAGCATTTGACCCTTTTCGTTCCAGAAGCATGGCAACCCGTCTTCGAACAGCCCTTCAAACTCTTTTTTGAACCTGTTGACCTGTACCATTAATTCTTCTGATTTGTCCTGAACAATCTTCATTAACTGGTGCTTGTGAATGATTTTCTTTGCTAGCAGGATTATTGAAACTCTGTCCTTTATTCCCATGTCATGCAACTTTTGATATGTTAATGAATTCAGGAAATCCAGGGTGTTTTGGGCTGTAGCGAGAGGTCTTTTCACCATGTGTTCATTTACCACTCTCAATCTTTGCTGAGCTGAATCTATCAATCCACACAAATCATCAATATAATTAAGGTAGTGCCTAAACTTGGTAACTTCAATACTTAGGGTGTCCCAAATGATGTGCTTCGCCCCCTGAAGGGGGCCCTTCCCAATACATTTTTCTTTCAGTTCATCAACCTTCTGCTGTAATTGGCTCCTGTCCTGTAAGGGCTGCATTCTGCTTTCACTTACCTTGGTTAACTCGGCTTTCACCTTTTCATTCTCGGCTTGCAATTCCTTAATAGTTTCCTCCCTTAAACTCACTTGGGACATAGACTCCAACAGGTCATCTGCAGAACAATCAGCTAATGGCTTTCGGATATCTACAATAGATAAGTCGTCACCGAGAGGGGTTTGGATTATTAGCTCATCCATAATCTCCTTTTCCACAGTCTAGTCTTTCTTCATCACGGAAATTTGGGACAGTAGTTCTTCCTTCTCGGCATTCCACTTATCCTTCTCCTCTTGTAGCTCTCCAGCCTTCCCTTTGTATTCCATCATTTCCTGATGGAGTTTATCTTTCTCCTCCTGGAGGGCTAGCAATTCAGCTGATTGGACATGTTCTGAGCCTGGCATCTTCAACCTCTTCTTCAAAACTTGTAGGGCATTATCTTTCTCTTCTAACAACTTCTTTACGGCCTGGGTATTGTCTGAGCTGGCGATGTCTGCTTGCAGTTTTTTCACCTGAACAACATTTGCTTTGTTTTCCACTTTCTCATGTCTCAATTGGACTTCCAACTTGTCTACCAACGCTTGCAACTTATTTATCGTCATCATGGCTTGCAACAGGTATGAATAAAGAATGTCGTTGGTTTGCTTGTGCAACTGTATCTTGTCTGGAGTATTGATTTTGTCCAGATGGATTTCTATTTCAAACATTCTTTTATCATTCACAATGGCCATCTTGAAAGTATTCTTCTCTGCATCTCTAGCAGAAACTAGAGATGTTTTAGAACTATGCAGGTTCCTTACCCTCGGGAGCAGATTTCTCGTTTCCTCCAGGGATTGCTTCCTCTTTTCTAGGTAGCTCGTCTTGAGCTCTTCTTTTGATTTAAACAAGGGGCCGGACTCTGGACTGTTACCGTCACCTTCTGAATCTCTAAAAGAAAACTGACTGACCTGTACTGTCTTCAGGGGAACCAAAGCAGCCTTTTTGAAAACTCCGGACGCCCCTTCATCCACGATCTCGCCTCCTACGAGTAGCCTCGCCTTCTTATGGGATGTTTCTTCGTCCATATCCATACTCTCTGCTTCGGCCAAACTCCTCTTGACAGCAACACTGACACCCTCCATGATTTGGATCTCTGAACGAGATGCAGGATGTGCCTCTGTCTCATCTTTGGACTCGTCAGTGAATTGGAGCAAATTAGCTGTTTCAGCTAACCCTTCAACAGCTTGATGCTCGAACGGTTTGTTCCTGTTTGCTTGCTTTCTTAATGATATCACCTGGTGAGGGTCGTAGTTCATATTTACATCCTTAATGAAATCCATAGGTTCCATCAGTCTCTCTATACATGCCAGGGCACCTTTGCCTTTAAAAATGAAAGGGCCGACCTTAAAAGGAAATTTAATATTCGAATATTTTCGGAAAGCACCGAAGTGCTCCTCCTCTGATAACAACCTTTGTCTCATAAACTCCAGAGCAAAAATCCTTGGAGTTAAAAAAGAAGGCAACCTATAAGGCTGACCGGTAAAGCCGTACACTCTCAAAACAGTGTAATCTTTGTACAGGAACCAGTCTCCCACCCGACCTTCGGGTGAAGACTGCATCAAATATTTCATTTCATCGAAGACCCAGGGCAATTCTCCATCAAACAGCATCCTGTATATTTCGGACATGATCGAATTGGCAAATTCGATCAGGTGGATTTGCTTTGGCAAATCAGAAGAGGACAGAGTACTCAAGAACTTCAATTCGGTAACATTGGAACATATCAACATGTTAAGTAAGTGTGTTTGAAACCTAAAAAACTAGACCTTGGGAAATTCAGTCAGCTGGAGGTGGATTGCTTCGGCAAGATACTCGTCTAAATTAAGTACAGGAACTGACTGGGACTCGGGACTCAAAGAATTTACTTTTAACAGGAAACCAAGGATAACATCACCTATATGACAATCATCATCTAGACCTAACACCTGACAAACCAAAGACATTAACAATTGCGCCTCAGTTCTAAAAACGTGCAAGGGGTAAGGTAAGGAAAGGCCTTCCAGGGACCGACCTTCCTTCAGGATACTTGACAGGAATCGAGAGCGAGCGTCGATTGGGAAACTTCGGAAAAACTCAGCAAGGACAGCTTCATTTACAGACTCACGGTTTCCAGGGTAACTTTCGGGCAAACTAAGATTTTCTCTTACTACTGAAGCATCAATTTTACACAATATCCTAGATGCGTACTGACTCACAATGACCCTCTGAGAGGGAGAATAATTTACCGCGCACCATTCGGCAAATTCAGGGAAGTGGAGGGTTTGCTCCAGGGCGAAAAAGTATAAAAAGGACTTGCACACATTTAGAACATCATTTCCCTGCAAAAAATAAGACCATAACCTTTCTTTGCTGCCAGACACACTTCCTGTAGACAGGAAAGGGTCGCAGACACCTCTGTGTCTATCTACCAAGAATTCTTCCCTTTCATCCGGGACCCGACCAGACACAGAAGCTTCGCTCTGTTGGTCCATTTCTCAATTTATAATAATAATTGGGCGAAGAAGTTACAGGATCAAGGTCCTACCTGGCTCACTGTGAAGGCGCGTGTTTGGAGTGCGTCTGGTACTGACAACTGGAAGCACCCAAATCCACAGGTCCTTTTCGCCGGGTCCCGAGCAATAAAATAATCGCAGAAGAGGTCAATTCTGCCTTTATAGGACCGCCCCGATTTGACACGTGGGAAGCATTTATTTCCGCAACCACTACTTATCTCTAACAGCCGTGCATCTGTCTCCTCCGGGTTCATTTCCGACCTTTGATCTCTTCTGTGTAAATTTCTGGCCTTCGGATCGTACACCACGTGTCCTTTTCCGCCGGGCATCTTGGCGCTAAGCACCTTGTAAGTTTCCATTCCAGGGTCGCTCGTGACCATCGATGTGACGTACTTCCACCCCTCACCGTTGGATTAAACGCCACGTCCCACATTCCGCTGAGCCGTCTGACCTTAACTACCATGCAACTCTGGGTTCCAGAAACATCTACAGCCGTCGATCTGATCTTCCTTTACGGGCGGGCCGTTGGATCATGTGGCGACCACTCAATTCCACTGGGATCCTTCGCTCTATCCATCGGGCCACTTAGATCAGCGGAATTACTCCCCGCCGTTGATGCGATCTGCCTTCATCTCCACACCGTCAGATCAAGCACCACGTACCTGATTCCGCCGGGCAATCCGGGATTATACTCTGCACCTGTTCCTCCTCCAGAAATCTTTCCGGCCGTTGATGGGATTTCCCAGCGCTCGTCAACCGTCCGATCATGTGACACGTACTACATTCCGCTGGGCGATGTGAGTTTATCCGGTGCGCAAGTTTCCATCCCGGAATCACTGTTAGCCGTTGATCTATTACCCTCTGATCTCCAACCGTTGGATCGAGCAGCAAATAATGAGTTCCGCTGGGTGGCTCAAAGGTTATCCCGCGTGCATGTTCATCCCCCGGAAATCAAAATGGCTGTCGATCCACGCTGTCTTTAATCCCCGGCCGTCGGATTAACCTCCACGTACCCCTTCCGCTGGAAGCTCTGGTGCTTATCCGCCGCGCAGGTTCCGGCTGCGGAATCAATCCCAGCCGCCGATGTGATCCGATTTCGTCCCTCCACCGTCGGATCGAGAGGAATATATGTGATTCCGCCAGCTCCCATTTCTTTAACTATCTTGCACTTTCTCCCTGCGGATTTGTTATGAACCGCAGATCATCCCCGGATCAATTTGTAACCCTTGATTTGCGCAGGCGGCTAAAGGCCCGAACTTCTACTATCCTCCTCGCATGTTTTGAAAGGCGGAGGGAGTATCAGCCATGGATTGGCTCCTTCTTTCGATCACAGCCTAGGATTTTGCTAACTTGGATGCTCTTTAGACCATTACGTCACTTTTGTACTATAATCTTTAAACCAAAGTATTTAAACAACACAATTTTACCTCCCCTTGGTCTTATATTTCTTTTGTTAAATACAGGTGTTAACAAGTTGCTTGCTTATTGCTTTACCAACAGATTGGTCCAGATCCCAACATAAACACAAATCCTGAAGTAGATTTTTTGTCAGTACTGTCTCCAGCCCATTCTGAATTAGTAAAACCAATAAGATCTAGTTAAGCACTAGTAGAATAGTGAATCCCAGAATCTCTCGTACCCTGCACATAATGCAATATGCACTTTGATGCCTTCTAATGCAGCTCATGTGGCTCCTGCATGAACCTAGAAACAACACTCACAGCATAAGACAAGTTTGGTCTTGAATGGGTGAGGTACAATAGGCTACCAATCAGTAGTCTGTAGAGAGTACTATCAACCAGGGGTGTAGAACCTTCTTCTTCCAATCTAATGCCATATAGGAAGGGGAAAGATGTTTTTTTGCAATCAGTCATGTGGAACCTCTTGAGAAAATCACCTACGTATCTGGACTATGTAATCTTGATCGCAAAATATTTTTTATTCACTTCAAGGCCAATAAACTGCCTTAGGAGCCCTAGATTTGTCATGGAGAATGCCTTGCTAAAATATGACTTGACATCCCTCAATATACCAGCTGAACCATTGGTAATGAGCAAGTCATCCACATATAGGACAATCAACAATAAGCAACCTCCCTTCTGTTGCATGTAGACATTGTTGTCAGACTTGCACCTTTCGAATTTATGTGATAGTAAGAATGAATCCATCTTATCATACCATTCCCTTGGGGATTTCTTGAGCCCATACAGAGATTTCTTTAATTTGAAACCAAGGATGAATCTTCAGTGTACCCCTCGAGTTTTCTCACGTAGATCTCTTCTTCTAGGTCACCATGGAGGAAGGCATTGTTCACATCCATGTGCTGTACCTCCCACTTCTTCGAAGCTTCAATGGCCAAAACCAACCTTATAGAATCCATTCTTGAAATAGGGGAAAATGTCTTATTATAGTCCAACCCATGAACCTATGAGTAACCCTTTGCAACTAATCGATCCTTCTACATGGTAGTCGATCCATCTATTGCTAGTTTGGTTTTGTAGATCCATTTGCAATGGAAAATCTTTATCCCTGGAGGTAATCGGACAAGATCCCATGTCTTGTTGTTCTGTAGCGAATCATATTCATCATCCATGGTTTCCTGCCATCTTGGTTTCATATTTATAGGACTAATGATCAAACCCTAGCACCATGTAACACCTCTCTAAGAGAAGTGGACCAGTATGGGAAAGTGCAATATTCTCTTCCTGAAATTGAGATCTGGTTCTCCTTCTATCAGATGGATCCCCAAAATTGTTCCCAGCAACTTCAATGAGTTTTTGGTCCCATTTAGGCCTTGGATTGGGATCAGGATCTAGATCTAAATCGGATTGATCTGCATTCTCAAGATCAATATATGGTTCCTCTTGATCCTCACCTTCGTACTCTTAATATGAAATATCAATAGACACATTGAACATCATATGCAATTGGAATATATTGAGGATGTATACCTTCCTCTTCAGTGGTTATAGTTCATGCAGCAGATATTCATTGAATTGCACACTCCTCTCTATGAACCATGTCCTGGTTGAAATTGCAATCAACTTATAAGCTTTTGCATCATCTGCATATCCCAGCAGAATACATTCACTACTTTGAGGTTGGAAGGCTTTCCTTTTTTTTAGATGGATTTTTGGCCCATGCTTTGGAGCCAAAAACCCTCAGAGTGAGACATTAGGCTTATGTCCCATCAGTTCTTCGAATGGAGTGACCCAAACACTGACTTGTGAGGTACTATGTTCTGTATCTACGAAGCACAGTTCATTGCTTCACCCCATAGATATGATGGAATATCTCTTGCTTCAAGAAGGCAAGTAGCCATCCTATTCAATGATCGGTTCTTCCTATCAACTACATCATTTTGTTGTGGTGTGTATGGAACTGAATGTTGCATCTAAATACCTTCTGAAGCACACAATTGTTGGAACTCTCTTTTGATGTACTCTCCTCCATTGTCTGATCTGAGTGCTTTGATCTTATTCCTAGGGGTGTGCTCAGCTAAGGCTTTGAAAACCTTGAAAGTTTCAAACACCTCAGAATTATGATTAAGGAATTAGATCCAATAATACCTTGAGTAGTCATCAATGAAGGTCAAAAAGTATCTGGATCCATTCATGGATGGTGTAGGCATTGGTCCGGAGACATCACTATGTACCAAATCAAGTGTAGATGCATCTCCTCTTTCCTTCCCAACCTCATACCTTCACTTTGGATGCTTACCTACCAAACAACCATTGCAAACACCTTGAGAGCACTTGATAAGAGGCAATCCCTCAACCATCTACTCATTTTGCAACTGCTGGAGATATTTGAAATTCATATGGCCAAATATCTCATGCCAAATTCTACTTGTATCATTATCATGAGTCAATATGGCACTTGGATATGAGTGAGGAAGAAAATGTGAGAATTCATATGCCTTGAAGGGATGATTTACAGCTCCTTTCACCAGTAGGTTCCCTGTAGATATTTCTAAGATCTCCACTGAGTCACGATCAAATATGGGTCATATGATATACAAACACCAAATTTTCTACTAGGGAGGGCACATAGAGGACATTTTTGAACACTCCATGCCCAAATTGAATTGAACCTTTCCCAACAGCTGGGATTTGTGAGTTATCTCCCATTTGTATGCTAGGACCACCAAAGAGATCCAGAGAAGAAAATTATTCCTTGGAGGAAACCATGTGGTTGGAGGCTCCATAATCAAAGAGAAAATTTGCAACTAAGAGAAACTTGCCTTTATTGCATGGCATCTCTTGTGATATTTAGTCTTGTTTCCAGGATCAGGCTTCCTTGCACCTTCAGGGAGGGAAATATTGTTCTATTCAAGAAGTCTTTAAATTTGGTCTATGGTGTTCTTCATACATAGGTTCTCTTGATGATTCCCTCTCTTGCAGTATGGGCACTTGGTCTTTTGAAACCTTTTGTGCTTGTCCTTCTTAGAACCAGAGGCTCCTTCTGAAGGATTCTACGTCTCCTTAGGTTTGGTATCAGAGTTCTTTTTATTCTTCCCTTTATGTTTCCCTTTGTCTTGCGCATTCTTGGTCTCCCTAGCCAAGAAATATTGATTCTTGGAGGATTTGAGGGATCCCATCTGGATCAACTTATATTTTTATTGAATAAGAGATTTTGTGAATGCATCAAGAGAGGAAATTCTCCTGTTTGTAGTTGTCAGTATCCCTAAATGAAAGGTGGATGCAAACACAGATAATTTTGGTCCAAGCTTGCTCACAATGGAGAGCACCAATTGCTCATCCTTCTTAACAATTCCACATTGCTTTCATTGCATTCATTGAACTTGGAGAAGAATTTCTATATGGTTTCGAAATTATTGGGTTTAAGAGAAATCAGTTCATTCTCCATAATATGGCCTCTCGACTCATCATGCTTTTCGAACAATGATTCGAGCTTCTACCATACTTCCCTTGGAGTTTTTAATCCATCAAGAGGAAGAGTAACTCCCCAGAGATATGAATGCACATGAAACCAAAGGCTTCATCCAATTTGTTTAGATACTTCTATTTCTCTAGAGGAAGTTGGGATTCATCCTCCTTGTCGATAGTGACCATGTACAAACCTTTCGTGTGCAACACAATTTTCATATCTCCCATCAAATCCAGATAATTGAAGGGTGTGAGGATCCTCAGTGTCAAGGCCGTTGAATTCTCCATTTTTTAGCTTTAGGAGCAGCACAATTCTTCTGAGTTATTCAATTTACCATGAAAAAAACTTTCAATTCAAAGGCAAACTAGTTCACTCATTCTCTAATTTGACATGTGCACATTATCAGGGTGTTTCACGCCTTGATCCAGGAGGATCATCTCATAGTCGATTGAATTTAAAGTATTCAAAATGTAAATTAAATCTTACAGGGATGAAGAGATCATCAAGATCTCCATCAGCGCTTGTTTTGTAGGAAACGACCTCTGGATGCAGAAGTTATCATTGTTTGAATTCGACAGTTTTAGTTAAATTCGCAGAAAAAATGTGTTTTGGTGAAAAAATGTGTTTTGGTGAAAACAATTCAATGTAATTTTTATAAAAGAAATTGGGAGTCGATCCCACAACCTCCAAGAGGTCCCAAAGTCTTAACCCAAATATACTAGCCAGCATGGCACATGTTGGTTCTTATTACATATATGGCAGAAATTTTATTTATGTTTAAATGGCGTTTAAGTTTGAAAAGGGGGGTTGTCGAGGGCTTATCTCTCGACCCATATGGAAACACTGAGGCCCCAAACCACAAATCTTATTTGCCAAATTGTATCATATAAAATGTTACCACCATATTATATGCCATCGTAGACCATATGCCATATCATTTCAATGTTGCCAACAAAATCTTGATATGGGGAGACGTCTGCGGATTTGAACCCGCAACCTCCTCCCCCAATTCCCAGTGTTTTAACCAACGTGCCTTTTTTATGGGATTTGGCACATATTTATTAAAAGTTTATCGATGGATATTGAGGTCAAAAAGGGAGTGTGTGGATCCTCCAAGCGCGCCCAAAACCCTTATTTAAACGTAGTTCTGAGCGACAAAAAATGCAGAGTTGAGTGCCTAGTTTCGACACATTTCCCAAGAAAATTACAACAATCATTATGCACGAATATCAAGGTGGGGTACTATCTGTATAGGCAGTACAGGCGGTACAGAAGGTATTCTTGATTTGCATACGAGAGGAGGCTTTAGGCAAAGGTATTCAAGTTTATACTCATTTTTATCAATTTTTCGAGAGGAACACAGTGGTGCAGTCTATTTATGAGTTTCACTAATAAAACTCAGAGGTGTTCCTGAAACTCATTTTTTGTTAGCATTTGAAGACTAATAAGATCATCCTTCCCATTGGAAGTGGCCCGGAGACGTAGCCCAAGACGGGTGAACTCTGTTATCAGTTGTTGTCTTCATTTTATGGTTTGCATATCTCTTTTATTTACTTATGTGATTGATTGAAAGCAATAAATTATTCACCTTTTAAGCTTGTTTATGAGTAATTAACATATAAATTCCACATGCAAATTAATGGTTAAAAAAATCTTGAATATTTTCAGATCAAATTTGGTATTAGAGCCGCTTGACCATTACATTGTGATTTTATGTTAACAAGTTCCAAGATAAAGCAAGGTGAAGGTGTACTTGAAGCTTTTAATACAAAAATTGGACGTGCAAATCCAAGAGAGAAAATGGCTGATGAAGACTACCAAGGAGAAGATGAGAAGGCCTTCCATAAGGATTTCTATCAGATAGCAGACATAGTAGAAAAGTTGTTTTCAGATTATCAAGAGAGGCTGGAAAAGAAAAAAATGAAGAAGGAGCAAGAAAAGGATAATGCTTGGGGAAAAGGAAAAGACCCTTCAAACCCTTCTTCACCATCTTATTCTTCTTCTTCTTAAAGCTCCAGTGATCTTCTTCAAATCCAAAGAAACAACCTGAGAAGGCTAAGTATGATTTACCTTATTTAAAACTTGATATTAAGTTTGAATTTCCCACATATAATGGTGAACTTATTTCAGAAAAACTAGATGATTGGATCAAGCAAATTAAGGTGTGTTATAGGATCCAGAAGCTTGGAATTTATAAAGCAAAGATAAAATTGGCTACTTTTTGTCTTGGAGACACCGCACTCATCTGGTGGGAAAGTAAGACACGGGAAGACCTCCTTACAAAAGGTAAAATTATTTCTTCCTTGTATGAATTTACTGCTGCGTTAAAAAAATAAATTATCCATTAGGGTACATACAACAAGCCATGATGGATTGGCAAAATTTAAGGTAAGGTAAAGGTCAGAATGTACAAGAGTACACTCAAGAATTTAGAAAAAGAGCTTTTATTTTGGGCATACCTGGTTATACTCGATAAACTCTTATCAATTTTATTGGAGGATTACATAGGTATTTGTGTCATACAATACTTATGTTTAATCCTACTAACCTTGACGAGGTATGTGTGCAAGCTACGCACATTGGATCTAAAGGGAAGAGTGTTCATGATGTTGAAGAGTGTTCATGATGTTCCTTCAGTTGAATTTATCCAGGTAAAAGAAGACAAGGCAAAAGGGAAAGGCAAACATGCAGCTACAATGAGAAAAGGTGATGAAAGGCCTACCATTAGGGAAATTTTGAGGTTTAAAATGGGCCTTATAAGAGATATAATAAAATATTATGAGTTAGGCATTTTGTAGGGGAGATATATTTACAACTATCTCTTACACCATAACCAATGTAACTATGGTTAAGTTATTTTGAAAAGATATCGAAAATAAAATAAATAAATAAACCATTTTTTATATGACTAAAAGTAAAGTAATTTTGAGTACATAAAATACTGTTGAATATAATATGATAAATGTACTTATAAAGTAATTCTNATATATATAATAAAATATAAATATAAAACTATATTAAAAAAAACATTTTTTTATTTTTTTTTATTTTTTTTAATACACTTTCAAAAATACATGTAAACTCTTTATTAATTTTTTTTATGATATACATTATGTATATTATATATCATTTTTAATGCAATAATTAATAACATTATTAAATAAATTTTTAAAAACATGTTAATATTAGAATGAAGAAATAGTACATAAATTCTTATCACAAAAAGTGGTGTTAATATTAAGTAAATTAGATTATATGTAATAAAAATATTATAATATAATATCTTATTATGATATAATAGTTGATTCAAATTGTTACATTAAGGTTTTACGTATGTATTTGGTTTTATAACTTGAATGTGCGTGTCTGGTTTATGTCGATATAAATGAAGGTATTTCAGAAGTTAAAAAATGATAATAAAATATGAACTTTAAATATTATGTAAATTTTAAAAAATATAGTATTAATATAATATTCAAGCGGGAATACATACAGTAATTTATTAAAAAAATATTTTATTTCAATAAAATATATAACTATATTTTTTTATATTTAAATAATAATCATAATAGATTATTAAATATATTAAGTATTGAAAAAACAAAACAAAAATTAGTCACAAATTATTTTTATTTTTATTATAAAATGTTAAGTGATTTTGATTTTAAATAAAGATTTGACATATATATTTTATAAATTGAAAAAGTAATTACATAATTTTTGTTTTGAATAGAGCATTTACTTTTTTTTAATTGTAATTTATTTTATATTAAAATATAAGAAAAGTAATTATATATATTGGTTTTGAATAAAGCATTTATCTTTTTTGTATTTGTAATTTATTTTATATTAAAACATAGAGTATTTTTCTTTCTAAGTACTTTAAGAGTACTTTAGTACATTCATATTATATTCAAAAAAGTCTATGAATACTATTTTCATAATGAGTACTTTAGTTACAAAATTCATATAGTTAACTATGGATTTTCATTCACGATTTACAATTTGACAAATAAGCATCATTAACTCAACCAATGCCACATCAACCATTATAGATGATGTCATCCTCTATAATGTGATTGGTTGTTATAATGTGGATTTTGATAGTACATTTTTTTCGTTTTGAGGCCTATTTTTTACCTAAAAATTCCCCTAATGATGCTCGCATTGTTAAGTGGCAAGGGCATGAAGAGGAAAAGTGTTGGGTACTACATCCAAAACTAAAACTTAAGTGGTTTAAGGATCAGAAAGGGAAGAAAAAGGCCACAGTTATCATTGAGGACATTGGATCAGATTTCAAGGACGAAACAAAGATAACAATCATAGGTGTGAAAGGTAAAGTTATTGTTGGTAATGATTCTAACATTGGTTCTTCATGTGCTTCTAATTC
Source organism: Pseudotsuga menziesii (assembly GCA_001517045.1). Taxonomy (NCBI): domain Eukaryota; kingdom Viridiplantae; phylum Streptophyta; class Pinopsida; order Pinales; family Pinaceae; genus Pseudotsuga; species Pseudotsuga menziesii. The sequence continues at coordinate 1,054,640 of LPNX010995521.1, read as the reverse complement.
TAAATATCGTGTCAGTTCCAAGGATAAAAGAAATGCATTGTTTCATATAAGGGTGATTACTAAACAAACTAAGATCGACACACATAGATAGTGGATCCTAAGCTAATCTCATTTCAGAAGAAGAAGTTAAGCAGTTGGGATTAACAACAAAACACACAAGAAACCTTATCCATTAGGCTAGGTGTGCAAACATAAAAGATTACAAGTAACAAAAGAGTGTGATCTAAAATTTTCAATTACATCTAAGTTTGTAGATGAGGTTGAATTTGATGTGGTCCCACTAGATATCTATGGAATTGTGTTGGGTAGTCCGCAGTTATATGATCGAAAAGAAACCTTTTATAGAGAACATAATTAGTATCACTTGTTTAAAGAAGGAATTGAGTACATAGTGCATTCACATTCATTCAAAAAGGATAGATCATTGGGCACTACACAACAATTAAAAAGGGTTGTTAATGTAAGTCGAATTATGACACTTATGTCTATGTAATGTAAGGAGAAAAAAAATATTAAGCATGAAAAGGAAGTGTCATTTTACTACAATGCACCTGTTATGGTTGATAGTGTATCTATGGTCAAAAGTCAACATGATATGGGTACAATCTCTTTCAAATGTTCAACATTGATATTCAACTTATTATTGATCAGCAGTATATCACTACAACAAAAACTGGATTTAGCGTCTCATTTTGCATCCTTTTTTGCGTCTAGACCATCTTTCAGTGTATTTTTCTTCAATTTTTGGACAAAATGGCGCAATTTCACGGGTTGGTGCTATTTTAGGCTTTTTTTGCATCCTTTCTCTAAATTTGGCGCAGATTGCAGCGTAATTTGCAATGGGTTTTTCACTTGGTTATGTGCCAGGTTTTGCGACAGGTTTTGAGCCTAGTTTTGCACCTAATTTTGCGCATAGTTTGTACATCTACTCTTGTTGCGCCCCCTTTTACGCCCATGTTTGCCTCAACTTTTACACCCTTTTTTTCATCCACTTTTGCATCATTTTTTACATCCACTTTTGCTTCTTTTTTTGCATCCCTCTATGTGCCAAGTTTTGCATCAAAGTTTACATCCTGTTTTGAGTCTAGTTTTGCATCTCGTTTTATTTTAGCCATTTTTGCATCCACTTTTGCATCCATTTTTTTGTGCACTTTTGCACCCACATTTTCATCCTTTTTTGCATACTATTTTGCATCCATGTTTACGTCTTTTTTTGCATCTACTATTGCATCCACTTTTGCATCCACTTTTGTCGCGTCCCAATTCACACCCATTTTTGCGCTTACTTTTACACCCACTTTTGCTTCAACTTTTGCATCCACATTTGCAACTTTTTTTGCATCCAATTTGACATCAGTTATTGCATCCCTTTATGCATCCATTTTTGCATCCACTTTTGCATCGGGTTTTGCGTTCAGTGTTACGACTACTTTTGCATCTAGTTTTGCATCTACTTTTGTTGCATCCACTTTCGCATCCAATTTTGCATCCAATTTTACGTCCATGGTTGTATCCACGTTTGCGCCACTTTTTTCATCATGTTTTGCTTCCATGATTGCATCATTTTTTGCATCCACTTTTGCATCACCTTTTGCATCCATTTTTTTTGCACCCCATTATGCGCCCACTTTTGCACCTACTTTTGTTGCATCCATGTTTGCATCGTTTTTTGCATCCATGTTTTTATTCACTTTTGCATCCAGTTTTACACCCAGATGTTGAAGATGAAAATGAGGATAATGATTATGATATTGAGGATGGTTATGATGATGATGATAATGTTGTTGATAATGAGGAGAACGATTACAATGATGATGATGATGATGACGATTATGATGATGATGAGGAGGAGGATAATGACAATGATGAAATCATCGATGATTATGATGGCAATGAAATGAATGATGATGGTGGTGATGATGACAATGACAATGATGATGAATACAATGAGAATGATGATGTTGATCATCTTAAAAAATAAGTTGTTATTTGTCATGCATAAATCGTGTGTGTCCTCCATGTCCCTTTTCCACTAATCACATATTTTGGGTAGATGTTATTTCTTATTCCAAAGGTAATGATGAATAACTGACGAAAATGCTAATAATCATGATGATGATGATCTCAAGGACAATGGCGATGATGATGATATGGATGATGATTATGTCGATGATGATGACTATTGTGATAATCATGATGACAATGACAAAGATGATGACGATGATCATGATCATGATCATTTCCATCATCGTCATCATCAAAAACATCATCACTGTCATTGTGATCTAGTTCATCATCGTCATCATTTAAAGTATATGGGGTATGTTTACCAATTAAAGCATGCATAACAAGTGAGATTATTCTAAAACACCCCACCAAAGTACAAAATTCAAACCACAAGGAAAACATAATATTGAAATTGTTCCCATTTTCTTTCTCCCAACAAAACATGCTTCATTTTAGGGAATTATGTTAAAATACATACATTCATAGTCCATCCATACTATACTTGTAAGAAATATAACTATAATACTTAATAGAATTTATAAAATAGGTAAATATTTTATAAACACCCATATGATATATAAACTTCTTTCACCTTAATAATGGTAAAATATGTAAATATAATAATAATATATAATTAATATAAATATGTTACTATAGTTCATATGTTAAAAGATTTAATATAAATAAATATATATAGTTCATATCTTATGTGATTTAAAATAATTAAATATATACACATATTATTTACTTATACATTATACAATTTAAAATATAGATTAAAACCTATGAAGTTTCATAAGGAGGAGAAGCAAAACATAATTCCATAAATTTAGGCATTTGTGAGAAAAAACTAGTTTTTTGCTAATACATAGTTAAGGTTCATTACAAAGAACATTTTGTATATATTCTTCATGTTTGGCAATGTACGGGGGGTTCAGAGTTTGAGAAAAAGAAACAATATTTGTAGTGAAATGTTTGTCTGAGCTTAATAAAACTATCAATGTAGAAGTACAAAGTTTTTCAAAGAAGAGATTCATGTGCCAATATTTCTCGGTTTGTGTTTTCCTTTGTAAATGTTTTCTTTCTAAGTTTTCCATTTATATATGTTGTCTACAGTATTTGAATGAAATCCTTAAAAGTAGTGGTCCATGGAAGCCTTAAAAGTCTCTATAGCATGTGGAGTAAAGCCTCAACATATTATATATGGACAATTTGGAAGGTCAAGAACACTCTATTTTTTTAGGGAAATATCCTCTCTTGTACACATCCCTTGATTTAGAGAAAAACTTGCAACGATTGAATCAATCAAACATTCATAGTCTAAAGCTATCATTTATGAAGATGAATCCAAATTCTTGTAATTATTGGGCCTAGAATATTGACCTTGTCACTCAAATAGGATCCCCTTTCGAATATAATCATGGTCTACTCTCGATGAAGGACGTGCTAAACTCAATTTTGATCGAGCAATGAAAAACAATCTACATATAGCAAGAGTTAGATATAAACTATGTAAACATACTCGTAGGTTTCTTAGGATGAACCTCCAGTTCTTATGATATTGTTCAAACAATATACATACATTGTTGGCCTCATTAATGGAATGATGCTTGCAAAAGTTTGTAGGCCTAGAAGTATTATAATCGTACGAAATTCACCTCTAATTATCCATTATCTCACTGGGAAGGGAAAGCCTTCATGGTGAGACCACAAATCAATAGTTTGGATGGGTTTTTTTCTTATCTATGGATTTTAAAAATGCAAGGTTCACTCATGAGTGAAGTGTGAACTAGGTAGCAGATTGGATTACAAATAAGGCAGTTCAATCCAAACTCAACATATATTTGGATCGAGAGGTGTTAGATCTCGTAGAGGATTCAAATGGGAAGGCTATAACGTCACCTGAAGTAAACAAATTTCAAGCATCCATCTAGGCACTCTACCTTGTCAATGCCATCAACGATGAAGTCAACTTCACACTAGATTCCCAATCATGTTAACACACTTAGCTCACACACTTCTTATAAGGTATCCAAATTATTGGACAACAATGTTAAGTATGCCAACGAACTTTCAAAACTCAGGGGTTAGTGATGCATTATATATCCTTCATTCTCACTACAAAGCATGACAAAGGAATATATTTTCTTGAATTTCTATTATATATATGGATTTCTTATTACATTGGAGGACTCTCAACATTGGTTATTTAAGGAGGGTAAATCGATCCAAATTCCTATCTCCCATATGAATTTTAATTTTCCTTACTCTTTCATTGTTCTAAGTCTTTATTCTAAGCTTGTTACTGCCACATCCCCTTCCATCAATCCAACCAACAAAGGGGGACATGAACGATACGTGGGGTATTAATTTTTGCCCCCAAGGCTATATTATGAAATTCATTAACAACTAAATTTGTGTGCAAATTCATTTTTAACGTACACAACAAAATTAAACTCTATCAATGCACACATTTTCTTGTTTATACTAGCATACTCCTCACATGCATAATAATAAACTCATTTTCATGCTATTTACATGCATCTTATTGAATAATTCATGTTGGGTCAACCCATTCAAGTTAACACAATGAACAATCATTCATAACACATAAATTAACAGAGACAACGTTGAACACTTATCTTCTGATTGAAATTACACAAGCAACTGGCTATGGAAGAGCAACATTCCACCCAACCGTGGGTCTCTTTCCAACCTATATTCTTTCAGCTGAGAGACCACCCCCGAGTTGGGCTATGTATCCACTAAGGAGGAACTACTCAGGCTCACTCATAGCCATAAGTACAAGCACTCATTCTAGCCAACACACAACTGGGTTTATTAAGCATGTAGGGAGGTAGGGAAGGAGATAGCTAGTCCAGTGAGCTTAACCACAGATCTACATGCATATCAATTTGTCTTCAAACAACCTTGGCACCCACAATACATACCACACCCAACACAAGGAAGGTCCCCTTCTTTGCTACACGGTCCCTCAAGCGCTCCTTCCCTCTAGTGCTCTTCAGTGTGGGCATAGGTCAAAGCTACTAAAGCTATAGATATTCTTGCCTTTAGTGGGTTTATCAAGCAATTATGACCTTTGATCTTACTCTCGCTTCCATCCACTCTTGGATTTTTCCAAATTCCGCCCACGTGACTGTCAATCACAAAATTTCATTTTTAGGCTTCCAAATCTTGGTCTTTTTATGGATTTTTGTGCTTTTGGCATTCTCAATTTCACCCCATGGTTTATATCTATGGATTCCCACTAAATTTTACCTCTCACATAAATTTTCTGGGCATTTTTGGCACTTCAAAACGTGGCTTCCTTGCGAGTTAAGATTTATGGTTTTTCCATAGCTGAGAATGCATAACAAGCTAAAAATTGATGTCTAGTTGTTCCACAATGAACTGGGGATGATGGAAAACAAATTCCCATGAGGAAAAATGAATTATGGGTCAAGTAAACCATGCCCATACTCAGCCATATGAATTTCTGAATTTTCCCATGCTTCATTAATTCATGAATTGATTTCTCAGCTACCATTTTACAACAGAAATAAATGTTATCATAACTAGTCAATATGGGTTCTCAAGATGAAATTTAGCAACACATGGTTCAATCCCACAACCCCTCACCTCCCTTAGTGGATACACACAACCGCATCATTTTAGCTGCTTCGATAGCCAACTCTTGGAAATTTTATTGCATTATAAATATTTACATGATTTTACAATTTTCCCATGGCTTACTAGCACATGGCTAGCAAAATATATAATACTTGCCTCTAAAACTCGAGCATTCACTAGAGGGGCCTTGGCCTTGAGCTCCACACTAGGATTCATACAACACTTACACACAATATTTACATATAAAGCCAATACATCCCAAGGGTCAAAATGAGGGTATTATAGAGACATGACATAATGAATAATACATGTACTAATTATTCACTGGAATCTCACTTCTATCCACAACTCAACAAAACTGTACAAAGAATTAAAGATATTGACAACTAAATTCAAAGTAACAATAATATGATCAATTACACTCACGAAGATAATTTAAAGAAACAAAAAAAACATACATAATAAGATCACAAAACTCTTTAGCTATCATATTATCATTACAATAAGCACCTCCATAGTTAAAGATAGATCAACTCAAAAAGATATGACATGCTCCAATTGCCAATGTCTCACATATCTTGAAAAAGGCTATCTACCCATTTTAGCTCTTTGTAAAGTATAGTAATTCAAACAAGTGCTATTCATATTCATGATGAGCTAGTTCTCAACCAACCCACTTTGAATATAATATTTATTCCAATTTTAATGATATAAAGTTATTTTTTTCATAATATTTATCCCAATTTTAATGATATAAAGTTATTTTTTCTGAAAAAAAGTCAAACTTATATATTTTATTTAAGAGAAAGAAAATTAACACAAAGGTAAAATTTAGAAAAAGAAAAAAGAAAATAATAAGTTAAAAATAAAATTTAGGGTAATAATTAGCTTTCTCTACCTAAATTCAAATCTCTAAGCAGACATTGGCCCTTTTAGTGGGACTTTATTTTGAGAGTATCTCTCTAAATTTTTAACCAAAGTAGTCAATTGATGATTTAGACCATTTTTATAGCTCATTTTCTAATATTTTTGCCCAAAATGTGGTAGGAGTTGTTAGAATTATAAATATAAGTTATTAAAGTTACATAAATAAAGTAAATGAAGATATTAGATGATACAAAATTATAATATAAATAAAGATTAAATTTTTTAAATAATAATTAAAAAAACAAAATTTGCTATTAATTATTTGTAAATCTTAAAAAGACCTCAAAAATAAAAGAGTAGTTCCGCGTAATTCCCTTAAATCCTAAGAAAAAAAAGTAAAAAAAGAAATGGAAGAAATCACCTAAAAATTAATGGCTTACTTTTCATGGTTTGGTATAAGAGGCCAGGCAGACGTCACGCGATCAATTCCTGAAAGAAATACAGAGAAATTCAGTCTACCAAGAAGTAGGAAATGGCTATGGAAGGCGTGCTGTTCGACATGGGCAATCCCCTGTTGGATATTTCTGTTGTTGTAGACGAGGAGTTTTTGAAGAAGTGAGCATTTTCTGACTTAAGAGCTTATGTGTTTTAGGATTTTAGATCTGCAAATAACTTGAATGCTAATGTGTTTTAATGGATTTTGTTCCAGATACGATGTGAAGCTCAACAACGTGATATTGGCAGAGCCCCATCACGTTCCAATGTATGTTCTCGGTTTGCTGCTAGTTTTGCTGGATATATTTTATTTCATCATATTTTATCTGTATGAACATTCCGAGCGATTTGAACCCCTTACATTGGATCGAACTATTTTTGGTGTCATGATGAATAGATGAGTTTAGCGTTAGCTATGGATTTTGCAACACATTGGCTGGATCTCTTCTATTTTGTCTTTAGATCATTCCATGAGACCTTGAACTCATGACCAACTGTAGAGAAAATCCGTTTGCTAGTCATTTGATCCAACTATTTATCTGCTATTTGTAAGTTAATATTGTTGGGTGAGCTCAATGATACCGTACTATTGCCACGCAATTAAATATCTGATAAGATTTGTTAGTGTTAATTGATCTACTGAATACAACAGGTTTCGGATGTATCGGGTTGCATGGGTTTCAATAAATTTGTGGTATTCTCATAGTCCATTACAAGTGTATCAATATTAATACAACTTACCGATGTTTTTCTCTAGCAGTAGTCTAGTGGTAGGTTGGAGTGCTCGCCTTGATGATGACCCAAGTTCAAAACCCCTGCGTCTTTGTGATTAGGTAGTTAATCAAGTCTTTCTGATCTGTGATGTTGTGTTAATGTGATAAGCATTTGTCCATGTTATAGTGTGGAGGTGTTGTGCTTCCTGCAATTAACCAAGTATCCTCGAGGTATCACACACTTTAGAGCTGCAGAGTTTGTGATTTATCCATCTACCCATTTCTGTTTTTAGTTTGTTTGAGTCTGTTTGCATTTTCTGGTGATCTACATATCTTCCCAATACACTTTATGGTTTTAGGAATTTGCTTAGATTCTAGGTGTGTTCGAGTTATTCTCCTCGCTACTAACGACCATTCTGGTATCATGGTTGATCATAGTTGATCTCCGGTCCATTCGTTGTAATAGGCCTTTAGTACTCCTGTTTTATGTCACTATCATTCCTCTAGTTTTTAAGTGATCTTTGATTTCATACCATCATTAAGAGTTCTGCCCGTTTAGAGAAAACTTCCTTTTGCTAAGGTGCCATGTCTGAGATGTAGCTATTCTGCCAAAATTGACCAGGCCTTCCACCTGGCTTCATCCCTTTGAAACTGATGTTGATTGGGTGGGGCAGATCCAGGGAAAAATGGAACTCTGATGCACTGCATAATCCGCCTTGATCTCACCAGTTATCATTTCTTCATTTTTTCAGTGATCATGATTTTACACCACCATCCTGGATTGTTTTTTGTAAGTGCTGTGAGAAACATGACCCAAAGGGGTTGTCCTGTATAGAGTAGACTTATTTCGTCCTAGGTACCACGTCCAAAAGATTGCTATGCTAGCCAAATTGCTTGGGCCTTGCACCATCTTTCATCCCTTTGAAATTGATGTGTTTTTGGTGGGGTAGATCTGGGAAAAAATATAGCTCTGGTGGGTTGCTTAACACTCCCTTTATCTCACTAGTGGACCTGGTGGTATCAGCCATAAATTTGACTTGATAAACTCATTTATCCCCACTCATGTTTGAAATGTTAGATCTTCAGTGGTTAACCCCCTATTTTGCCATCCATTTTGGACAAAATCTTGAGTTCAAGTACTGGTATACGTCATGCTATTGAGATCTTTTTTCTTGCTATAGTTCTCTTCGTCTCTGATCAGGTAGTTTTCTATGGATTATATTTTATAGTGGATGCTCCAAATTCCTGGTGCAACAAGCTACATAGGGTGCATTGGAAAGGACAAGTTTCTGGTAGAGATGAAGAAAAATTCAAAGGCTGCTGAAGTCAATGTAAGTTTAATTATCTTTAGTATTGTTCATTTGCATTGTTTTATACTTTCATTTGGATGATATTTACAAGAGTACTCTATTTTCCTAAATATCATTAATATGAGAAACTGTTTTTTTGTGTTTCATACAAGTGCAATATTATGAGGATGAAACAAAACCAATGGGTACATACGGTGTTCTTGTGGTTGGGGGTGAAAGGTGAGGACTAAAAAGTTCTCTTAGCAGTGTTATTGTATAATACTAGCTCTTTGGCCACTGACACCCAACACCTGAGTTTCTTGACCTATCCATACTATTCTCTTCATCCACCTATTATTGTTAGATGTTGCTTTCTTCACTTGTTTAAACTTTAACCTTGTAATGTGCAGGTCACTGATTGCAAATTTGTCAGCAGCAAATTGCTATAAATCAGAACACTTGAAATTACCAGAAAATTGGGCTTTAGGTAATGTACTGTAAGGTCTTTCTCTGTTTAAGTTGTTTTCTCTATGTTTGGGTTTGACTTAGTGCTCATTTTAAAGGAAAATTATTGTTTGTTGTACAGTGGCGAAGGCCAAGTTCTTTTATATTGCTGGCTTTTTCCTTACAGTCTCGCCTGAGTCAATTCTACTTGTGGCTGAACATGCAACTCAAAAAGGAAAGGTATTGCAATCACCATGGTATCTGGTAGCATAGGGGTTATTTTGTTTTATTGGTTGTTTGGAAAATTAACAATGTCCATACCAAAGGGTTTGTCTCATATCCTGTATGACTCTTGTATCTCATGTTGTGCAGATATTTATGATGAATCTTGCAGCTCCTTTTATCTGCGAATTTTTTTTTCTGAAGCATTGATGAAAGTCTTTCCATAAGACTTACTTCCTTGTGTTGTTTTTTTTATCTCTAGATAGCAGATGATTGCATAGATGGAAAAACATTTCTAATTTCATGCCAAGTTGATTTGGCTTTTTTCTTCTATGATGTCTGAATTCCCTATGTTATATATTATTCTACTGTTTGAATTTGTTCATTATATCTAGGTATTTTGTCTTAGGTATATGGATTATGTTTTTGGAAATGAGACTGAAGCAAGGACTTTTGCACGGGTGCAAGGGTGGGAGGTAAATTATTTGATATCTTAATTTCTAACCATTGTATTTGTAAACATGAATGGTGTAGAGGTGTTTACTAACTATTTTATATTTTTTAGACTGATAATGTTGAATAAATAACTCTAAAGATGTCAGCACTACCAAAGGAAACTGGAACTCACAAGAGAATAGTTGTTATTACACAAGGTGCAGATCCAGTAGTTGTTGCAGAATATGGAAAGGTAACTTATGTTCTATCTTTTGTACTTTTTTTATAGCTGACATTGAGAATAAGAGAAGAAATTCCTTGAAATATCATACCTGTAGAGGCCAAAGGTTTAGGGGTACTTTGGTGGAGTACCCTCCATTTAGGCCATGAGTCTAGCAACTTCTGATGACATAATTGGGCTTTCTTGGGTTTTTATTCACCTACATTCTCTATATTTAAAAAATTTCCTAAAGACAGGCTGATGTCTTACTTCTCTGGTACCATTCTTAGTCCTTACAACCTTCTTCCATAGCTATCATTCTCTTGTTTTTTGCTGTGAAATTTAAGGCACTCAAAAGCTTCCTTTGTATTTATGAGTTCAAGTTTTACATTTCCTCTAGTCTTCTGAAACTCATGTCAGTGTTATAAGGGAGACCAGGAAATCAACTAACAAATGAATTTTTGCTTCTTAATGAGATCTTGGTTCCTGCTAAATACTTTAAGAATCAATTAGTGTTGGTTCTTGTATAATCCCTTCCATATTCAACCAAATACATTCTGGTCAATTGTGTTAGAGTTCTTTCCCTTATGACCAAAGGATGATATGAGCTTGATCGAATTCTCAACAAGTTATTGTTACGTAGTAAACATGTGCAACCACATGGCAATCAACACTGGAGACAAACTATATGTAGGATATGGTCTATGACATGACATTATCACCGTCGTCATCTTCACAATCTGATTCTTGATTATAAGAAACCTCAAAGACATCATCAGGAGTCATGACTGGAGGTGATGTATAGTTTGCCAGGATTTTGTTGAACTCCACTATAAATATCTACCCTTAGAAGAACCTTTAGCAGATTATCTCATTTGATCAGTTTTTTGAGAACTATATTGTTGTTGAGATGGAGAATTAAGTAGAAGGGTTGACCCAAGTTTGTGAGTGCACTTAAGTAATTGTATTACTCTAAAGCTGAAAATAAATTTGCACTAGAATGTTGTTTTTGGATCCCTAATGCAAACATTTCATCATGTTCTCTGTCAATTATCGAAACATTTTTATATGGATTGAGTTCTGGATTTTGATATTTTCCCTGTATATCTTTTCAACTATTAAAACAGAAAACATGCTTTACAACAGATATTAGTGTGTGAAATTATTTCGGAATCATATCTCTATTGTACTGATGTACATTACCTAATGCACTGTTTCTTCTTGCAAGGATTTTATATCTTGCTACTTCTTGCAAGGATTGTGGAAAGGTTTATATTGGAGAGACAGGTCGATTGGTACATACAAGGTTGAAGGAAGCGGACATCATTCATGAAAGGATAAATAAATCAGCACTGGCATAACATTGAAAATCCTCTAAACACCATCTCGGTATAGAGAATGCAAGGGTTATTATTGGCATTGACCACTACACAAAGAGCCGTGTTTGGGAGGCTATAGAGATGACACATGGAAATTAAGTAAATCTTGGACCACAGTTATGAACCTTAAAAATATTGGGGACCCTTCTAGGAATTAGTGCGGGCCTCTTAGGTCATAAAGATAAAAAATAAAAATAAAAAACAATAAACTCAAGTCTTTATTATCACGATTTGATTTCAATATTAATTTGAACTTAGGATTGTATTAATATTAAATACTATTTTTAAATATTATCAATATTAAACATTATTAATTTTTAAATATTAATAATATTATTAATTAGCAAATGTTAATATTAATTATATTAATATTATTAATATCAATAAAAATAATTAATATTATTTATTATTAATATTATCAATTTTAATATTAATTTATTTCTAATTAAATTAATAACTTGATGAAGTGATGGAATGCCCCTTCAGAATCTCTTGATGGAACAATCGTTAGTAAGATGAGAAACCCCTCCACTTCATCTACCTCCTTATGGCCTTATCAATTGTGGAAACCGGTATGATGCTTTTCCCAATTGACATCTTACTAATTTTGAGATTATAAATAATGCACATAATATAAATTGTCTTTGTTGGTGTTCATTGTTAAAATATTCATTATATCATATATGATGCACATAGTAGGCATCTTCTTTTAGTAACCATTCATGAGTTCTTCTCTTACCATCCTATTGTTGAACAAAATCACATCATCAATGAATAACAACATTTATGTAGAAACACACATCCTCAATTGGATTCTACTTGACTATTTCTTAAACACATCCATTATTCTTTGTCCATATCAAGTTTAGGTTATTAGGTATGCATCAATACATTATGTTGTTGTTTAAGACCTTTTGCAGACCACTTTAATAGATTGCGTAATTGTTTAGGATATTTTGTTGTTAGTATTTTTCCTCTTCCTGATTCTTAAAGGGTGTTAGTTCACTGGAAGAGCACCTTCTTTACAAGCAGGAAGTTGGTGGTTCGATTCCTCCATGCCCTAATGATATTGCAATGTATTTCTAAAGGTAAAAAATGTAGTAGTGCAATATGGATAATATTAGACGCAACACCAAATGCAAAAGATGATGTAAAATTGGACGTCACACCAAACACAAAATTGGATGCAAAAGTCGACCTTATGTCAGACGCAAATGTGGACACAAAAATGGATGTCACACTAAACGCAAGATTGGATGCAAAAAGAGACTCAACACTAGACACAATTAATGACTCAAAACTAGATGCAATACTAGGTCCAAAACTACACGCAACAATAGATTCAAAAGTGGACTCCTAACTAGATGTAAAATTGGACATTAAATTGAGCACAAAATATGGTGTATCGATGGACATAAAACCAGGCGTAACACCAGGTGAAAAACTGGAAGCAACACTTGGCGCAAACAAAAACTTAAGATGAGACACAATATTGGATGCAAGATAGGACAAAACATTGGATGTAAAACTAGAAGTAATATTGAATGCAAGATTGGATGCAAAATTGGACACAAAACTAGATGCAATATTAGATACAAACATGGGCACAAAACTAGGCGCAACACGGGGTGCAACATTGGGCTCAAACATAGATGCAAAAAAAGACATCAACCAGGATGCAACACTAGGTGCAAACCTAGCTACAAAATACGACCTAAAACAAGATGAAACATTAGGCACAAACATGGATACAAAAAAAGACATAAAACAAGATACAAAATTAGATGCAAATGGGGATGCAACATTATAAGTAAAATTGGATGCGAAACTAGACGCAATATTGGGCCAAAAATTAGATGCAAACCTAGATGCAACGTTAGATGCATAATTGGACACATAATTTTATGCAAAACATGGTGCAAAATTGGGTGCAAGCCTCGATGAAAAACTAGGAGAAAAATAACACGCAACGTTGGATGCAAAACTGAGAGTGAAATTGGGTGCAAACAAGGATGTAACAAAGGACGCAAAAAAATATGCAATAGAAGTTGCAAAATTGGGCACAAATAAAGGCGTAACAAAAGATGTAAAAAATTGGGTACAAAAATGGACGCAAAATTGGATGTTAAAAAGGATGCAAAAGAATATGCAATAGATGGCGTTTTACGAAAATGTACAATGGTGCCAGTTTTAGCGCCGAATTGTTCACCATAATTGGGAAAAAATTACACTAAAATCTGGCACTAAATTCGACGCTAAATCCAGTTTTTGTTGTAGTGTATGGTTTGTTCCTACAATATTGAATGAAGATTTTGTGGAAAAAGGGATTAATGTACTCAACAATGTCAGTGCAGTGTTGATTGTTGTTATACTGAGTCAAATGTACATGTTCCAAGAATAATGGAAAGGCGATACATAACAAGTGAGATGAACATGTCCTCACTTGAATTCTAAATGATTCAGGCTTTTGGTGGTCCAAAAGCTTCTTAGTGGGATGGTTTGATCCAGGAGGATCATCTCATAGTAGATCAAATTTAAAGTCTAGAATTTTGTGCCTATTTATTACAAGTTTACCGGTGGATATTGGGCCCAAAAAGGGAGCACGTGGATCCTCCACACGCGCCCAAAACCCTTATTTAAACGTAGTTCTGAGCCACGAAAACACAGAGTTGAGCGCCCAGTTTTGGCACATTTCCCAAGGCATGTACAACAATCATTGTGCATAGATACCGAGGTGGGGTACAGTCCATACAGGAAGTATAGGAAGGAAAGAGGGTATTCTCAATTTACGTGCCAGAGGAGGCTTCAAGCAAAGGTATTCGATTTTATACTCATTTTTCTCAATTTTTCGAGAAGAACTCAGTGGTGCAGTTTGTTTCTGAGTTTGACATAAATAACTAAGAGGTGTTCCTGAAACTCATATTTTGTAAGCTTTTGAAGACTAATAAGATCCACCTTCCCATTGGAAGTGGCCCAGAGACATAGCCCGAGAGGGGCGAACTCCGTTATCAGACTTTGCCTTCATTTTATGCTTTGCATATCTCTTTTATTTGCTTATGTGATTGATTTAAAGCATTAAATTATTCACCTTTTAAGCATGTCTATGAGTAATTAACATATAAATTTCACATGCAAATTAATGGTTAAAAAAGGTCCTGTAGATTTTCATATCACATGTGGCTAGACTCCTCAGGATAAATCCAAAGGGAGGAAGGCACAAATACCAGGAATTATGTGGAACCCAGTTGCTTCTGGTGCATCAATGGAAGTTTTCGAGGATTGAAATTAGCCTAACCACCAGCTCTGATACCTTGTTAAATTTAGCAAAGATATAGGATCATCGGGCTGGATTGAACCTTACTGTGAAAGAAGAATGAATAGGGAAGAAGAAGTTAAGTGTTAGAATGATCAAACAATCATGGTGAAATTATTCAGACAAGAGGAAAAAATTTGACATCATAACCATAATTTCATAATCATTAACATGTATGTAATATATCAATGATACAATGAAGAGAATTTGAATCCACTAGGTGTGATTTGAGTTCCATGACTTGGACTAACTCCTGAGATCACTAACTGTGGGAAAATCACCACTTGAGACTCACGAGTTTAACTTCGAAAAACTAAATCAGTTCATAATTATCTAACTAACCAAGGTAGTTGAGAAAAGGTGCCTAACCTCCTTAAATCATGCAAATGTGGCGCTAAGATACCTAAAGATGAACTAATTGATGCCCATCGGAGAATAACTCAACACACACTATGGCGAACTAATTGTGGGACTCTCATGACTCAGTGTAGGTTCCTAAATTATAGGGATTGGCCTCTAGAGATCCTAAACTCATGCAGATCGGTGCATCAAGTGGTATGTGGGCCCCTGATAACTTCCTCGTGGCACTAATGAAGTGGAAACATACTCCTAAGCTAGGAAACTGACGTTTAGACTATGGTGGACAAGGGAGGAGTATAATAAATCCTAACAAATGCAGTTGTTCTAAATAAATTTTCTCATATCCATCCTTGACTGTGTAAATCCCCTTGTTCCCCACCTATGATATCTTTGATTCCAAGGCTTATAGGAGCAGTTCCATGAAGATGTTGAAGAAGAACATCATAGTGCAAAATTAAGAAATCATGAATAGAGAGATGCTTCCAGCAGGACCAATTTCCCTCTTTATTCCATTCAAAAATTTCAAATAAAGTCTCAATTTTGCGCTCACTTAACCAATTTAAAATTTCAAACAAGTCTTCATTTTGATTAAAAGGAGGAGCTCCAAGAATACTGTCAGTCCTGATTTTTATCCTTTTCCCATTACCAGGTATCCAATATAATTCATCTTGAATTATTCTACTTGAAGCTTTACACAACTTCCATAAATAAGAAACTTCACCCTCTCGATTACAATTGTCCACACATCAAAGTATGGAGTGAGGGAAGTACTTACTTCTGAGAATCTTTTTCCACCAAGTTTTTTCATATGAGACCAAATTCCAAATTAGTTCGGCTCCCATAACCAAGTTCAATAATTTAGGGTCATGAATACCCATACCACCATGAACTTTAGGACCTTTCATTAATTCCCAATTTACCAAATGGATTTGTTTTTTGTGTTGGATTTTCCACCATTCCACAATTTTTTTTTTATATATGAACATATCTTCTCTAAGATACCAATAAGGGCAAGAAGGGAGGAGCATTGAAAAAGGGGGAGGGAAGAAATAACAGATCTGATTAGGACAAGCTTACCAGCTGGATGGAGCCAATGCATACCCCAACTTCGAATCTTATCCTTGAATTTCTAAAGAATTTTTTTCCAATCTGATAAGCTGGTTCATTTATAGAAAATTGGAATGCTTGAAGATATTTGAATGAAGTCCACTGGGTGTGACCAACAAAACCTAAAGTTCTAGAGATACTTTCCATGAATTTAGGATGGACATTCCAACCGTAGATGATACTTTTTTCTTGATTCACATCTCCTTCGTAAGCTGTTAGGATTTATAATACTCCCTTGTCCAAATTGTATATTAGATTATATTAGCCTAACTTAGAAGTCATTTAGTTATTATTGGGTCCACTAGTACCATTGGGCCACTTGGCCCAATGGGGCCACATGTACCAATCACTAGAGTGTGGGGAATACCGATAGAGGCTAATTGGAACTGGTTGCACTTGCATGCATAAGTTTAGGCGCCTCCTAGTCCAATCCCTACATTTTAGGAGCCACTGGGAGTGTCGGCACCAACCTCATTCAGTTGTTGGTAGTTAGTGACTAGTAAAGCTTAGTTATGCTTCAATTAGATTCAGTTAGATATCCTCCAGTTCATTTAGCACCAATTATGTATGGATGCATGTGGGAAGGTGCCATTTCTCACCTACTTCTCACCTACCACTGTAGTTAGACTGGTTTCATTGCTTGTAACTGATTGAGAGACTGGATTAGACATCTGAAGTTAGCCTGTTGGAATTCGATAGTGATTTAGAAACTTCTAGTTAGCCATGCAGTCGGATTGAGTTGGTATATTCAAATTCATCTCTCATGATTTGAATTCTCCTTTATGTATTACTATTGTATACTGCTAGGATGTAATGAAGTTTATATTGTGATTATACTGAGCAATACTTTTCTGTCTCCTGTGAGATTTGTTTTGTTCAGTGGGTATTATTCATTCCTTTTACATGGCCTAATAATTAAATCTAATGGAACGCATTCCCTGAAGATCAATGGAACATTAATTATAATATGGTATCATAGCCATCTCAGGCAAGCTTCAAGTATGTCTACTCTCCATTGTACACCAGAAGCAGTTGGGTTTCCACAGAAGTCCCGCAAAGATTGCCTTGATTCCTCTAAACCAATTCAAAGTGGTGGTACGGGCGTGGCATACCCTAAAAAAGTGTACATTTCGAGAGGGAAGGCTTGATTCTAACATATTTTGAATGGTTTTGGTTTTACAGTGATTTTTCCACAGGTGATACGTGAAGATATTGTCTGATCAGCAGGAGAATTATGGATTCTCAACCTTCCACACCTCGGATCCTAACACCCTTCAATTATGTTGATTGGAGGGTAGATATGCAGGTATCCTTGTGCAATAAGGGATACTTTAGGATAATACTTGGAAGGGAGGCTGAGCCCCATCATCCAGCTGAGAAAAAAAGGTTTTTGAACCGCTTAGATGAAGCTTTTCGTTATATATGTACTCGCATCTCCAAATATCTCCTCTTTCACCTTGAAGGTTTGAGGACTCCCAAAGAATATTGGGAGAAGCTTGAAGTCTTGTTTGGAAAGAAATATTATCTTTGGGGACACATGTTGGAGAACAAGTTGATATCCTTACATCCCAACAGTTTCGAGACCATACAACAATTCTTTACAAAATTCAAGTCTCTTGCACTCCAATGCAGACTGTGCAAAATAGAAAGGAACGATAAGCAACATGTGTTTTCCATACTCAGCAAAATAGGTACTGAGTATTTTGTATTTGTCTCTATCTTCCATTCTGAAAGAGATTTCATTCCCAATTGGAAGAAACCCTCACTTGATTCCTTTGTCGAGTCCTTAATACAGGAGCAAGAGAAGTTGGTCCAGATGGGAGTCATCCAGACTTCCAAAAACCAAGCTCTCCTAGTGACAGACTCTACCAAAGAGCAAGGTAAAGGGATACCTAAGGGGAAGGATCCTAAAGCATCTTATTTGAATCCTAAAGAAAATCAAAATACTTCTGAAGGATCTTCGGCCTCCAAGAAGAAGAAAAAGTTTGAAAAGAAGATGTGTCCCTATTGTATGAGGCGTTTTCATCCAGAAGACTAGTGTATGAAGAAGCGATCGACCAGCTGATAGCTCTCCTCAAGAAGAACAACATAGCTATTCCACAAATCGAAAATAAGTATGATGATGGACAATCAACATATGATCATGAAAGGTGCCATGCCTTGAAATTTGGCCTCTCTCGGTCTACAGTCTATTTGATTTATTTTGGAGCATCCAACCACATGGTTTCCTCCAAGGATTTATTCTCCACTCTCAGCCTCACGAGAGGGCCTACTATTCATATGGGTGATGACACCCAGATTCCAGTAGCAAGAAGAGGTTCCATTAAAATCTAGCATGGTGAGTTCAAAAATGTCCTCTATGTTCCCTCTCTTGCAGCTAATATGTTGTTTGAATACTAGATGACTCACACTAGCTCACCAAAGCAAGTGGTATTTGGACCTAACTCACTAGAGATCACAAAAATATCAACTGAGAAGAATATAGAGAAAGGAATTGCATATCATGCCTCCAAGGAATATGCTTTCTCATTTCATGTCATACTCAGATCCAATACAACCGTAGCTTCTATTTGAAGTAGATAAAGGTATCAAAACTCCTTTACTACCTACTAAAAATAAAGATTTATTGTCTAACATTTCAGATTCAGATTTAGAAGAAGAGGAAGACCAACATGATTCAGGTATTGAGCCTACACCTAAAAGAGATCTAGATCCATATCCAACATCTACCTCATTTAAGCTACCTAAATGGTCTCAGCAACTTATAGAAGCAGCTAGAAATCGTGTTGAGGATCCAAATGACAAGAGAAGAATGAGATCCCAGTATCAAAAAGAGAAAGTTGCACTATCCCACATAGATCCACTTCTCCCTGAGAGGTGCTTCATGATGTTTGGGTCAAATCCTCAAACATTCAAGGAATCTTTCCATGATCCTAGATGGCAGGAAGATATGGATGAGGAATTTGATTCACTACATGATAATAAAACTTGGGAACTTGTCTCCTTACCTCCAAGGAGGAAACTTGTTCAGCGCAAATGGGTCTACAACACCAAGATAGACTCTGATGGAACCACAACCAATTACAAGGCCCATTTGGTGGCCAAAGGATACTCTCATGTTCAAGTATTGGACTACAATGAGACATTCGCTCCAGTAGCTAGAATGGATTCCATCAGGCTTGTATTGACAGTTGTAGCTTCCAAGAGATGGGAGGCACATCACATGGATGTGAAAATTTCCTTCCTCCATGGTGATTTGAAGGAATAGATATACATGAAACAAACTGAGGGTTTTATTGATGATCCTTCCTTAGTTTACAGAATGAGGAAATCACTGTATGGACACAAACAAAACCCAAGGGCATGGTACTCCAAGATGGATGCCTTCCTCATATCTCAGAAATTTGAAAGATGCAAATCAGATTGCAATGTCTACATGCAGAAGAAAGAGGGATTCTTTCTTTTGATTTTATTGTATGTGGATGACTTTCTCATTACTAGCAGCTCTGCTGCTAGATCAAGAAGCATCAATTTTTCTCTAAACAAATCATTCGCTATGACTGCTATAGGATTGTTAAGGCAGTTCATCGGTCTCGAAGTAAGTCAAAATACTTCAGGAATCATGATCTCGCAGTCCATATACTCATCAAACATGCTTAGGATATTTCACATGGAATATTTCAAGGAAGCCCCTTGTCCCTTTCTATATGGAATCAGGCTAGAAGAAGGTGGCTCCACACCTTTGGTAGATAACACTCTCTACAGATAGTTGTATGGGAGCCTTATGTATCTCACACATTCGAGACCAGACATATCCTATGTTGTGAGTGTTGCTTCCAAGTACATGGAGCAGCCACATGACCTGCATTGGAAGGAAACACAAGGAATCTTGCACTATGTGCAGGGTACTAAAGATTATGGGATTCACTATGAATCTGGAGCACAACTTGATCTCATAGAATTCACAGACTCAAACTGGGAAGGAGATGGAAATCATAGGAAATCCACTTCGTAATTTGTGTTCATGTTTGGATCTAGGCCAATTTGTTGGTCCAGTGAGAAGCAAGTAGCACTTACACTCTCTTCAGCAGAAGCAGGGTATCAGGGAGCTATGAATGCAGCTATTCATGAAGTTTGGCTACATGGCATCTTAACAGAGTTCAGAATTCACACTTCATCTTCAGTGGACCTTTATTGTGACAACTAGAGTACTATCAAAATTTCCAGTGATCCAGTTCAGAAGCAGAGGACAAAGCACATAGAGGTTCACATGCACTACATTCGGGAACTAGTGCATGAGAGAACCATCACACTGCACTATTGTCCTACAGAGGATCAGATTGCAGACATTTTCACCAAGGCTTTCACATAAAAGAGATTTCCCTTTCTCATGTCTCTTTTAGGTGTTAAGGCTTGACTCTCAGTTCCTATTTCTGCTTATCTTGAGGGGAAGGGGGTTGTTCAGGAATAAACACCCTTGTAATCGAGGGTCTGGGGTGACCAACGTACTCTTAAAACTTGTAGACAATCAGCTTTAAAGTACAGAAAAGGAATAGGAAGAAATGTTGAACTCACCCGATTAGCGACGGTTGATCCAAGCTTTCTCTTCTTCGGTTCTACTCCTCTCCAAAGCTTTCAGGGATGCACCTCCTTCACCTGCAAAGAGAAAATCCTCCAAGTACAATCTTACACATGTATATATGACAAGTTAGATAAATAATATATAGAGTGCTTAATCATAAATATTCATCAAACCATGATACATGAAAGAGACTCAACACAAAGTTGAAAGAAGGATTCTCTTTATTAACAGTAGTGAATGAGATAAGTGTACAACCCAACGCCTGAAACAAGGACTCCTCTGCAACCAAAGGATTCTGATTTCTGCTACTCCAAAGAATTCTGAAGATATACCACCAGCATAACTTTTCTCTCCAAGTATGATTGATTAATGCCCTCCCCAAGGCCTCTATTTATACTTAGGAAAGTAGAGCAGTTCCGAAGGTTGAGGAGGTTGAGACAGTTAAGATAGTTAATGATTAGGGCTTAAAAAATCTCCATTAATTGTGTTTTATTATTTTAATGTCTAATGGATGTGTACGCAAGTATTGATACTGGAAACCCGCGTATGACACGCGAGTTGCTATAAGGGAAACCCACATACAGATCTGTACGTGGGTTGCAATGACAATACTCACGTACAGTACGTGGTATGTTGTGGAGATAGTAGCGTATGTACGCAAGTTGCTGTGGAAAGAGTCGCGTACAGCAATCAACATATAAAAAGGTAAAATGGCAAGCTGGTTGGATAGTGAATGCATCTCAAGTCATGCCCATCTATAGTATTTAGGCAACCTTCAATCCATAAATGTCCTTTTGTGTGCCAACATATGAAGTGTCGACACTCAGACGGAAAAGTGCCATTTGGTTTGATAACAGATGCTCCCTATTTTGTGAGGTCCGAGGGAAGCGATGGCCGAAATACATTATAATATCTATCTTTGGAGAACTCAAAAATCCAATGGAGCAGAGGTAGTACCTGAAACAAATACATAATAATGTCATATACAAAGTCATATCTGAGGAAATTATGTTCAATATACTAGAACACTAGCTCCTTTACAATGTTTGAGTACATCATATAGTACGGGTACAAGACCATGTATATTACAAAGTTGGATCGAAGCCACGATATACAATAATGATGAGTCTTCAAAGATCTGGAAGCTGTGTACATAGGTAGAACATAATCTTGCGCAACTTAGTCCATAAACAGGGAACTAACGTCTTCATAAATAATCCCAAAGAACCAGTACAATCCAAGCCATGTGAATAGATGTAGGTTGAAGTTGAACATGGAGCGGATTCAACATATTGTCAATCAATAAGTGATAATCGACAACTGAAGCAAAATAATTCACCTATGATGAAAGTGAATCCTGAGGTACGATCGTCAAAACTCTAGGTCTTCGTCGTCAGGAAATGTTAATGCAGAACCATACTGTGATAAGGAAGGCAATAGATCCTCCAATGGATCACAAGAGTGACTAGGAACTGGGTAAAGAAAGGGAGACACAAGTGATAATAGATACGACAATGATGGGATCAGGATATAGATCAGATATTGAGTTAAGTCCTTAATGAATAGTGAGCATGACATAGAGATGACCCAAGGCAGCTTTTAACTTTGTAGATAGAACAACTAGACTTATCTGTCATGTAGGAGACATGATCAGATTCCCCTTGTAGAACTGACAAGAGGAGGAGTAAAAAACCTGAAGTAATAGCTGAACTGAAAGTGAACACTGAGACATGGGTATTGGAAAAGACAGAGAGTGCTATGTTCAAGGATGACATACTGCCACTAACTGAAAACCAAGAGAAAAACTTCTTCCTTACCTTCCCTGTTAAATTTTAACGAGTCCAAGAAAGTCAACTCGAGTCTCTCTTCATTTTTTAACAAGCTTGAAGAGAAGAGGGAATAATGCTTGATAGTGTCACTAATCGTGGATTTAATGAGCTAGAACTAGTACATGCTCAGTCAGTGTTTTCACATTTAGAGAGTCTGAAAACTCCAAAGAAGACTCCAGGGGAGTCCTTTTTCATCCAATTTAGTCTCCTGAGGCCGAAAAATTATAAAGCATACCACAGAAGAACTCTCTTAACTCCTGTAGAAGAAAAGGTGAACCTTTTTCGTACTTAGTCAGGGAGGTCTGAAAAAGGTTAAATTACCACCTACCCAACGCTCCTTCAAGAGCAACATATAGCTTGAGTTTTACGAGTGTGAAGGAAATCAAGATCACTCGGAAAGATCCATTTGAGTACGAGAAATGGGGCTTACAACAATAAACTCGATGCTTTTTTCCTTAGAGTTTAACGAGCATGACAAAGACATAAAGTACACTCAGAATATTTTTCATGTTTAGGTCCAAAGCACGAAAAAGAGAAAACTAAGCTCATATCGGGGGTTCCTTTTCCGTAAGTTTAGTCCCTCAGGTCCGGAAAAGCGATAGACCAATGCCTGAGAATACTCTTCTCAATTCTGAAGAAAAGAGAGTGTTCCTTTCTCGTATTATTCCACATGGTCCGAGAAAGTGATAACCTACCACCAATGTGGATGTCCATTCACATATTCTTAACAAGCCTGAATGGACAAGTTTACTCGGCAGTCAAGTCTATTTTGAGGAGTCAGACTTGGGCCTAAAGAAACTCAAAATATTTCCTATGAAGTTTTAACGAGTCTGGAAAAGTCAACTCATGGCCTCCTTACTGTTTTTAACGAGCTCGAAGGAGAGCAAAAAGAATGCTCTAAATGCGAGGAGACAAGTGTCATAGGCAAGCGAAACTAGTTCCAAGTGCAAGGAACAAGCCTATGCATAATGCAAGGGAAGCGAGCAAGATAAGGACACTCGAGGAATGTCTCCTCAAGGAAAAAGGTGTCAAGTTGCAAAGGACAAATTATACAAGGCTGAGCGATAATGAGAACAAAGATGAGGACTTATACAACGAGCTAAAAGCATGGAAGCCGGCATCAGGCTCAAAAGCACGAGAAAAATACATGAAAATGCAGTTACAACTCGAACAACAAGACAAGGCTAGTAAACAGTTGTGAATCCAACTAAGAATCCTGTCTCCAAGAAGCAACAACATCAGGATCATATTCAAAAGAAAAGTTCTGATGTAGGTTACTTTGGCAGAAACACATGCGACTTTGCTATCTTCTACAAAAGGTAAAGTCAGGGCAGAATCGACCAAAGAAGATTCTATAGCACCAATGATAGAGGGTTTATAATCAGTAAGATCAACCTTAGAAGGAGAGCAAAAATCAACAACGGAGATAGAGTCTGCAGGAACAAAATCAGTATCATGGGAGTTGAAAAATTCATAAGAAAAATCAAACTCATCAGGATCACTGACTTTCTGTTCAAAGGAAGAGTCAAGAGACTCAACAAGACCAACATAAGAATAAAGTTCATGATTACTAGACAAATCAAGGTTAGACTTAGTCACAACTGAACCAACATCCAAAAGAAGGTTAGACTGTATCAAAGACTCCAGGAAGATCTCATCCAAAGGAAGGAGATCATCCGAGATAGGACAGATGTCTAAACTTTCAAATGGATCGATGGAGTCGGGAGCAGACTCCACAGTCTGTATAGGATGACTCACCAGGTCAACTACTGGGACCAAGTCCCGAGAAGGTAAGCATGAAAACAGAGGTTGCTTCTCAGTAGAAATTGAACGCAAAGGACATGAGGCCACATAGCTCACCTGTGGCGGGGTAGTGTCTATAGAAACACTGGGAACCAATAAAGGAAAGACCTGGTCTCTAGTTGGGTCAGGAGAAGGATCAAGAAAATCCAACTGATCGATAGTGATAATTTCTTCGCCATGATTAAATTACATCACACGAAAGAATTTTGACACCATAGCTTGCATGGAATAGACATAATCACGTCCAAGGAGCATATTGAAGTCCAAGGGGTCTTCTATCACCATGAATTCAACTAAGACGGTCTTCCCACCCAAAGTAACAGGTGTTTGAGCAAGAATTCCCAAGGCTATACAAGTTCTTCTATCAAACGCCAGTAACTGACTAGCAGTCGACGCAAGGCTAGGAGATCCCATGCCTCGCCAAGCATGAGCATACAAGATACTAACTGAGGCTCCTTCATCAACAATACAATGAGCAATCATGTATGATTCAACTTTGACCTTTATCTTAAAAGGTGCATCAGAAGGAAGGCATGGCTCAACTAGGATATCCAAATCAAAGGAAGCAATCTGAAAGCTTGGTGGGGGTTGATCTGAAGCAAGTTCAGTGCCCCCTTGTTCAATAAGTTCTGAACTGGAAGTAAAGAAAATGTGACTAGCAGACACGTCACTCTCTGAAATAAGAGTGGGATTGATCGACCTTGGAATTGATTCAACCGCTTCATGAAAGTCACTCTCCGAAGGGAGAGTGGGATTGACCAAAGATGACAATGGTTCAATCACATCAGGATCACTCTCCGAAAGAAGAGTGGGATCGACCAAAGATGAGATTGGTTCGACCACTTGATCAACCAAAGGTGGAGTAGGTTGTTGAGAAACTATAGGTTGTTAAAGAGAAGGAAATTCTTGAGTCTTGGACCACACTCTTCGCACCTCTGCGATAGCAGGGCAATGGTGAGTAAGATGATCTCCCTCGCATAGCTTACAAGGGAACTTAAGTTTTCACTTCAAATGACCATTTTTATCAACGATGTCAACATGACTAGCGGTGGCTGACTGTTTTCTCTCAACATGACCTACAGAGGTTGAGATTTTTCCCCCAGCATGATCACCAGAGGCTGGGTAACTGGGTCCAACCTGACTAAGAGAGGTTGGTTGTTGAAAAGCTTCAGAATGTTCAAAAACAGGATGACCATGAAACCAAACTCTTCGCACCTCCGCGATAGAAGGGAATTTATAAGTAAGGTGGTCTCCCTCACAAACCTTACAAGGAAACTTGGGCTTCTGTTTTGAACGGGTAGTCTTTTCAACAGTGTCAACATGACTCGTAGTGGCTGACGAATTGTCTTCAGCATGAACCATAGAGGATAAGAGACTTCCCCCGGCATGACTTGCAGAGGTTGAGAGACTGGGTCCAACATGACCTGCAGAGGTTGGATGGACACCACCAGCATGAACCACAGAGGCTGAATGGTTAGGATCAACATGCTTTACAGCAGTTGAGTGTGTGCCCCCAGCATGAACTTCAGAGGTTGGGTGGATGAATCCAACATGACTTGCAGAGGTTGGATGGGGAGGTTCAACTTGAACATCAAAGGTTGAATGGGTGCCCTCAACATGAAATGCAGAGGCTGAGTGACTAGATTCGACATGACCTGGAAAGGTTGGAAGGATCCCACCAGCCTGATCAACAGAGGTTGGATGGTGAATATCAACTTGACTTGCAGAGGTTGAGTGCTAAGATCCAACATGACCTGCAGAGGTTGGATAGGTGCCCCCAGCATGAACTGCAGAGGCTGGGTGGTGAGGTTCAACTTGACTTGAAGAGGTTGAATGGGTGCCCCCTTTCTTATGTGCCTTCTTCCTATTCCTCCTTCTTTTACTCCTTTTATACTGTCGGTTACTAGTATCAGTACTTTCACCGCATGAGGTAGAAGGAGGAGGAGAATCAACTACAGGTGAAGGGGAATCAGGTTTTGGTGCCCTTGATATAAGGAGATTAATTAAGCAGCATTAGGAGCATTCAAGACAGTTGGAGTGGAAAACAACCACATCGGTAGCCCTAGGGTGAATCCAGGAAGATTCAGGGTGGCCATCAAGGGAACACCAACATTCCTGGTGAGAGGAATAGTACAAGGAGTTCCCAGCATGGGGATCTCTTGGTTGGTGTTCAAAGGGGTGTTAGACATAGTTTCAAACAAGGAGACAAAGTCTGAGGTCAACAGGAAACCAAAAGTACCAAGCACACACCTGAAGGCATACTAAGTACAGACAAACCACACAGCACTCACTAAAAAATTCCTAAATCCAAACAGACAAACAGGTATAAGATACGCTTTCCAAAATAAATCTGATAGACAGTTACTTGGTGTCCCTGTAGATGTTCTTCGGCACAAGCGGAGGAATCACCCACCGCCCTCCCACACCTTCTATCGGGGTTACCTTCCAAGCTCGTCCAAGGTCAACCAGAAATAGCCTTTTGGTGTACCTATATATGAACCCTAGATGTCAAAGAGACTAAAGGCTACCTTAACTATATTGACAGTCTGGGGGGACAGTCGCAAGCCTGGTTCATACGCATGGGCAGGGTAGAAAATCCCAAAACCCTGTCTAAGACAGAATCCCCAGATGCGCAAAAACCTTGGTCTACGCTTTGACAACGAATCAGAGGGTTATCTCCTCGGTCCAAGTCTCCACGCGACCTCTTGCTTAACTCTCGTTTGAGAGGAGCTTCCCAGATACAATCAATGTAGAAAAGGATTTACCTAGTGATTGGCCAACTAAGTCTGAATTTAAACGCTTGTGGAGAGTTGAAACTCCCTAATCCACAAGTCTAGCCTAAGCTAGTTGGTGTATGACCCTATAAAATAAAACTTAATACTAATTTTTAAATTATATCGTTTATTTTAAGGGTTGTTTTTAGTCAGAGGGTAAATGGCGTGAAACTTATGTGGTGTTTTCACTCAAAGTTGAAACAAAATAACTAAGCAAAGAGAAATGAAATGCAAAAGGCAAAAAGTATTCTCTTTATTTTTCAAATAGAAACTTGAAAGCCACAAAAGAACAATTTATTTTTATTATTTATTTTCAAAAACAATGATATGCCATGCAATCTAGACTAAAAACCTAATCTACATGCATATAAAGCAAACATGTGTTTTTTTTAATTTTTCTTTTATAAATGCAAAAGAAAAATAGCCTATCAACTAATGTAAGCAAGTAATGTACGCAAAGCAAATAGACAACTACTATGCACCTAAATGCACAATTCTTGAGTATGCTTGAATTAAACTAACTGTATAAAGTAAGCAAAGTGAAGTAAAACAGATTAATAAAACCAAATATCAACCACCTAAGGAATACTTGGAACCCTAGCTTGGGCAGACACAATGAAAGAAAATCACTGAGATCACACAAAGGCAAGTGGAAAACCAAATACTATCCGAAAATAGAAAGGATACATAGTGCCTAGAACCCTGATCACTGATTCAGACAACAACACTTGAACCTATAACCCAAACAGGAAAATCCACTTCAAGTTGCTAACAGAAGACAATCCAAACAATAAGAACTCAAGGGATTCACAAGAAAGCACAATGTGTGGCCAATAAGGTCATCAAATCCACAGTGAAATGCTCAAAGGGAAGGCCACTCAGCAAAACAAAATCTATAGAAGGACAGGGACAAGCAAACCCTAACCCAAAAATCTTGTTGCTCGGGATGGTATGCGACTGTGCACAAGAGCAACCTGTGTATTGTATGCGACTATGCTATAGAGCAACCTGCATATGCATACCTCTGTATGTGACTGTGTATAAGAGAAACCCGCGTACAGGAGTTCAATTTTTCAAAAAGGGAAAAATTTATCAAGGACTTCAAAGCACCACTACAAATATGAACCAAGACAAGACACCACACACTAAATCAAGGCAAAGACTGGGTACTAATCTACAGAGTTAATCCACAGCATTCTGGGCTCCCCAGTGGAGTCGCTTGCTCTGTTGTTCAAGAATAAACACCCTTGTAACCAAGGGTCTGGGGTTACCAACATACTCTTAAAACTTGCAGACAATCAGCTTTAAAGTATAGAAAAGGAATAGGAAGAAATGTTGAACTCACTCAATTAGCGACGGTTGATCCAAGCTTTCTCTTCTCCGGTTCTACTCCTCTCCAAAGATTTCAGGGATGCACCTCCTTCACCTGCAAAGAGCAAATCCTCTAAGTACAATCTTACACATGTATATATGACAAGTTAGATCAGCAATATATAGAGTGCTTAATCATAAATATTCATCAAACCATGATACATGAAAGAGACTCAACACAAAGTTGGAAGAAGGATTCTCTTTATTAACAGTAGTGAATGAGATAAGTGTACAACCCAACACCTAAAACAAGGACTCCTCTGCAACCAAAGGATTCTGAGTTCTGCTGCTCCAAATACTTTTGAAGATATACCACCAGCATAACTTTTCTCTCCAAGTATGATTGATTAATGCCCTACCTAAGGCCTCTATTTATACTTAGGAAAATAGAGCAGTTTCAAAGGTTGAGGAGGTTGAGACAGTCAAGATAGTTTGTGATTAGGGCTTAACAAATCTCCATTAATCGTGTTTTATTATTTTCATGTCGAATGGATGTGTACGCAAGTATTGATACTGGAAACCCATGTATGACACATGAGTTGCTATAAGGAAAACCCGCGTACAGATCTGTACGCAGGTTGGAATGACAATACTCGCATACAGTACGCAGTATGCTGTGGAGATAGTTGCGTATGTATGCGAGTTGTTATGGAAAGAGTCGCGTATAGCAATCAACATATAAAAAGGTAAAATGGCAAGCTGGTTGGATAGTGAATGCATCTCAATTCATGCCCATCTATAGTGTTTAGGAAACCTTCAATCCATAAATGTCCTTTTGTGTTCCAACATATGAAGTGTCGGCACTCAGACGAAGAAGTGCCATTTGGGTTGATAACAAAGGGGGGGTTCCTATGAGGTTTCCCCTATTTCCTCGGTTTATTAAGCGTCATTTTTTATCTTTTAGATTGTATATGGGTGACTTTTGGCCTTGTTTCCATGGCCCATGGTTGTCTAAGTTAGGATTCAGGGGGGCTGTTAGGATTTATAATCCTCCCTTGTCCAAATTGTCTATTAGATTATATTAGCCTAACTTAGGAGTCATTTAGTTATTATTTGGTCCACTAGTACCATTGGGACCACTTGGCCTAGTAGGGCCACATGTACCAGTCACTAGAGTGTGGGGAACACTGATAGAGGATAATTAGAAATGACTGCACTTGCATGCATCAGTTTAGGCGCCTCCTAGTCCAATCCCTACATTTTATGAGCCACTAGGAGTGTCGGCACCAATCTCCTTCATTTTTTGGTATTTAATGACTAGTCCAGCTTAGTTATGCTTCAGTTAGATTCAGTTAGATATCCTCTAGTTCAGTTAGCACCAGTTATGAATGGTTGCATGTGGGAAGGCACTAGTTCTCACCTACTTCTCATCTACCACTGCAGTTAGACTGGTTTGATTGATTGTAACTGATTGAGAGACTGGATTAGACATCTGTAGTTATCATGTTGGACACCGATAGTGATTTAGACACTTCTAGTTACCCATTCAGTCAGATTGAGTTGGTAGATTCGAATTCATCTCTCATGATTTGATTTATCCTTTATGTATTACCAGTGTATACTATTGGGATGTAATGAAGTTTATACTGTAATTATATTGATCAATACTTGTCTATTTCCTACGAGATTTGTTTTGTTTAGTGGGTATTATTCATTCCTTTTACACTGCATAATAATTAAATCTAATGGCACGCATTTCCTGAATATCAATGGCACATTAATTCTAATAGAAGCATCAAGTGTTGGATTTATCTTATTACTAAGAGGGGGGTTGAATTAGTAATAGCATAGATATATCTATTATTAAACTTTGACATATTTTTACCAATTAAAACTCTTTAGCAGCAATAACAAAAAATACAACAACGCACAAATATATGAGAATTATTGCATATCTATAAATATATATGAATGATTACATCAGTGAGATATTCCAATTTCCAAACATGAGAACCCACTCATTTCAGGTATTGACCTGATCCTCAAGAAAAATACGTGGGTTGTTGGCACCGACTTACAACAACTTCAATTTGTGCGAGCATCGACTCACGACCTTCAAGAACCAACCTGAACAGATTTCAATCTCACTATGCAAACTACAACTTGTGGCAATCAAGCTCTAACCTGTGGATAACTGTGCTCTCCAGTTGTTGAAGAACCAACTTCCAAATTGTATTCTCCAGCACCAACTAAAAGGAGGATACCACCCTCTAGGTTTTATTTGATCCA
This sequence comes from Pseudotsuga menziesii, assembly GCA_001517045.1. Taxonomy (NCBI): domain Eukaryota; kingdom Viridiplantae; phylum Streptophyta; class Pinopsida; order Pinales; family Pinaceae; genus Pseudotsuga; species Pseudotsuga menziesii. Next base: position 1,023,571 of record LPNX010995521.1, on the reverse strand, counting down.
AGAGAAAGGATGCTACAACACCCTAATTATATTTACTAGTTGCAACTGGAAGTGGGCTCCAACCTGTTATAGTTGATTTTACCACACCTAGTTGATGACACATTTATGGCCTTCCCTGTCCCTCTGCAGAATATTTGGACCCCATGGACTTATATTATACTTTGATGTTCCAATATCATCCCCAAAATTGCCTAATTGTACCTATACGCGACTTTTAAAACAATATTCACCTATATATGCATATTTTGACCTCAAACCCGCGTACATTGGGATGTATGCAAAATGACAAATATTTTTTGAGTTTTCCTCATATGGGTATGAATATCTTGTCTCTTGGCCTTCCATATGCCTTGAGAACACTCAGATTCGACCCTCCATTACCTCTTTGGAGTGTTATATATTGAGCCTCTTGGATACATTGAAGGGGGAGAAATTGAAGAGTAATGAAACTATAGTCCATTGTTGCCTCAATTTTGCTTATACTTGAGTCTGCATCCCTTTGTCCCTTGTAGCACATAGTGTTCTTCCCAATATTTCATTTTCTTTGTGATCTTGCTATCGAGAGATGGATGATTGAAGTGGTGGAGGCCCAGGTGGAGGACTCGGCTTCTCCGGTTCGCAGAAGTGCCAACACAGTTTGTCACTATTGTATATCTGATTTATTAATAGAAATATATTTTGCTGTCCAATTCATATGCATTTTGAATATCAATATTGAATACATTGATGTATTTACTTGCTTATACATGATTGATTATATATGCTAGAGTAGCTCTAACACATTTATATATATCATGCTTGCTCTGTTTGTTGTTGTTGAGAGCAAATTATAATTGCAATTGCATTGGAAAAGCTCAACGAGGATCTACTTCAACCATCTAGAATAAGGTACGATTATATATCCCTTAGTGTTATATTTACTTACTGCTCTTGCATATTGGGAAGGATTGATTTCTGGTATCATACTGTCTATTGTGGTACCCCCAAGCCATAAGAATTTTCTCTCTATAACACAACCCCTTAGTTTTATCTGCTCCAATAGAAATGATGCTACAACACCAACACCCTGATTATATTCTCCAGCACCAACTGGAATGAGACTACGACCCCCTACTCCTTTCCCTATCTAACCTCCCTAATATGAAATAAGAATGTAATGGATAACTAGAAATATAAGATACCTTATATTTGATGAATATATTCACTATCTGCAACTGCTGTCACTTTCTGATATTCATTTGAATATATGTGTCTAAATATCCACATCTAAATATCTACATTTGAACAGTCAATTGCCAGAACTTTCATGTGCGATAAAATTTTGATCTGTGTCTCTTATGTAATTTATGTCTTTGGAAAAAGTTTCCCACTTAGTCGCTTCTATTGTTATGTGGTATTTGTATTTCACTAAGTAAGAATGTCACACATCCATAATATAGATATCGACCTCTTTATCTAGTACACTTCTGTGTATTCAACATTTGTTATATTGCGCACTTTTGCTCCGCTATGTAAAAGCTTTTTATGCAATCAACGAGCCATTGATACCCCAAATAATTATGAATATTTTCCAATAGATTATCTCATATCTTCATTCTTCATAAGTTTTCTTCACCACATCCATCGCTTTCTTTTTTATAGTCATCTTAACTCAAGTGATGTGTCCACTTGGTGAAGTTCCTTATCCTTGAATAACGCCCCACTTGTTTGTTTTTTATACAAGTTAAGATCTGTGTTAGTGTGCCACCTATCGTAATTCATTTTGTGGAATATGGCGCACTTATGCCAACGTACTTGTGGGACTTTTACACATAAGGCTCATAATTCATATTTTCCTTTATAGGTATTCGTATCACATACCATTTTCCTTGTGGGACTTTTACACATGAGTTTGTATTTCTTCATTCCTCAGTCTCATAAATGGTATTTGTGCATCTATGCCATTTCAATGCTCTTCTTTATGGATTATTATTTGCACACTTGTGACAAATGTCATGGTGGTATCTTTGGTATCATGGAACTTCCAAATTCTACCATATGTATTTCTTCAGGTTGTTTATGTGTGAGGAAGTCATCAACTTCTGGTTTTATTCAGCAATCCCCTTAACAACCAATTCAATTCCTTTGACATCTGATCCTTTATATTTGATCCTTTGACATCAATGACAATACATGTTCAACATCAAGAAACTAATCAAGTGTATTATTAAATATGTTGGCTATCACGGCTAAAGTTCCTCCCAACATAATTGTGTCATCTACAAGTTGGGCATTATTTACATATTTGACTCCTCTAACGACTCTTATAGAAAAAATATTCCCTTCATCATGATCTTTAGCAAGATTTCTCCCCAAAGTTTTAGCCATAAGGATATAAATAAATGGTGAGAGGGGGAAGCCTTTCCGCAACCCCTAGAGGATTTAAAGAAGTCAGTTGGTCTTCCATTAACCTAAGTAGCGGTCCATGGACAATGAATGCATGCCTTGATCCACTTAATAAAAAGAGTAGAGAAGTTGAATCTTTCAAGAACATCATACAAGAAACTAAGACGAACCCAATCAGAGGCATTATCCATGTTTATCTTAATATCCATACCTTGTCCTTTATGAGTAACGTTGAAGTGGATTGATTCTTGAACTAGGATAATATTGTCAACAATCTATCTTTTCTCAACGACAACACCCTGTCCCTATGAAATAAGCTTAGATGAGGGGATAAATGCAATTGACCATAACCTTGGATAAATTCTTATATGAAGAATTACAAAGAGAAAAATAGGTTTGAATCTAGAAAGAGAGGTGTGTCGGGCTTCTTTAGTAACCAAGGCAATAAAGTGGGAATTTCTTGCTCCTCCAATCTTCTCTCTGTCTTTAGTCCAGTTCATCATTTTGCATAAATATTTCTTGATAACGTACCAATAGGACTCATAAAAATGGATAGAAAATACATCTATTCTATTGGAGCTATGGAAAACAAATTTGTCTAATCTATCTGAAATATGCCCATGACCAATTCTACGGTTAGTCTTAGTATAGATTCCTTTCTCTAGCTTAATATCTACTGAATCGACGTCCCCTAGTAATTATTCAAATTTTATCCAAAAGGATATATTACAAGAGATTCTTCTCTTCTTTACTTATAGGAGACATCTGCATTGAAATCCCCAAATATAATATTACATTGATAATCCCTAAGAGAATATAGAGAATCCTAGAAAACATGCTTAAGATTGTACTGAACATGCCCATACACATTGCAAATTTTTATTCTTTCATGGGTACCAATAACTTCTATATCAACCATAACCCAATATATTTTTTCTTTTTCATGATGAAGAACAAACTTACTTCTATCCCAATAAACTACCATCCCCCCTGAAGCTCCTAAGGCATTCACTGTAGCAACTTCCCCATTCTTCCAAATTTGCAAAAGACTTGAATTACTTCAACAACTGCCATTTTTTTCTCTCGGAGTAAAAGAATGGAGAGACTATTTTTATGAATCATATTCCTTAACGTTTCAACTTTATGATTTCCTCCTAAACCTCTACAATTATAGGAGACAATGTTCATTATTTTTTCTGGTGCAGTCCAAGTTTACCTCCTGCTTCTACTTGTTTTCCTTTTTTTCTTGATGTAGGAACTTTGATAAGCATATCAAGGGAGGTATGTTTTCCAATATGTTTTTCTCTGTTAGCTCCATATTCTCTGATATTCTTTCTTGATTTTTGACCTAATTTATTGCTCACCGACCTTTATTCCCATGTTTCCTTTGAGGATTCATCATCAATTTATTGCATGGTTTTCTCAGCCTCAGGTTCTTCAAAGTCTATTGAATCCCCAAGAAAATTAGAAATGATTTATGTAAATGGATCAGAGGGTAGAGTAGGATTGCTTTCTTCCACTCCCATCTCTTCCAAAATTGTTTGAGACGAGGCATATCTGAAGTCCTGGATGAATTTTCCTAGCTGCTTTGTATTTTATTCAAAAATTTTAGTATCGTTCAAAGGTTGGAACTTATTTGAAGTCGAAGGAGCAAAATTCTAATTAGTGACTAAACTAGTTTACATTTTCCCTCTTTTAACAACCCGTTGCGATTCCTTTTCCTACTAATCTTTAGGTTCCTTCACCACATTTTGAGAGAAATATCGGTCGAAATGGGCATATTCATGGCACTTCTTGCATTTAAATGGAAATTGATCATAATCAACTTTTTGAACATGATACCAACTATCCATAACCATATTTACAACCTCTGGAAGGTCCTTGTCCAAATCCACCTCCACACAAATGTGGGCACAAGAAAACATAGGATATTTAGGTTTTGACTTGTCTATATATCTACCTAAAGAGTTCATGATGGTTGCACGAACTTCATCAAACCAATAGTGTAGAGAAAGGTGGGGTAATTTTACACAAAGTAGGACAATTGAGGGGATATCATTTTCAGGATCGAAAGACATATTCCAATTTAGATACTTTCCATAGGGACCCATAAATTATGGCCCATTTTGACATATTAGATCTCTATCATCTTTGAATTCAAAGAGGAAAATGTAATATCCCCTTCCACAAAAAAGGAATTGCATTCTCCCAGCCAGTAATTGCTTCCAGTTCTTATTTATCTAGACTTCCATTTCCCTTGGAAAAAATCAAATCCCAGTAAATAGTCCAACTAGTCCCCTCTCAGACAATCTGATAGCTTTCACTTTTGCATAATCATAAATAATCCTTATGTTTTTTGTATATGCTCTCTTGAGAAAACACGTAGACTCACCCTAAGAAGAGGAAGCCTCCATTTGTAGATCAATTAAACTACAAAAAGATTCATCTAGTTGCATGGGAGGGGCTGGATCCAAGGCTCCAATGGATCCATGGACTTCAATACAATATCAATCAAAATTATGGCTTAGTTACATGTTTTCCTTCTTCAGAACCCGATAGGCTCTCCAATATTCACAATGCTTATCTTATTGCCACCCTTTTTCACAAAAGAATGAAATTGAAAATATCATTCAAGAATTATTAGCAGATAGTGTTATTCATGCTAGCCCTTATTCTTCGCCAGTGGTCATGGTCCTCAAAAAGAAAGGTGATTGGTGCATGTGTTTTGATTTCTAGGATCTCAACAAAGTAAGCATCAAAGATAAATTTCTCATTCTTGTCATTGATGATCTCTTAGACGAGTTGCATGGTGCCATTTTCTTCACCAAACTCAACCTTTGTTTCAACTACCACCAAATGAGGATGAAAGAGGAAGATATACCCAAAACCACCTTTCACGCTCATGTGGGTCATTATGAGATCTTGGGCGTGCCCTTTAGTCTCTACAATGCACCCTCTACTTTTTAGAGCCTCATGAATAAGATGTTTTTCCCCTTCCTCTGCCATTTTGTGTTGGTTTTATTTAGTGTATCTTGATCCACAACACTACAAGGGAAATCCACCTCCAACATGTTTCTCATACCTTGCAATTATTACAAGACCAAAAATTATTTGTGAAATGCTCAAAATAAGCTTTTGGGGTGACTAAGGTTGAATACCTGGACCATATTATGAGTAAGGATGGGGTAAGGGTGGATCCCAAGATAGTGGAAGCTAGGAAGAATTTGACCCACCCCAAAACTCTCAATAGGTTGAGAGGGTTCCTTGTAATTACTCTCTACTACGATAAGTTTGTGTCAAACTATGGGAAGATTGTAACTCCTCTTACAACATTCCTAAAAAAGAATGACTTATTTTGGAATGAGGCAATGAGGAAATCCTTCTCTGGACTGAAGGAGGCTATGTGTAGTATGCATGTGTTAGCCATGTTAGATTTCACTAATAGGTTCATCGTAGAATGTGATGCCTCAGGTTGTGGCCCGGAAGCAATCTTATTATCGGAAGGATGCCCATTGACCTTAGCTATTAAGCAGCTCTATGATTGAAACTTGGGGAAAATCCAACTATGAGAAATAAATAATGGTTATCCTTCATGCAGTCGAGACATGATGACCTTATTTAATAGGGTGTTGTTTACAAATAAATACTAACCATCATAGTCTCAATTATTTCATGTGACAACAATTGTCCTCATTCGAGCAACACAAATGGGTCAATAAGATGTTGGGTTATGATTTTTGAATCATATATAAGATGGATCATGACAATGTGGCAGCATATACTTTGTCTATGGAATTTGATGAGGAGGGTCCACTCTTTTCCTTATCCTTACCAATCCCAGGATGGCTTGATGAAGTGCGACAGGAATGGTTGGCCCTTGACACAATTAGAAAACTCATCAAAAGGATTCAAGAAGACCAGAAACCTCTACTTGAATATATATATATATATATATATATATATATATATATATATCAAACAAAAATATTTTGAGGAATAAGGAGAGAACATTTCTCACCTCGGATTCATACTTGAAACCACAATTCTTAGAGGAATTACATTCATCACCCATAGTAGGCCACTCAGGATTTCATAAAAACTATGAAAGAATTAAGTTCCCTTTCTTTTGGGAAGGCATGAAAAAAGATATCCACAACTTTGTTGTAGCCTGCAACACTTGCAAACAACATAAGAGAAAAACAGTGAAGTCACCAGGTGCTTGGTAGCCATTTCCCATTCCCAACTATGTATTGTCATACATCTATATGGATTTCATTGTGGGGAATCCTAATACAAGTGATAAAACAATGATTACAGTGGTTGTCAATAGCCTGACTAAGTACACCAACTTCTATTCCCTACACCAACTTTTACATCCTCACTGGTAGCACAAGTCTTCATGGATCAAATTTTCAAGCTCTATGGCATGCCCACTTCTATTGTCTCTAATAGTGACCCCACTTTTAGCAACAAGATTTGGCAAGAGCTATTTAAAATTCATGGCACTCAATTGAATCTTGACACAACATATCACCCCAAAATGGATGGTCAAATGGAAGTAGTTAATAAATGTTTGGAAACCTACTTGTTATGGTTTGCATAAGAAAATCCACACAACTGGCCCCATTGTCTCACCCTAGCCAAATGGTGATATAATACCACTTATCATGGCTCCACAAAAATGACACCATATGAAGCATTATATGAACAAAACCTCTTTATCTGTGATTTCCTATCTACCAGGTATCTCCCAAGTTCAATCAATTAAGAACACACTCTGCACTAGATAAAACATTCTCCACATACTTAAAATCTAGTTATGACTCAAAATAAAATGAAACAACATGTTGATGAACCTCGCTCTGAGCAATCCTTTGAAGGCTGAGACAAATGAATCCCCCAATAAATAAACGAATGTATTTATAAAAATGTTTGATATATAATTTACAATAAAAAGATGCTTATATAAGCCTTACAGGCTTTTGAGCATGTTAATAATCGTACAGTCACACCCCTTCTTCGTGATTGTATTATTATTATTTATATGTATTTTATATATAATTTTTCTTTTATATTTACATTTTCAATTGCTCATTTTATTTTTTATTTTTTATCTTATTATGTTGGGTATATAACATTGCCCTCTTCTTTTAAGATGTTTTTCCTCAAAGCAAGGTAATGACAGATGTTTCTAAAAGAACTTCTATGTTTCTCATGAAGCATATTCTTCTAGGCAATTCTTCAACTTAATTAGGTATTCCTTGATTATTCGAGAATGTAGTCTTCTTTCTATGATATCAGTGACAGCCTCTAGTTCTAAAACAAATTTCCCTTCTTTGTCCAAGGTAGGAAGTGTCATCTGAGCAAATTGATGTTGACCCAATAATTTTTTAAGATTTGAAACATGAAAAACGTTGTAAATTTGACTCTTATTTCATAACTTCAATTCATTTGCCACAGTGCTAATATTTTGGGTTATTTGATAAGGTCCATAAAACTTGGGAGCTATTTTATTCTTCCCATGTTGCTTAAGAAACAATTGCTTGTATGGATTAAGTCTCATAAATACCCAATCTGCTACTTCAAACTCTCGTTATCTTCTATGTTTATCTGCTTGTTGCTTCATACGATTTTGTGCCGTAGTTAAATTATCCTTGAGTGCTTGCATTATTCTCTGATTTTTGTCGAGTTGAATTTTTACAGCATGTACTTTGGCATCACCATGAACGATTTCTTTCCATATGGGAGGGGAATAACAATAAAATACTTGAAAAGGTGTTGTCTTAGATGACGTATGATAGGTGGAGTTATACCACCATTCTGCAAGGTGTAACCATTTTAACCATTTGTTATGCTTTCCAGTGACGAAATGATGAAGATAGGATTCCAAACATTTTTTAACAACTTCATCATGTCCATCTGTTCGGGGATGATAGGTTGAGCTCATATTAAGAGTGATCCCGATTTTTTTGCATAATTCTTTCCAAAAATTGCTTGTGAATTTGGAATCTCTGTCACTAATGATGATTTTTGGAAATCCATGCAATTTGTAAATATTTTTACAAAACGTTTCAATGATTTCTTTAGCGGTGTGTCACGTACCCTACCCTCTTACATTAGCCCATTGTAGCATACCTTCTCCTCTACAGGAGTATATCACGAGAGGAATGCCACTTCAACTACTCACATTGATGCCATGACGTCCATGTACCCGGTGCCCATATACCTGACTGATATGTAGAATAATTTAAAATCTATTATTTCTTCTTTTAAACATGGCCATGGGTCATGTAACATCCTTTAACCGGCATGATTAGGCTTAAAACCTACTTTAACAGTCATTATGCATCTCATGGATCCATTATGTGACCGAAAAAACATTTTTCGCACTGGACCTGTCCTTTCCGCCTTCCGCCTTTCGCATTCCTCAATGCAGCTTGCAGCTGGAGGAGCTTTGCAAAACGTCATTGTTATTTCATGCCTTTCTGCATTCCACTGTCTACCCTCCATTGTAGACTTCAGGAATCAGAAACTTGAAAATACGACGGAATCATTGAAGCACATTCCGCCTTTCACATTTCACCTTCTGCCTTCCACTACGTACTTTGGATCGCAGAAAACCAACACTTGGCCTTATTTATCTTTTTGATTTATGCCTACACCTTCTGCTGCGGACTCTGAGGTGTTGAAACATACACTTTACCTTATAATTTTTGACACTTTTTCGCCTCTACCTTCCACCTTCCACAGGTGGATTCCAAGGTGCGGAAAACCAACATTCTATCATGTTTCAACTTATCTTTCTACCTCCTGCCTTCCACCTTCCGAAGTCGGACTCCGGGGTGCGAAACCAACATTCTGACTTGTCTTTTTCCTTTTTTCTCCCTGCTTTCAACTTCCAACTTCCACCTTCCGCAGGTGAATTACGGAGGTCAGAAAAACACATCTTACCTTAATATAGTTGTATTTTTTACCCTGTAACCAGGATTCTAACCTCCATGAACTTAAGAAAAATGGAGTGGAAATACAAGGCATAAACAGGTGAAAAATGTAGGGGCATTTAACAACAATAAATTCTAATTAAATATTCAATAATAATTCAACATAATCAGCACATTCATAATAAAATACATTGTGGAAATAACACAACAGAGAATACTTATCTTGAAGATGAAGTTGTCTCGCAACTAGGTATGTCGTTGCAACGTTCCACCCAACAATAGGCCAGTTGTGTTCATCAATCTATCAACACAACTACCACTCCTGAGATGGGCATGATTTCCACAAGGAACTACAGAACAACAGGATCACACATAGCCAGATCATATCAAACACAGCCAATCCAACCTATAGTTGGGTTTATCAGACTGTCTAGCCAAGCCAATACACAATTGGGTTTATCGGGATGCAAGAAAACAATCCAATACACTATTGGGTTTATCAAGATACTCAACCAAACCAACTAACAGTTGGGTTTATCAAGCTACTCAGCCAAGCCAGCTAACAGATGGGTTTATTAGGCTACTCAGCCAAGCCATCACACTATTGGGTTTATCAGGCTATTCATCCAAGCCAGCTAATAGTTGGGTTTATCATATCGCAAATAGACAAGACAACATTCACATTAAGGACCATCCAATCCAACTAATAGATGGGTTTATCAGGACACACAACCAAGCCATCTTACGGTTGGGTTTATCAGGCTTCTCAGCCAAGCTAGCTAATTGTTGGGTTTATTAGGTTGTCTAGCTAAGGGTCACACATGGCCAAATGCACAACAAGACACAACCAAGACAACTACAGTTGGGTTTATCAGGATGCTCAGTCAATCCAATATATGATTGGGTTTATCAGGATTTCCATCCAATCCAATATCCAATTGGGTTTATCAGGTTGTCATCCAAGCCAATCTACCTCTGGGTTTATCAGGTTGTTAATGCAATGGAAAGGAAGAATGGCTAAGCTAGTGGCTCATTCAAGAGCTAGGGACACCTCCACAAGATCTATCTAGACTGGAATCCCCAATACCTACACACCCAACACAAGGAAGTATCCCCTTCTCTGCTATGCAGTCCCTTGGGCTATACCTTCCCTTCTAGTTCTCTTCAGGATGTGCAAAGACCAACCACTCTTATATTTTTGTGAGGTTCCCCTATTCACTAGGTTTACCAAGCCCATTCGGCTTCTCTTCCACCCCTAAGTCTTGCATACTATTCATACCCAACCAGGGTACACATCACAACAAACCATAAGGATAGACAACAACACAGGGTTCAACTCTATAACATACGCCACCAAGGTTCCATACCACCATTTAGCTCAGATGAAAACATGGTTCCACTTGTACACAAGAGACCAGGGTTCTAGACCACTCTATAACACAGAGAAATAATGTAGAACGTGTATCAATACTCTATTAGCTCACGCTGTGTCTGCGACCAATGAACCACACTGAGCCACGAACAACACTGAACCACCCTGAACAACTCCTCCCATGACTCAGGATAGTGAACAATGCATTATGGATCGGAATGGAATGGAAGAACCATCAAAAAAAATTGGGTGACTCCCCAAAATGGAGGACTAGGCATGCATTCCCACGATTACTTGCTTGAGAAAAAATAATGAGGATTCCCAAGATTGCAGGCTACAACTTTGCTCAGACTGCAGATTCCCTTAGTCACGAAACTTACTTCCATGCCTTTCTATGCCCAAGGCATTAAATGCCTCAACTGTTCTTCTGAAATAATTGAATGATTGAGTGCAAAGGACAAAAAAGGTAGCTGAGGGTTTATGGGTTTTCCCATTGACATCTGGTCTCACCCTGTAGCTCAGGTTTTTGGACAACTCCCCTCCCTATTCCTTGTGAAATCATGCCCACATCTCTTACGTTGCAGTGCATAGCTAGTTGTGGTATTTTATTAAATTGCATATTTAAATTATATTTCAAATATAATGTGCTTGAATTAGCACTATACCCATAGGCATCAACCTTGATCCTTGATACATAAAACACCAAATCAATGGCAGGGCCATGTGCTTGAGCTCCTTGCCATGATTTAAATACAATATATACATCATGTACAATTTTAATACCATGGGGTCAAAACTGGGCTATTACATTCCCCTCCCCCTTCATTAGCATTGTCCTCAGTGATTTACAAAATTGAACAAAAATGGATGTGTCAATCACATGGCATCCTCTAGCTCCCACGTAGCTTCATCAGCACCGTATTGCTTCCAATGCACCTTTACCTATCCAACGGCTCGATTCTAGAGCACTGTGACCTTCTTATCGAGGTTGCACAATGGCTCGGTTTGGAACTCTCCCTTGAGTTCCACGTGGATCACATGCCAATTTATCACATGGTTAGGATCATGTACATATTTCTTAAGCAAAGAAACATGAAAAACATTATGAGCTCTAGTGCTAGCAGGAAATGCATGTCTATATGCAACTAGCCCTATTCTTTCAAGCACTTCAAAAGGCCCACAATATCTAGGTGACAGCTTGGCACATATTCCAAGCTTCAAGGAAATCTTCCTTGGACTCACTCTAAGGTAAACATGATCCCCAACATTGAACTCTCTATGCACTATATGCTTATATGCATATATTTTCTGTCTATATTGGGTTGCTTTCAGGTTATGCCTGATCTTTGCAACCTCTTGCTCCATTTCCTAAAGCAATTTTGGACCAAGCACAATCATGTCCACTGGATTATCCCAAGTCACTGATTTCCTGCACCTTCTTCCATATAGATATTCATATGGACTTGTTCCCAATGATGCTCGTGGTCCATTATTATATGCAAATTCTACCAAGTGTAGATAATCCTCCCACTTGGATGGTTTTTCCATCACATGCATGCGAAGCATGTTTTCAAGCACCCGGTTCACTCTCTCTGTCGACGCATCAATCTGAGGATGGTAGGCGGTACTAAAGTTCAGCTTTGTACCCAAATATGCAAACATACTTTTCCAAAATTGGAAGTAAACTTGGTATCCCTGTCAGAAATTATTGCCTTAGGAAATCCATGCAATCTGAAATCTCCTTCATGAAGACTTTTGCGAAGGAATCATCCTTATACGTGGACTTGACCAGTATAAAATGTGATGCCATTGTCAACTTGTCCACCACAACCATGATGGAAGCATGTTGTCTCACAGTCATTGGCAATCCTGCAGTAAAATCCATGGAAATAACTTCCCATTTCCATTCTGGGACTGAAAAAGGATGCAATAAACGTGTTGGGTGTTGATGTTCAACCTTCACCTTCTAACATGTCATGCACTTAGAAATATACTCAGCAATGTCCTTTTTCATCCTTGGCCAAAAACACTACTTTCTAGCTGTAGAAATTGTCTTCTGATATCCTGGGTGACTAGAATATGGAGCTTGATGGATTCCGTCCATAACAATTCCCCTTGAGTTTTCCACATTTGGAATATAAATTCTGTTCTTATAGGTAAGAAGTTCATCTTCTTCCAATTTATATCCCTCATACTTCTTTTCAAGGCTTTGCTTCTGCAACTTGTCCTTTATATGCACATACATTTCATCTTCAGCAGTAAGATTAATAATATGTTGTCTCAAGTCTGGTTGGAAAATATTAAGAGATGCCACATGCATCTCATGCACCTTCTTGCTGAGTGCATAAGCCACCTTATTTTCTTTTCCTTTTATGTGTTTGATTTCAAATACAAAATCACACGAAAACTCTAGCCATCTAGCTTTCTTAGCATTTAACGTTGGCTGATCAAACAAGTATTTCAAACCACGGTGGTTTGTCCTTAGCTCAAATTTTCTTCCCATTAAGTAATTTCTTCACATATTGAGAGCATGTACTATGGATGCAAGTTCTAAATCATGAGTAGCATAGTTCTTCTCATGTTCCTTCAACTCTCTTAACTCATAGCATAAGAACTCCTCAAAGTCCTTGATTGCATGCATCAGTACACACCACAAATTCTTTTTCTGGGTTTGCAATCTTCAAGATTGGTGCACTTGTAAGGAGACTCTTCAGTTATTGGAATCTCTCCTCACATCTTGGTGTCCATTCAAACTTTACCCCCTTCTTTTGAAAAGAAGTGATTGAATGTGCAACCTTGGAGAATCCTTCAATGGACCTCCTGTAGTATCCTGCAAGTCCCATAAAAATATCTCACATCTATCACATTTCTTGGGGTTGGCCAATTCATGATGGCCTCAATATTTTTAGGGTCCACAGATATTCCTTCCTTTGAGATAATGTGACCCAAATAATGAATTTTATCTTTATAAAAGTCACATTTGCTCAACTTTACGTACAACTTATGCTCCCTTAGCAATTGCAATGCTATTCTCAAATGTTCTGTGTGCTCTTCTTCATTCCTAGAATAAATAAGAATGTCATCCAAGAAGACAAGAACAAACATGTCCAGATACTTGCTAAAAACACTATTCATGAGACACATGAATGTAGCTGGTGCATTTGTGAGGCCAAATGGTACCACTACAAACTCGTAGTGTCCATACCTTGTTCTGAAGGCCATCTTATGAATATATTCATCTAATTTGATTCTTACCTGATCATATCCAGACCTCAAGTCAATCTTGGAAAATATCTTTGCTCCTCTCATTTGATTAAAAAGATCATCAATTCGAGGTAAAGGGTATTTATTCTTCACAATAACCTTGTTCAATTGTCTGTAATCAATACACAACCTAAGTGTACCATCTTTCTTTTTCACTAATACAAGCGGTGCTCTGCTTGGGGAGACACTCAGCCTGATATACTTATTTTCCAACAACTCTTGTAGCTGCATTTTCAGCTCAAATAATTATGGTGTGCTCATCTTGTAGGATGTCTTGGACACTAGTGCTGCTCCAGGAACAAGGTTAATTGTAAAATCAATGTCTCTCTTTGGAGAAATCCCTAAAATCTCATCAGGAAAAGCATCCTTGAATTCTTGTAGTACACGAAAGTCCTCCAACCTAAGAGTTTCATTCTTTGTTTCCTCCAAAACATGGGTTGCATACAATTTACAACCTTTTCTACATAACTTCTTCAGTTGCATTGTTGAAATCTGCCTAACAAAGGTCACCTTTGGAATGCCTCTTACAACCCATTCTCATGCAGACATTTAATGCACATATGGTTTCCTCCGCATCTCTAGCATTGGAGTGGTTCTCTGATCTCTTTTGGATCTCTTGGCCTATCTTCCATCACTCTGGTTGGCTTTGTCACAGCTTGTGATGGTTGCCTTTGCTGATTTCGGAAGAGAGGAGGTTTGAAACCTTTCTTCCTTTGGTCAAACTTCTCATTCCTCTTTTCCTTCCATGCCTTATGGATATCAGGTTTGCTTTTGTTCTGATCATAGCAATACTTGGCTTTCCTTATAGCCTCTTCCAGATTTCTAGGTTCGTCAAACTCAGTTTTTTCTTTGTATGACTGAGGTAGCCCACTTAGAAAATGCTGGATTTTCACTTTATCATCCCTCATGTATCTAAAATACCTCAACAACTCCAAGAATTTGTTTGCATATTCTTCTATGGTCAGTTGTCCCAGTTTCAGCTCATGGAACTCTTTAATCTTGTCATCATAGTACCTATCAGAGAGGTACTTCTGCTTGAAATACTTCTTGAACTGGTTCCACACAATCTTCCTATCATTAATCTTCTTTACTTTCCTGAGGTTCTCCCACCATATAGATTCCCTTCGATTCATATTGAATATGGATACCCTTGCCTTCATATTTCCCGAGTAGTCTTGGACTTAGAAATACTTTTTCATCCCAAGAAGCCAAGCTTCAGCTTCTTAACTGGATTTTACCTCACCATTCAAGGTAGGATGCCTTTCCTTCTTAAATTCATCACGTGAACTATTCTAGTAATGCCTCTTCCTCTTATTCCTGTGAGATGAATATCTTGAACCCCCAGTGGATCCTTCAGATTCAAATGATCCACTAGAAGACCTTTTTCTTCTTCTGGCACCAGTCCTACTTCCTTCTGGATTTACTGCCCGATGCCCAAATTTCATCTGCCTTTGGATGTTTGTCAAACTCTGCAGCATGGCTGCATTCAATTGATTCTGCTCTTCCTAAGCTTTAATCATTCTTTCATTGTCTTCTTTGTAACTTTTCAATTCCATCCTTAGGCTTCTCATGGTGGCTGCAATATCTGAAGGATTCTCTTGATATGTTCTTTCATTGGATTATGTTTTAGCATTTCCAACTCAAATGTTTTCCCCCATACCATCTGCTTCGAACTCATAGGGATCTTTTGCATCATTCATACTGTTGATTCTCATGGTCGAGCCAAAACCAAAATTTTTAAACTGCACAATAACTCTGCAAAAATGTGCTAACAAACATATTGTTAGCTGCGTAACAATTTCAACACCATTGTTAGCTGCAATGTTGCAACCAATAGCTCTGAAAACTATTCACTTGTCCCATCTATGACCAATGTTGTAACCAATAGCTCTGATACCACGTTGTCACATACCCTCCCCTCTTACATTATCCCATTGTAGAATACCCGTCCCTCTAAAGGAGCATATGAGGAGAGGAATGTGACTTCAACTGCTCACTCTGATACCATGATGCCCATGTAACCGGTTCCCATACATTTAACTGATATGCAAAATAATTTAAAATATATTATTTCTTCTTTTAAACATGGTCATGGGTCATGTAACATCCTTTAACCTTCATTCTTAGGCTTAAAACCCACTCTAACAGTCATTATGCACCTCATAGATCCATTCTGTGACCATAAAAACCTTTTTTGCATTGGACCTGTCCTTTATGGCTTCCACCTTCTGCCTTCCTCAATGCAGCTTGCGGCAGGTGGAACTCTACAAAACGCCATTTTATTTCATTCATTTATGCATTCCTCTTTATTCCATCCACTACGGACTTCGGGAATAGACAACTCGAAAATACAACGGAATCATTGAACCACATTCCGTCTTGCACTGCGGAATTTGGGAATCGAAAACTTAAAATGTGATAGGAATCATTGAGCCACATTCTACCTTCCACCTTCCACTGTGGACTTTGGGAATTGGAAACTTAAAATGCGACAGAATAATTGAACCACATTATGCCTTCCGCATTCCACCTTTCGCCTTCCACTGTGGACTTCAGGAATCAGAAACTTGAAATGCGACGAAATCATTGAACCACATTTTGCCTTCCACATTCTTCCTTCTGCATTCTGCTTTTCGCCTTCCACTTTGGACTTCAGATCGTGTAAAACCAACACTTGGCCTCATTTCTCTTTCTTATTTCTGCCTCCCCCTTTTCACCTTTCGATGTGGACTCCAAGGTGCGGAAACACACACTTTACCTTAGAATTTTTGGCTCTTTTCCGCCTCCACCTTCTTCCTTCCGCGGGAAGATTCCAGTGTATAGAAAATCAACATTATGCCTTGTTTCAAATTCTCTTTACACCTCCTGCCTTCTGCATTCAGACTCCGTGGTGCGGAAACTAACATTCTACCTTGTCTTTTTCTCGTTTTTTCCTTGCTTCCGACTTCCAACTTCCACCTTCCGCAAGCGGATTCCGAAGGGAGGAAAAACACATATTACCATAATATAGCTGCATTTGTGACCCTATAGCCAGGATTCTAGCCTTCATGAAATTAAGCAATTTGCAGTGGAAATACAAGGCATAAACAGATGCAAAACGCAGGGGCATTTAACAATAGTAAATTATACTTAAACCTTCAATAAGCATTCAACATAATCAGCACATTCATAAGCAAATACATTGCATAAATAACACAACAGAGAATACTTATCTTGAAGATGAATTTGTCCCATAACTAGCTATGTCATTGCAACGTTCCACCCAACCATAGGCCAATTGTGTTCACCAATCTCTCAACACAAATTCCACCCTCGAGCTGGGCATGATTTCCATAGGGGACTAGGGAACAACATGCTCACACATATCCAAATCATATCAAACACAGTCAAGACAACCTACATTTGGGTTTATCAAACTATCTAGCCAAGCCAATACACAATTGGTTTTATCAGGATGCAGGCAAACAAGCCAATACACTACTGGTTTTATCAGGCTACTCGGCCAAGCCATCTAACAGTTGGGTTTATTAGGATATTCAGCCAAGCCAACTAACAGATGGGTTTATCAGGCTACTCAGCCAATCCATCATATAGCTGGGTTAATTATCAGGATATTTAGCAAAGCTAACTAACAATTGGATTTATTAGACAGCAAATAGTCAATCCAACATTCACATTAAGGACCATCCAATACAACTAATAGATGGGTTTATCAGGCCACACAGCCAAGCCATCTTACTATTGGGTTTATCAAGATTCTCAGCCAAGCCAGCTAACTGATGGGTTTCTCAGGCTTCTCAACCAAGCCAGCTAACTGTTGGGTTTATCAGGATGTCCAACCAAGGGTCACACATGGACAAATGCACAATAAGACATAGCCAAGCCAATTACAGTTGGGTTTATTAGGATTCCTAGCCAAGCCAATATACTATTGGGTTTATCGGGCTGCACAACCAAGCCATTATCCAAGTGGGTTTATCAGGTTATCAATCAAGCCAATCTACCTTTGGGTTTATCAGGCTACTAAGGCAGTGGAAAGGAAGAATTACTAAGCTAGTGGCTCATTCAAGAGCTAGGGACACCTCCACAAGATCTATCTAGCCTGGAATCCCCAATACCTACACACCCAACACAAGGAAGTATCCCCTTATTTGCTAGGCAATCCCTCAGGCTATACCTTCCCTTCTAGTGTTCTTCAGGATGTGCAGAGAAGAATCACCATCCACTCTTATCTTTTTTTTGAGGTTCCTCTCTTCACTAGGTTTATCAAGCCCATTCGACATCTCTTCCACCCTTAAGTCTTACATACTACTCAAACCCAACCAGGGTACACATCATAGCAAACCACAAGGATACACAGTAACACAGGGTTCTACTTTGTAACACATACCACCAAGATTCCATACCACTCTATAGCTAAGAGGAAAATAGGGTTCCACTTGTACACAATAGACCAGGGTTCCAGACCACTATGTAACACAGAGAAACACTGCAGAATGTGTAGCAATACTCTACTAGCTCATGATGCATCTGCGAACAATGAACCACATTGAACCACGAACAACACTGAACCACCCTGACCAACTCCTCCCGCGACTCAGGATATTGAACCATGCATTATGGATTAGGATGGAATGGATGAACCATCAAAACATTCTGGGTGACTCCCAAAAATGATGGACTGGGCACGCATCCCCACGATTACTTGCTTGAGAAGCAAGAATGCAGCTTCCCCAGACTGTGGGCTGCAGGTTTGCTCAAACTGTCAGCTGGCTCAGTCACGAAACTGACTGTCATGCCTTGCTCTCCCTTAGTAATTAATTGCCTCAACCGCTCTTCTGAAAGAATTGAATGATTGAGTGCAGAGGACAAAAAAGGTAGTTGAGGGTTTATGGGTTTTCCCATTGACATCTGGCCTCACCCTATGGCTCAGGGGTTTGGACAACTTCCCTCTCTATACCTTGTGAAATCATGCCCCCATCTCTTACATTGCAGTGCATAGCTAGTTGTGGTATTTTATTAAATTGCATATTTACATGATATTTCAAAATATAATGTGGCTGACTTAGCACTATACCCTTTGGCATCAACCTTGATCGTCGCACAAAACACCAAATCAAGGGCAGGGCCTTGGCCTTGAGCTCCTCGCCATGATTTAAATACAATATATACATCATGTACAATTTTAATACCATGGGGTCAAAACTAGGGTATTACATGGTGGCAGTTCTCTTTATACCCATAAAATGTGCATACTTCGTTAATTGGTCCACTACCACAAAGATTTTGTCCTTGCCTTCAGATAAGGATAACCCTTTAATAAAATTCGTGGAGATTTCCTCCCACTTTTGGTTTGGATTTAAAATCGGGTGGAGTATCCCTAGAGTCACGACAATTTCACTTTTGTTTCTTTGACAGGTGTCACACTCAGCTACATACTTTTGAATGTTTGTATACATCCCCTTCCAGTGGAAGGATTACCTGGCATTGTAGTAAGTATTGAAAAAACCTACATGTCGTGCAGCTCGGGAATCATGAGATTCTATCAATACCTTGGTCTTGAACCTATTATCATGGTTCTTGTAGTTTCCTCGTAGAATGACCCTATACATGATGGCAGAGGAGATAGGAAACCAAAGCCGCAAACCACGAATACCCCAACCCCCAAAATAGATGGTTGTCACGTCAATTGAGATACCCTTCGCTTTATGTCACTAAATCCCAAGTGACAAAGGGGGAGACCCAGACCTATCTTAAAAGGACAGACCTAAATCAAACCATCAGATCAAACTAAATACATAGAATATGTAAGGTAATTGATGGGAACCCTAGATTTAAGGATAAAGCCACACAATAAGGAAATCCTGAGTGTTTAAGTATTTTGGAAGTATTATTGTGTCAAATGGTTGAGTTACTAGTAAATTCGGTTCTCAGATCTAGAGTTTGTGTGTTAACCCAAAAGATCAAATCTGGAACCCTAGGGGGATTTAGATGAAAAATGGGGAAAAATTCCCAAAGCTGGATTTGATAGTGAATTAGGGATTTTAACACACTTGAATTAATTCTTGGATTATAGATATGACAGTGTGAAAAAATCCAAACAAAACCGGAAAATTAAACAAGGGGAAACGGGATGCCAGGTTGAACATGGGCGCTCTCTCTCTGACAGGGATCAGTGCATGAATATGGGAAAATGGATTCTATTTTTTACGCTTAGGCAGGAGAGGAGGTTTTTTTGGATGGTCAACAAAACCCAGATCATCAAAATTGCAAATTCCCAGTGCAAATCGATCTGGTGATTTTTCCTAATTTCTAATGAGGGTTTTTCAGTAAAAATAACTAATGGGCAATGCATAAGAAAATAAAAAGCAGATAAATTGCTTGAGAAACTTACCTGATACATGTATATTCCTACCTAGATAACAAGTATTTCTTCCTCACATCTCAAATGAGAAACTCAGACAAGATTTGATGAAGTCATTTTCCCAGTGACCCTAACGTCCTCTCTACCTGCCACACGAAGGAAAATCAATAAGTAATGGAAAATAAATTGGAATGAACGAGAAATAAGTTGAAGATTAGGAAGTAAAAATTCATAAGGAATTAATCACTCCCTGTTAAAACCCAAACTCGGAGAAATACGTCAAGGTGAAGATTCGCCAATGCGCCCGCTTCTCCAAATCGCCTTCTTTGCATGTAAATCAAATCGATATAAAAGATACAAAAAATCTATGCCGAAGAAACTCAGTGCAAGAGAGAACTTATTCGAGGAAATTTTAACTCAAAATGGGCCTTTTAACTTTGATTCAAATTCCATGTCATCATGTGTTAGCCAATGAAATTGCTTTAAATTTGAAATACCGTATAGGTCTTAAAGACTTTTCTAATATAAATTTGGCGATAGGTATCATAATTTTTTTGTTTGTATTTTCGACATATATCCTCGTGTTTTTACTCAAATTTCGATCGGGAGAGCTCCTTGGATGCGGAATTAAATTCCGCATCCAACGAGTACCCACTCGGCATTTGTTTGTATTTTCGACATATATCCTCGTGTTTTTACTCAAATTTCGATCGGGAGAGCTCCTTGGATGCGGAATTAAATTCCGCATCCAACGAGTACCCACTCGGCATACTTTTGACAGACCCCGCTACCCAAAAAACAAGAAATACCTGAAAAAACGTGATGATGATCATCATCACGTTTTTTCAGGTATTTCTTGTTTTTTAGGTAGCAGGGTCTACCAAAAGTATGCTAAGTGGGTACTCGTTGGATGCGGAATTTAATTCCGCATCCAAGGATCTCTCCCGGTCGACATTTGAGTAAAAACACGTGGAGATATGTCAAAAATACAAACAAAAAAGTAGTTTTTTTCTTTTCTTCCTCCAAAATTAATAAACATTATTTTATTATTTTAACTATTATTTTAATAATTCTTTTTAGGAGGCCCATTTTGAGTTGAAAATTCCTCTAATTATAGTTTCAATCATTATCACAGTCAATCATGCACATATACACAAGTATAGAATCCAGGAAATATCTCTTTATTTAGAAGTTCCAGTGCCAGAGCTCAGCATTTACAATGGGGAGGGTCTCGTCTTTATATAGCTTTTGAGAGACATAAACCCTAATTTACCTTTGCATCCAACGGTTGATATTATAACATCATCAATGGTGGAGATCAACTTTACAAGGATCAATACATGGATCATGTTGACTAGATCAAGGGGGGCGCACTTTTGCCCAATAACACATTGTCTAAGTCAAAATAAAATATAACAAAAGATGTGATCATGATAATACATCAAAAGGGGTTCACTAGGGGCTTAATTCACCCTAGGCCCCATTACAACCTCATATCATAAGATATAACCATACAATACATCATCTAGCCAAGTTGAGGGGCGCCCCTTGGGGGACGTCCTCATTGACTGAGCCAAAAATAAAATAATTTGAACAACAATGCTAACTAAAACTACTGAAGAACTGTTCGGGGATCCAAAATGCATCATTTGACAAGTTTCCAAGCCATTCCCTTGACCCAATAGGCCAAATCGAGTTTTTAGTGAATTCCTTAGTTCATTTTCTGGTGGTACATCCTCTAAAACTGATAAAAATTATCATAACTCTGTTTAGACTGAGAACTAGGGAAAACTAACTGTACTGGATGATCTAGAGACATAAAATACTAGTATAAGTAACTACTCATACCCCGTGGAACACTACAATGCTCTAGAAGAACCAAAACCACTACCTTCTGTAATAAAATTTTATCATTTGGCCAATAGTAAAGTTATAATAATCATTGATCATGAGATATTGGGCCAAACTCTCGAAACTGAAACCGCGGTATTGGTCTTGGGCATGTTTGGAACAAATATAAGCAATGTTGTTTTTTGAGTCACTGCCTTGGGAACTATGTTTGACCTATTCAACTAGGTTGACCGCGTCAAAGTACCCAAACTAGAGGTGAGATCATGTACCAATATGATCCTGCATGCATCCAGGGTAAGAAATGCTCCAATGATGTATATCAAAACCCAACTTAAATCATGTTATACATAATCATGGTAACAACAATAATAATAGTAAGTAAGATATACCTGTGCCTTTCAAAAATCTTGGAACCTTCTGGAACTCTGTTTTGCATGCCATACTTACAAAGTTTAAATGGTGTG
Source organism: Pseudotsuga menziesii (assembly GCA_001517045.1). Lineage (NCBI taxonomy): Eukaryota > Viridiplantae > Streptophyta > Pinopsida > Pinales > Pinaceae > Pseudotsuga > Pseudotsuga menziesii. Next base: position 1,000,930 of record LPNX010995521.1, on the reverse strand, counting down.
TTAATGCTTGGTGAGGATGGAAAACAAGGCTAAGGAAAAGGGAGATTACTTGTAAATGACTTTGACCATATGATTTCTCAAAATGATGACAATTACACATGACCATAATGACATATACATGACAGATGAACAATAGGGGATGGTGGTGTCTCACAAGTGGATCAGCCAACTTAAAAAGAGCCCATTCAACTCTAACAATATGTATACAGCTCACATCCAATCTAAGAACAAGATATGTGAGGATCTTTACTGGGACCCTTGTGTTGAGTACACAAGAACTGTAATGGGACATTGTGAATTAGCGGTCCCTTGCCCCATCTCACACCAAAACCCGCATGTTCCATGATGAATTCATCATTACATTTCAATAGTGACCAGCAGTCTTTAGCTTTAGCATTTGTTTATCCACTGCTTTTTCTTTAGGCGTTTTCACAATTTTATTTTACATCCCTTTTTGAGTTGTGCCTAAAGACATATTTTTCATTTATTTGAGGGATTTTCATTTCAAGAGATAGCATTTTTAGCACATAATGCATGTAATGATGGTAGACGCATTGCTTCAAGTTTTATCTAGCACTCTTTGGGATAACCCAGAGCCGAGACACATAAAACATGGGCTCCATCATGCATAGGGGTCAAAGTGGGGAAAGTGATCTTCAATCTCATAAGTCATGTGTTAAAGATAATCATTGATGAACTGGATGGATGGAGACAAATGATACATGGAACCAACATAGCACTAAGGTCTAATATTTGTATAAAACATGGCATGAGAAACAGTCTTCAACATCAAGTACTTTGATTAGTCTCAGCACAAGTTCAAGCATTAGTATACATATATAAGAATGTTCCACCATAATCATCTTAACAAGACAAGCCTAGGTGTTTGACATACATCATAGAGAAAAATCAAACTAGGGAAACATATACCTGATATCACCATATATACTTGTCTCCATCTGATAGGGGCCCTCTGTAAATGTGTGTACCATATCTAATCTACTACTCTGCTCAAATGAACTAGGTCATCACTGAAAGCATCTCAATGAACTAATGAATCTCATTCCTCGCAAGGACACTCTGTTAAACAAGGCTCTAAAATGGTTGAGGTTGTAATAATCCATGCTAAAACCCCATTTGAAAAATAGATCGGAATAGAATAAGATATAGATATGTATGTTGCATCATGGTATCCCAGCTGCAAATGTATATGTGATAACAAAACCTAGATGTTGGGCTTAAGTAGATTCTTCCTTTATACCAAAGAATGACATTCCTCCATTTGAGTTGTGGACCTTGATCAGGATCATTGATTAAGGCGCGGGTGTTTGGGTCCTTAGCATATTCACCTCAGATTTCATCCAACTAGTCTGGAACTACAACTATTATCGCATAAGCCTTGACTTCTTCATCTTTTTAGGAAAGGGCATCATCAACTACATTGTCCTTTCATCTCTTATGTAGTATCTCCATGTCAAATGTAGCAATTTTTTATATCCATTTATGTTGTTCAGTTGACAATGTTTTTTTTTGTAGGAGATATTGAAGATTATTGTGGTCTATTCTTAACAAGATTTTTCTCCCTAGAAGGTCTTGTCACCATTTTTCTAGAGCATGTATAATGGAAAGCATTTCTTTATCATATGCGGACTTCAGACTCTCTCTCTTGTTGAGATTCTAGCTTTTGGCTGCTATTGGGTGACCTTCTTGCATCAAGACTGCTCCTATCTCAAATCCCTAAGCATCGTACTCAACCACAAAGGATTTTGTGAATTTTTTTGTTGCTAATATTGGCGATGATGACATAATGTTTTTCATTGCCTCAAAACATTTTTCGACTTCATCATTCCATCGAAATGATTTTTTCTTCGATAAATATGTTAGAGGGGAAATCTTATGGGCGTAATTCTTCACAAATCTTCGATAGTATCCCATCAAGCCTAGAAATCCTCTAAATTTTGAGATGTTATATGGTTTGGGCCACTCAGTGATTTCCTTGATCTTACTTGGATCAACTTTGACTCCTTCCTTCAATATTATATGGCGTAGATATTCCACCTCTTCTTTTCCAAAAGTGCATTTTGACATTTTTGCAAAAAAATGGTTGTTATTCCAAGACTGTAAGTACTTGATCTAAGTGTCGGATATGCTCTCTCCAATTTTTTCTATATATTAGGATATTGTTATGACTGAATATTGTTTCTAGTCTATGTATGTTGTTTTTAAAGATTCATTTCTTATTTACTTTTCATTTTTGGGTTTGTTTTAATTTTTATTATGTTTAATGCATTTTTTTTGCGTTTATACATTATACTTATTTGAATTTATTTTAGTTTTTAGTTTTTCTTTTGGCTTATTAGGTGTCATATATCTCTATTAAAGTCTGAAAATATTATATTATATTTTATTCCAAGCTCCATATCTAAAATCTAAATCACAATTTGAGCCTGTTTGTAAAATATTGCATAAAAATATTCTTATAGCGCAAAATGCAAGGTTAATGTAATGAGGCGCTACAGGAATCTCGAATCATTGAAAATTGTGGCAGATAATCGTGTTTGTTTGCAATCGAAAATAGTGGAAGCCTTTAGACACCTGTGAGGACATAATGATGCATGTTCAAAACCCATCCATGATCATGACAATTGTATGAGAATGTGCAAAGATTATTGAGAAGATCGTGGTCTTAACTGTTACGATTTCATTTGGTAAAAATCATTGAAGGTCGTGGTCTTAACCGTTACAATTTTGTTTTGGGTATGATTTTATTGTTGCAGAGAATGATTTTTTGAAATCTTTGAATTTTTCAAAGGATATTCACATGACAGATTACAGAGGAAATATACAAGTTAGGTTTTAGCGTAGAGATGAAGAAAAGTTGGAAAACTAATAGATTTGAACCTATAGATACGAGTTGGGCCAATGATTTTCCTGAATGTGTAGCATTATTTAAAATTGAAGGCTGGTTTAGTTTTTTTGAGAAGATCAAAAGAAGTCCTAAAAATAAAAAGAGATGCACAGTTATGCTCTGTTTTTTCCTGTTTTGGTCATTGCAATTGAGCATTGATCACGAACTGGTGGAGATGAATTTTAGAAAACAAAAATAGTTTTGTGTTCACAACATACCCTTTCACAAAAACCTCTCTCAATTTTATAACAATTGTCAAGGTTTGAAAGATTCGATTTAATCTTTATAGCCTATTTTTCAAGGTTTAAAAATATTTAATATTTTTTTGTTTTAGTATTCATCTTACGAGGCATATTATCATCGATTGGAGAAGCATTTTTAAAAACCAAGAGAGGTTTTTTTCCATCACGGACTGATTCAAAAAAACCTCTATCCGTTTTTGCACAGGCATCCCGGATCGAGAGATATAGTGACATCTTTGAGACCCAATTTTTCAGAAATTCGCCAAATTTCCCAGGAATCTGATTTTGCTATTTTTAGCCAATTAGTTTTTAATATTTGAAAGTTGGTTAATGTAACTGCTGAGTATTTTTTTATTTGACCTAAAGAAGTGAAGATAGAACTACTTCTTGGTAATTATAAAAGGTGGAAAAGGGTATAGTGCAGGGGTTGGAATTTTGTGCAAGAGGAGGCTTTAGAGCTACTGTATGTCAAGCTAAGACTCAAAACTCTCATGTAACTTTGAAGACTAATTATGATATATACATACTTATAAGCCATTGTTATCTTTTATGTAGGTTTTATTTCTAGTTAGTTTGATCACTCAATGTATAATTTCATTTCTTGTTTAATGTTTTTATTCATGAAATGCTTGTATGTTGTGGATGAGATCAGTGTTATCTTTATACTGTTTATGGTTTATTTTTCATGTGTACGCATCTCAGTCCTTTACCGCTCATGGTTTAGTACTAGTTTTAGCTTGTCAAGTATATACCTTCTTGTTGATTAATCTTCAAACCAAAATCATTAAAAACCAATTTCATTTTGTTTTATTTTTTAGATTGTGTTAGCTTGTTCTTGTGGTAGTCTAGTAACAATTTCTAGCACAAACATCTTTGGCGCCGTTACCGGGGACGAAACTGAAGTATATCTTCTCTCGGTTTTTATCATTCAACTGTTTTTGAGAGGTGAGAAAAATCAACAAATCTTTTAGACTACTTTTTCACCAAGCAGTGTCCAAAGTGGCTACTAGAAGGATTGGAACCAGAAGAAAACCTACTTCACCTTTGCATCAAGGTGTCTCAGATCTAGAACAGTTTTTGAAGGAAGCTAGAAAGATTAGAAAATCTCAATCTTCTCCTTCTATGTGTAATCCTGAATAATTTGATTTTGTATTACCTTTTGCACATTCAGAGGAGAAAAAACAAATCCTGTTTTGGTCAATACCTTCTATACCAGTTACCAGATTTCAAGTTTTTACTAATCCTCAGTCCTTTAAAAAAGAAAAAACTCAGTCTCCTGGAAAGATTCCATTGTTTCAGTTTAAAATCAATAAAATCAAGTTCTAGCCAATTAAATAAACCTTTTTCCTTCATCAAAACAAAGCAGTTCTAAGATGGCAGGACAACCTCTTGATATGATGGATAGAATGGTAGCAGCCATATATGCACCCTTTGTTCTTCCCCAGCCCCTAAATTCTCTGTCTGGAGGGGATTATTAGAAATACTTACCTAGGTTCAATGGTCAGGGTGAGACAACTACTGAAGAGCACTGGGATGCATTCCTTAGTTATGCAGACAACCAAAATATTGAAGCAAAAGATGTATGGATGGGATGTTTGTGCAGAGTTTGGATGGGGAGGTGAGGAAGTGGTTCAAGGAACTACCAGAAAATTCAATCACTCTTATAGAGGAGTTATAGGATGTATTTATGAGGCAGTGGGGAGATACAAAAGATCATACTTATTACATTACCGAATTTATAGCTTTAAGAAGAAAAAATGATGAAGCTATAGCAAACTTTTCCAAACGCTTTAACAAGATGTATGGTAGGATCCCAGCTGAAATCAAACCTTCTGAAACCTCAGCTAAGTTGACTTATGAAAATGCATTTGACCATGACTTATCCTTGCATCTACGAGAAAGAAGGCCAGACACTTTATTAAACATGCAAGAGGCTGCATTGGAAGTGGAATCAAATATTCTAGCTTCTAATAGGATTAAATAAAATCCAGACCATCAAATATATGACAGAAAAGGTAAGAAGGAGGTGATTCCAGCAGCCTCTACATCACAGTCAGTAGATAGAAAAATATATGAAATGGCTAATTTAGTCAAAATTTTAACAACAAAGTTAAATAAGTTGGATTTAGAAAAGAATTCAAATAGGCCTGCACAAGAAAGAGAAAGAAACCCTAACAATCCTAATCAATTTAGGCACCAGTTTGCACCTAGATTTATGCCTAGAGAAAGAAGAAACAATGACATATAGAGGGAGAGAAGAAAAAATGAAGATCAGAGGGTTCCTCCTCCACTCCAAAACAATGTTACAGATGAGGTTGAAGAGGGTGAAGATGGGAAGTATGAAGATTCAAATTAGGAGATAAATTACTTTGGGGATTCATTATTAGAAGGGTTTTTAACTGAACATGATTATCAAAATTCTGAGTTTTTGATGCAAATGTTTATCAAACAGAAAGTGATTTAGCTCCTGAAGTTTTAGCTGAAATATATCAGTTAGAACCTAAGAGGTCTATTAATTTAAGGTTTGGTCCAAAACAGGCTTCTCAAATTCCAAAAAAGAAGACAGTTCGTCCTCCTAAACAATCACCTAATTCGGCACAGGAAAAAGACAAAATGAGGGTGATCTAGATAAGGTTGCTGAAATTGAAGAAGTGAATAAAAATGTGCAGAATTTTAAATTTGAAAATGAGTTATGTAAGATTAAAATTCCAGTACCTTTTACTAATTTGATGAAGAATCCTTGCTATAGAAATCCAGTTCTAAAGAAAATAGGTTCAACTTCCAGCCAAATACCTTCAGATACTGTAAATTTACAAGAATAACATCCTAAAATCTTTATTGGTTCTGACCTAGCTAATAAGACTGAAAGTGATTCAAATTCTTCTCCACCTTTTTTATATAATATTGACTATTCATGATCAAATGATTCATAATTGTTTATTGGATTCTGGTGCTTCTCAAAATCTGATGCCAAAAGCTGTCATGGAGTCCCTGGGTTTGAGTATCACAAAACCATATCATAACTTATATGCATTTGATTCTATAGTTGTTAAATGTTTGGGAGTGATTAAGGATCTTGTGGTTAAATTGAATTAATTACCCATGAAAAGTGTCATCATGGATGTGGTGGTGGCTGATATTAATCCTAAGTTCTGAATGTTACTTTCAAGGTCTTGGGCTAAGAAGGTAGGTGGTACATTGCAGATGGATTTACCGTATGCAACTATTCATGGTTTTGGAGGAGAAAATAGGAGATTGTATAGAGAGTTACAATGTGCTTATATTGTCACAGATGATAAGAACCCAACAAATCACCCCATTTATGCTGTAGAGAAAGATTTGGGGTCTTGTATGCTATATTTCAATGATGAGGATACAAATGGCATGCTACGTGTGGAAAAGGAGAATATAATAAGTTGTAACATTGATACTGAATATCAGCCATGTATTGAAGAAAAACACGAACCTTCAGCATCATCATTTGAAATTTCCCAGATAATGAAGAGATTGGGGTTCCAGGACAAGAATTCTATGATGAATTATATTCTATTCCTTTTTGTTTTGATACTAAAATCGATGAAAGCCAGTTTGTTGACATTTTTAACGTTATATTAGAAGTTTCTTATATTCATGGTTATGATAAATCTGTTGTTCAAAACCATTATGAAGATGCTCTAATTTTTTATAAATATGATGATGAAATTGAAAAGAAAGACCCAGAAATGTGTGATGTGTGTGATATGGCACAATCTTTTATCGCCAATGTCTGGTTGATATTCATGGAACAAAACATTCTTATGGACAACCTATCTTTTTCATAGAACAGGAAGAGGAAACTTTTGGAAATTTTTATGATCCAGTGGCAGATTATTTAGAGTCAACACTAAATTATAAATCTTTTATCTTAGAGACACCATTTGATGAAAGTGAGTACAAGTTGCTAGATCTTTGCTCTTCATGTTTTTCAATATTTCTGATTATACATATATTCGGAGTTGGAAGAAAGTTTTGGTTGGTTGATGGAATTTTTGCCTGGTTACATTGGAAATGGGATTACAATTTGATCAAGTAAAGTTTAACGGTGTGACATAGGTTGAATAAAGACTCCATAGCCCAATGTAAGTTTTTCAAAATAACAGACAGTTTCAGTTGAGATGGCAGAAGGCACTAATCTACAAGTTCTTGAAACCTCACAAGGAGGCTTTCATCCCGCAGCAGGATCCAGATGTTATGACTAAATATTGTTTCTAGTCTATGTATGTTGTTTTTAAAGATTCATTTCTTATTTAGTTTTCATTTTTGGGTTTGTTTTAATTTTTATTATGTTTAATGCATTTTTTTTTGCTTTTATACATTATACTTGTTTGAATTTATTTTATTTTTTAGTTTTTCTTTTGGCTTATTAGGTGTCATATATCTCTATTAAAGTCTGTAAATCTTATATTATAGTTTATTCCAAGCTCCATATCTAAAATCTAACTCACAATTTGAGCCTGTTTGTAAAATATTGCATAAAAATATTCATGTAGCGCAAAATGCAAGGTTAATGTAATGAGGCGCTACTGGAATCTCGAATCATTGAAAATTGTGACAGATAATCGTGGTTGTTTGCAATCAAAATAGTGGAAGCCTTTAAACACCTGTAAGGACATAACGATGCATGTTCAAAACCCATCCATGATCATGACAAGTGTATGAGAATGTGCAAAGATTATTGAGAAGATCGTGGTCTTAACTGTCACGATTTCATTTGGTAAAAATCATTGAAGGTCGTGGTCTTAACTGTTACAATTTTTTTTTTGGTATGATTTTATTGTTGCAGAGAATGAGTTTTTGAAATCTTTGAAGTTTTCAAAGGATATTCACATGACAAATTACAGAGGAAATATACAAGTTAGGTTTCAGCGCAGAGATGAAGAATAGTGGGAAAACTAATAGATTTGAACCTACAGATACGAGTTGGGCCAATGATTTTCCTAAATGTGTAGCATTATTTAAAAGAGAATTCTGGTTTAGTTTCTTTGTTAAGATCACTGGTTTCAATTTTGAATAAGCCAGTAACAAAAGAAGTCCTAAAAATAAAAAGAGATACATAGTTATGCTTTGTTTTTCCCTGTTTTGGTCATTTCATTTGAGTGTTGATCACGAGCTGATGGAGATGAATTTTAGAAAGAAAAAAAAGAGGTTTTCATTCAAAATAGACCCGTTCACAAAAACCTCTCTCAATTTTGCAACATATGTCAAGGTTTGAAAGACTCGATTTAATCTTTACAGCTTATTTTTTCAGGGTTTAAAAATATTTAATATTTTTGTTTTTTAGTCTTCATCTTGCGGGGCATATTCTGATAGATTGGTGAATCATTTTTAAAAACCAAGAGAAATTTTTTTCCATCACGGACTCATTCACAAAAAATCTCTCATTTTTTGCACGGGTATCTCGGATCGAGAGATATGGGGGATTCTTTGAGACCCATTTTTCAGAATTCGTCAAATTTCCCAAGAATCCAATTTTGCTATTTTTAGCCAATTAGTTTTTAATCTTTGAAAGTTGGTTAATGTAACTGCTGAGTAGTTTCGAATTTGACCTAAAGAAGTGAAGATAGAACTACTTCTTGGTAATTATAAAAGGTGGAAAAGGGTACAGTGCAGGGGTTGGAATTTTGTGCAAGAGGAGGCTTTAGAGCTACTGTATGTCAAGCTAAGACTCAAAACTCTCATGTAACTTTGAAGATTGATTATGATATATACATACTTATAAGCCATTGTTATCTGTTATGGTTGTTTTATTTATGATTAGTTTGATCACTCAATGTATAATTTAATTTCCTGTTTAAAGTTTTTATTCATGAAATGCTTGTATCTTGTGGATGAGATCAATGCTATCTTTATATTGTTTATGGTTTATTTTTCATGTGTAAGAATCTCAAACCTTTACTGTTCATGGTTTAGTACCTGTTTTAGCCTGTCAAGTATATACCTTCTTGTTGATTAATATTAAGACCAAAATCATTAAAAACCAATTTCATTTTGTTTTATTTTTTAGATTGTGTTGGCTTGTTCTTGTGGTAGTCTAGGAACAATTTCTAGCACAAACAGATATCATCAAAAAATAATAAGAAGAACTTTCACAAATATGGTTGGAACAGTTTGTTCATTGCGGCTTTAAAAGTGGCTAGAGAATTAGCTAATCCGAAGGGTATTACTTTGAACGCAGAATGGCCCTCATGAGTACGGAAAACATTTTTTCTACATCTTCTAATCTAACCCTAATTTGGTAAATCCTCACCTCAAATATAATTTTGAGAAGCACTTAGCACCATAAAGTTCATTCGTCATCTCATTGATAAATGGGAGAGAAAATTTATCCTTGATTGTTATCTTGTTTAAACCTCTGTAATTTATGCACAACCTGAAAGACCCATCCTTCTTTCAAACTAGCACTGTTAATGATGCATAAGGGATTCCACTCTTTCAAATGACTCCACATTTTAACAAATATTGGGTTAATATTTCGTTCTCTATTGTATGGTGATGTGGATAGTTGTATGGTTTGATATTGACAGGTTTTCCCCTGGTTCTATCTCAATTATGTGCTAAATCAACTTGTTTGGTGGGAGCTCCATCGGAAGCTCTTCAAAAACCTTGTGGTTTTTTTGGATTAGATCTTGTATCATTGGTGGTTTGTAGTCATCTCCTTCATGTGTTAGCAACTCCATCTCTTGACATTGAATTATGTAAGTAGGTGCTCCTTTTCGAATTAGCCTTTCCATCTGATGTGATGTAACCAATTGAGTTTGGCGTGGTTGGAAACCGTACATTTTTCCTATCCATTTGAACTTGAAGAAGTTCTCTTGATGGTTAGTGAAGTAAGTAACCTTGGTCATTGCGATAACCTTGGTCATTACGAATTTGTTTGGTTTATTTTTAAATATGCTCCAGTTTGCATCAGATATTCGACGGTCGTCAGTAATCCGACAACAGTCGTCGAATATTCGAATTTTGTCATCAAATTACCGACTACAAGATTACAACGATCAATATCCTAATTGAATCGGATATCCGACGACAATATATTTTTAGAAACTATATAATAGGAGTATTTCGACATGTTTTCTATACAATCGACGATTTGTTGAAGTTATTATCTTTGCACATACCGTTTTACATACAAAAAGCCACAATTATTTCAATTGTTTCTATGATTAAAAATAGTGAATTGTGGACCTTGATTTTTTAAGATCGATAATCATCAATCAAGCTTGCTATCATAGAATGTCAGAACATATCAATATTCTTGATCTACATGATCAAAATCTTTAATTTCTTGCTAGATTATGGGATGGACTAAAAAGAAAGGGTGATGGGAAATGCTATTGTCCATGTAGGCAATGCAGGGGCTTTAAAAGGAGAATAATAAAGATCACAACATCCAAAAGACTTTGTAGGGAATATGGACATGCTGAGGGGGGAAATGACTATCGTCAATTTGTATGTTTTTCATTATATATGTCTTTATATTGATTGGCTTTGTAAATGTATGTATCATTTTAATATTTATTATATTAACTAATATCTCTTGAATAAGGTTTCATGTAATTATAAAGGAAATACATCCTATGGAAATATATCACCCAGAGGATGTGCTTTCAGAACAAGCACTGATGGACCATGGAGCTATAAATAATGAAGAACAAGTTAATGATCATGTTGAAGAAGATGATCATACTAACGGCGTAGTTGAACATGATAGTACAAATACATTGATCCGTGATACATTTAGTGTTAGAATGGATGATCATCATCATCATCATGAAAATTATGATTTTGATGATGTTCACGATTTACCTCTTCTTGAGAAGTCATACAAACCCCTTTATGAAGTCTCCAACACAAATCTTATCTCTTCTATATTGTTGATAATGAACTTGGAGGTTATGAATGGTCTTTCAAATAGATCAATCACACAGATGTTAAGGTATGTAATATATTCAATCACATGCGTATGATCATGATAAATTTTATCTTTGATCCTCTGATAATTTCATTGTTAATTCGTAAATAGTAAAATTAATACAGATGAAACATGTTTCATTAATATTATTTATATATTATATTAACTATTTTTTTACTTTAATTTGTTGTATCTTGATAGTTGAATCTTTGTTACCATCGCCAAATGTTTTACCTCGCACATATCGATATTTATTTGTCATCGTGAAAGAAATTGGAATGTAGTATGAATCAATTGATGCATGCTCCGATGACCATATCATATATTATAAACAACATGAATTTGAAACAGAATGTACATAATGTCATATCAATAGATATCGAACATACCAAGTAACAAAAAAGGTTCCTCGCAAGGTTCTTCGTTATATTCCCATTATTCCAAGTTTACAACGATTGTTCAGGTGCAAAAACATAGTGCAATTGATGGATTACCATGCACTAATAGAAGTCAAGATGACATTCTTTGAATGTATGCAAATGGTTCTGCATTTAGAGATATGGAGGGAAAATGGACACACTTTAAAGAAAAACATCGTAATTTTAGGCTTTCTTTGGCAGAAGATGGTGTTAATCTATATGCAGAGATGAGATCTATCTACTAGGTGTGGGATATTTTTGTTATCAACAATAACATTTCTCCATGGTTGTCAATAAATAGGGAGCACATAATGTTGGCAATGATTATTCCAAGTAGGTGTCTACAACAATTTTTTAATATAGTGGCATCTCACTTGACGTATTTTGTTTCATAATGTCATATATTTTTTGTCATATTTTTACTATTGTGTATTATTTATATATCTTAATGGTTGTAATAATTATATATTTTATATGCCCAAATCAATCAAGCACCAAGTTAAATATATGAATGTATATATCGAGCCTCTTATTGATGAACTTCTAAAGCTATGGAATGGCATCACTATGTATGATGTATCTAGACCAATACAAAAAAGACAATTTCGATTCCATGCAATGCTTGTATGGACAATCCATGATGCCCCAAGGTTAAACCATTTTTGTAGTATGTAATTATAACGTCGACTTTAAAAGTATTTAATTTTATAAACTTGATATATTATGCATGAATGTTTTTTCAAATAATCCATTCATTTTGTAAAATTATAATTGAAAATATTGTTAATCCAACGACTCTTTATGTAGGTCTTCAAACAAAGGGAAAATATGCATGTCCAGTTTGTAATCCTAATATCAAATCCTGTCATTCAAAAAGTTTACGAAAGGATGTGTTTGATGAGTATAGGCATTTCCTCTCTAAGAATCATAGGTATTGAATTATCGATAAACATCTATCCAATGGGAAGCAAGAGACTGCATTAAAACCGCAAAGAATGTCACCTCACCTATGGAAGTTGCAATATAATAGAAATCATCAAGGTACGTATAGATCAAATTGTCTTATATCTATCATCATATATGAAATGTTTTTAATTTTTTTATTGTGTGTTGTTTATTGTAATTGACATTGATTTCTGTAAAATATTTATAAATCGTGATTCATGATGGTCGTCGTGATCATAAAGGCATTAATGGGCTTCCATGAGGAATGAAAAGTTATCCTAAACAATTCAATAGGTTGTCGTACTTTGAGCACCTACAAATTGCTCATCTGTTTGATATAATGCATATCGGAAAGAATGTGTTTGAAACATTATGGCGAATATTGGATATAAGGAGTGTCAAAGAAAATATTGTAAAAATTTGCAATGACATTAAGGAATCCAATCATGCAATGAAAGATGTCATTCAATTACATATCAATGGAGGCCAAATTGATATAAACTCACTTCCATGGTTGTTAACGAAGCAGCAAAAAAAATTTGTAAAACAAGTCATACGAAAAATTAAATTTCCCACCAGATTTTGTTCGAACATGAACAATATCATAACCAAGAAAGGTAATTTTGCGGGAGTGAAAATGCATGATTGGCATGTCTTCATCAAGTTAATTATTATGGTATATATATATTGCTATATTTTTTTATTCTAGTGCATATATGATGTTGATATTTTTTTGTCTACTTTTTGAAAAAAATAACAAAATAAATTTTTATATTGTTACAATATGTTCTACCTCTATCTCTCCCATACAACTTCGACAACAATGTCAAACAAGTTATATCTGAACCTAGAAAATATATGAGGTAAGTGGTGATATCTTCCATGCATAAAGTGTTTGTTTAATTCATGGTAGAACTTATATTGATATTTATTTTCTATAAATGTGTTGTAAAATATTGTTTTTTTTAAATCTCATGATTTGTTTGCATCACTTGTAGATGGTTCTCATATAAAGAAATCCATAAAGAATATATAAATTATTGGAGGAGATAAATTCCACGTCTAATTTGTGAAATGAAAAAGCATCTACCTTCCACATTTTTCAATGCACAAGAACACTACCTCATACACCAGGTTGAGGAGATTGAATTGTGTGGACCAGTACACTCAAGGTCCATGTGGATGGTTGAGAGGCGCTTGAAATTTTTGAAGGGGTTGGTTAGACAACGAGCACGTTTAGAGGGTTCTATGATGGAGGGATATATGGTATACCATAACATGATGTATATTATTGAGTACCTTCCTATATTAGCATCAAAGCTCAATTTAGGTCGCATTTGTGATCCGGACTCCAATAACAATTTCGAATGGGAGTACCTCTTAGGGAAATGTAGATTGAGGCTAAGTACCTCTTTGTTATCCATTTTTTCTCTTTTTCCCTCTGGATCAAGCAGAGTAGAGATGTTTTTCGCGACATTGCTAGGCATATAAGCAATGATATGAGAATGTAAAATATACACCCTTAAATCTTTCAAAGACTTGACCAATGCATATACCTGCTTTTCCATGATGTCAAAGTTTAATTCTCCATCTCTCAATATATTGCTAAAGAAATCAATGGGTTGCGTTGCATTCTGGTTATTCTTTTGCAGCAATACTCCAGTTATTGTGTGCTCAGAAGCAAAAGAGAAAACAATAAAATATTTTGAAAAATATGGGCTAACTAGAACAAGGGATTCTATTATTACTTTCTTGATGTCATTAAAAGATTTCTTGGCTTCAATGGTACATTTGATTTCACACTCTTTTCGTAGGATATTTGTTACATTTCTTAAAATCTCTGCAAAACTTAGGATAAACCTCCTCAAAAAATTTAGCTAACCGATGAATGATTGAATCTCCTTATTATTTATTGGTACTTCTACCTTCAAAATAACTTTTACCCTGTCTAGATCAATCCTAATTCCATATTTTGAAATAATATGACCCAATAGATTCCCTTCTTTCGTAGCAAAATTAGATTTCCTAGGGTTAATGGAAATACCATAACTTCTACATTTTAGAAATACCTTTTCCAAGTGCTTTAAGTGATCCCTGTCAGATTTAGAATAAACCATGATATCATCCATATATATTACAATAAATTTATCATTTTCTTCAGCAAAAGCTATATCCATTTTCCTCTGAAAAGTTTCTCCTGCATTCATCAACCCAAATGGCATTTTGGCATACATAAAGTGTTAGGATTATATAATCCTCCCTTGTCCATATATAGTCTATTTGATCATTTTTCCTAGCTTAGGGGGACATTATTACTGTACTGGAGTATAGGGAACACATATATAGGTTCACCGCCACTTACTGCATGTTCATGCATGAGTTTAGGTGCCTCTGTGACCAATCCCTACATTATAGGAGCCACTCTGAGTGCCACCAGCAGCCTCCATCAGTTGGTCATGGTTGGTAAGAAGTTATGTTGAGTTAGTCTCCAGTTACATTCACTTAGATCGCTCTCAGTTAGTACAGTGCCAGTTTTGCATGGTTGCATGGGGAAGTGGTGCCTTTTTCCACCTACCTCATGAGTTTAACTTATTGTTGGTCTGATTTATACATCAAGAGTTATACTAGTGGCTCCCATGCAGTGATTTAGACACTCCTAGTTAGCTATTGAGCTGGTATATTCGAATCTTATCCGAATGATTCAAATTCTCCTTATTGTAACACTTTTTTATTATTATTGAATTAATGAAGATTAATGTTGTAATACTGATCATTTCTTATCAGTTTTATCTTAAATTTGTCTTGTTCAGTGTACATTGTTCTTACTATTCCACTGCACAATTTTACCTTTAAATTGCTCTCATTGCATGTAGATCAATGGTTCACTAATTTAACATGGTATCGTATCCTTGTTCAGGCTAGCAGCAAGTCTTGTCTAATCTCCATTGTACACTAGAAGCAGCTGAGTTTCCACATAAATCCTGCAATGAAGTAGCCTTAATCCCTCTGAATTGTGTTCAAAGAAGTCTATCCAGGTGTGACGGACTATGAGAAAGTGTACATATCAAGGTGGAAAGGCTTGAAACTGACATGATTGCGAATTGATTTTGGTTTTGCAGTGTAATTTGCAGGTACCTACATAGATTCTTGAGGAATTGATTGTTTCAGCATACAGAAATATGGATTCCTCATCTTTCGTACCTCGAATCCTTACACCTTTCAACTATTCAGATTGGAGGGCAGATATGCATGTATCCTTGCGCAAGCTTGGCTTGTATAGGATGAGTATGGGCATAGAAACTGAGCCCCAACATTATGTTGAGAAGAAGAAATTTTTGAATCGGCTTAATGAGGCTTTCGGCTTCATGTGTACTCGTATCTCCCGGGATCTTTTGTTCCACCTTGAGGGACTTAGGACTCCGAAGGAAGCTTGGGATAATATTCAATCTTTGTTTGGAAAACAAGATGAGTTTCGAGGGCACATATTGGAGAATGAGCTCATAGCTTTACATCCCAGCAGTTTCGAATCTATTCAGCAACTCTTCACAAACTATAATATCTTGTACTGCAATGCAAACAATGTGGATTAGAGAGGAAAGATGAGCAACTTGTGTTGTCTGTGCTTATAAAAATTGATTCTGAGTACCCAATATTTGTCTCTACATTCCATTATGGAAGAGCTTCCATCCCCAATTGGAAGATTCCTTCTCTGTATGCTTTTGTTGAGTCCTTAATACAAGAACAAGATACATTGGTTCAAATGGGAGTGATTCAAACCTCCAAGAATCAAGCACTCTCAATGACAGACTCAAACAATGTGAAATATAGAGGGAAGCACAAAGGGAAGGAGCCCAAAGGGAAGGAGCCCAAATCCATTGATTCAAAGCCAAAGGAGAATCAAATATCTTCTAAAGGAGCCTCGGGTTCCAAGAAAAAGAAGAAATTCGAGAAGACTAAATGTCCATACTATATGAGAGGCTTTCATCCAAAAAGATAGTGCATGAAGAATACCATCGAACAACTATCAACAGGGCCTTGAACAGAACGATATTTCCCTTCCACAAGGAGAGAAGAAGTATGATGCTAGACAACCTACAGAAGATCATGAGAGGTGACATGCCTTTAAGGCAAGCCTCACTCAGTCAAAGGATTATTTGATAGATTTTGGAGCATCTAACCACATGGTTTCCTCCAAGGAATCCTTCACCACCCTCACTCCATCATGAGGACCTAGCATTCACATGGGAGATGACTCCCAAATCTTAGATGCTGGGAGAGATTCTTTTAAAATCCAGCATGGTGAGTTCAAGAATCATCTTTATGTTCCCTCTTTTGCAGCAAATTTGTTATATGTTTATCAGATGACCCATGTTGGCTCACCAAAGCAAGTTGTATTTGGTCCTGACTTAGTGGAGATCTCATATATCTCAACTGGGAATATTATAATGAAAGTTGTTGCAAACCATGCCTCCAAGGCATATGAATTCTCACACTTTCTCTCATACTCAGCTCCAGCATAATCTCAGCATCCATTCAAAAGGGGAGGTATAAACTCGCTTTCATCTCCATTTGCAGATAATGATATGTTGTATAATATTTTTGTTTCAAATGATGAGGAACAAGATCAGCATGATCTTGATATTGAGATTGTACCTCGAGATGATCCAGATCAAGATACAGCTCCTATTATGTATCAGAAGCCTAAATGGGCTGAAAATCTCATTGAAGCACTAGGAATGATGTTGGGGTTCCAGATGATAGAAGAAAAATGAGGTCCGAGTATCAGAAGGAATGTGTTGCACTCTCTCACATAGCTTCGCTACCTACAGAGTGGTGCGACAAACTTCCACATAGATGCTACTTGATGATAGCAAATGATCCACAATTTGTCCCACTGAAGAACAAAATGGATCATTCCATTCATCCTCCAGCGAGAAGAGACAAAGGAAACTTTCAACAGATCGGAAGAAGATGCAAAGGTTCACATGCACAGTCCTAGGATGTTGGTGCACATAAGAACCATGATTCTGCATGGCTGCTCCATAGAGCTGCATATTGTAGAAAAAAATTTACAAGTTGTTACCCAAAGAGGAAAATTTTCTCCTAAGTATAGCTTATTTTCCTATTTCCTGCCTTTTTTGGGGGGTGGGGGGGGGTTCCCATGAGGTTTTCCCCATTTTCCTTAGTTTATTAAGCAGTTTTAATTTTCATTATTGTATGGGTGAATTTTGGAGGACAATTCCAGGGCCCAAAGTTGTCCAATTCAGGATTAAGGGGGGGTGTTAGGATTATAAATCCTACATTGTCCATATATAGTCTATTTGATCATTTTTCTTAGATTATGGGGACATTATTATTATACTGGAGTATGTGGAACACATATAGAGGTTAATTTCCATGTACTATGTTACCTACTAAGCCATACTTAGTCGGTATTATCAAGTGACCTGGGTAATGAGAACATACACTTTTTCACCTTTCAAAATTCAGAAGTCATTCAGGCTTTGTCTGGGAACTTTTTGTTATTTTTTTGTAAACACATGTTCATAACCCCTTGGGGAAATTGTAAACAATGTCCTAGCATTTAATATTTTATAAAAATATCGACTTCCTGGACTTAAGCATCAAGCCGACTAGCCCAGAGTGTTTTTTCCCTCGGTTATTATTGGTTGTTGAACAAACAACTAATAATTTCTTAGTTTTTCATTCACACCTCCAAAGTTGGGGTAGCCATCCTGGTGTTTCGGCCTTAGGAGGTTATTAGAGTCTTCATTTCATTGTTTTTCAACATGCTAGGCATTGATTTTGAGTCATATAGACATGTGCTAGGTCCCCCTAGAGTTTCGTCAGTTTCCAAAAAAATAAAAAATTTCCGCAAAATTAAGCCATTTTTTAATGGTTTAATTAGAAATTTTCGAAATGTAATAAAAGTCAGATACGAAGTCCGTTTTTGACGTGGGGACACTCTTTTTCACACCTAAAGTGTCCACTTTATCGCAGGGCCCACTTTCCACATCAGTCGAGTAGCCAGAACACCCCGTGAGGCATTATTCAACTAAAGATGTGTCATAATGGCATTTTAATGCTAAATTATGACATTTTGGCACCATGGTCAAACTTTAGAAAGTGAAAAAATCAAAGCCAAATTAAAAAATTAATTAAAAGGTTGACTTGGCATGGGTCCCCTTAAAGCATGCGATCCACTTCATGTGAGGTTCAAACTAAAACTTTGGTTATTATGTGTTATATCATATGGTTTTTAAGTGGCTGGTGACGTGAGATAAGAGATAAGGAGGACTCACGCTAACACCAAAAGCATAGGATTGTGATAACATATGTGGTGGACCCCCTCTTCCATGTTTAAACCTTTGAACATTGGATGTGTCATATGGTATTAAGATTTTGGTTTCAATAAAGAAAAACGTGAGCATGCGTGGCGTAAGACTCCACGTGAATGGTAAGGAAGCTACCGAATGGGGAGATGTGGTGGACCCCTCTGCACTTGGTGTTGTATTTTATGTGTAATTTAAAACCTTATATTATGCATATGTTAGCGCATGTATGAGGAAAGGGTGACATCACCCTCACTTAACCAAACCTCACCTACCTTGAAGCTCACGCGTGAAGGAGAGAGTGACGCCAAGCTTCGTGAGTGGTTTGAAATTGGGTGTGTTGAAAGTTAATGAGAGAGGTTTCAATCACCTCTTCATTTCCTCTCCTTTTCAACTCGGTTAAGCTTTGTTCATTTTCAGTTCAGAGTCAGATAAATCTGGGTTTATCTTCAGTGTTGGTATCCTCCCAGGGGCTTGGCTCTGGCCTTAAATAAAGCAACATTTTTCTCTTCCAAGCTAGTTAGAGTTGGATGAAGAGTTGTTGCCATTGTAATACTACTATATTTTCATTGTGAATAAAGAAGCTTTGGAGTCTATACTGTGTAGTGCATGTGATTGTGTGGATTCCTAGCGTCATGCTGCTAATGTGGTAACTGCAAAAAAATTTCCAATTTTTGTGTTGCTTTGTATTATGGCTTCAAGGATTCGGTTGAATCAAGTAAGGGTGTAAACTAGGCAAGTAAGATTACTTGCTCCTTTTTAGTCATATTAGGGATGCTCAAGAATCTAAATTATATGCTTAAATAAGATTTTTTTGTATGATCTTTCATTTTTTGTTTCATACATATATATCCATATCTCACGAGGTGTTGTGTAGGCTTGTGTGATCTAGTTGCAGGTTCTCGATCGGATGAGGTGTGGATCAAGATTGACATCATTCCTTATCCAATAAGCTCAAGAATCTGTCCCTCGACGCTCCACAAAAGGGCCTCCTTTCAGCTTGTTTCATTGAAGCAACGAACCAACCTTCTCTCCTCTTACTCTCCTTTAAAAAAATTAAATATTCGTGGTTACTTTTTGTATGCATGAGCTTCTAATTTATCATATGAAAAATATCTCATTAGATCTCATACATAAGCATTCAAAAATCTAGATCTCTGCTTTTTCAAAAAAAATCCATAAGCATCATAGATCAGGCATAAAGAAATCATCTTTTGCATGGCATTCTAAAGGAAATATATAGCTTGTATGCATTAGATTTTTTTTTCAAAGTTTAAAGTTATATCTAGCAGATAAATACATGTAGTATTGGCTGCCCCAAAGGCAAGCCAAGATCCCAAGGAAAGATTGCTTTCCTTGGTTCATTTTTGCCCGTTGTTTTATCATTTTAACGTAGTTTTTTTTTAATAATTTTTGTGTGTTGTCCAAAGACACTTCCAAAGTGTTTTTGGGCATCTTTAATTGACATTAGCTTGTTGGTTCTTAGCAGGTCCATCAAAAAAGAGAAGGAAACTCTGCCCAAAACACATGTTTTGAACATCTGAAGCTTCGAGGAGGTTCCCCTCTCAAACAGGCTCCTTTTCATTGAATTTTGTAATCCTTTGGATCCCAGATAACAAGGACCAAAGATCGTTTCCGCTAAAGCATTGTAATCGAGTAATAAAAATAAATTTTGAGTAGGCTCTTTCGAGCCCACTCCCCATCCCCCCGAGGGGGGATCCTGCGTTTTGTGATTTTTGCATTTTTTCACTTATTTTTTTAGTTTTGTCTTGTATTGCAGCATTGTATACTTTGAATTCGCATTATATACTTTCAATATTCACAAATTCAAAGTAATCATACTACTTACCCCATGACTTCCCGATTGACCTGAAAGGAGAAAGAGATGCGTGGTAGGACTAATTAGATCATCTGTGATTGTTTCTGGCATTTTTTCAGTCATCTAAAATCAACCCCTCTTCGCTTTCCCGATTGAGGTCCATTTGTACTGAAAGAGATTCCTGGAGGTTTTTCTTTTTAACAAAGAACACAAGTTGAAATCCTTAAAAATTATCAAGACTCCGTTGTGTATGCTCTACACTGGTTGCAGTTTGTCCAATCAGTGGGCTGCACCAAAAGCAGCGTGGGTGACTAGAATTACTAGATCTCACATATTTAAATAAACCTCCCCAGGTGAAAATCCAACTCCTCTATTTAAGTCGTTGCGGTTGCAAATTACCCAAAGGAAGCAGGAACAACTAGGCAGTGACCTTGAGGTACAGTTAGGCTACACCCTTGCGGTGTAGTGTTGAACACCATCTCAAAGACTCCAACCAGCCTACATATTCCTTGCGGGTAGTTGTATCGGTTAAGGGTTTTGGACATACTCCCTATACCCTCGGGTATATTGGGAGTCCCCTTCCCCCCTAAGTAATCAATTCATCTTACATTAACTTAAAATTTAACCAAGAGCACTTACAACATCCTTTTCACATTTTCAACAGTGATTTCATTTGTGGACTCCATTATTGGCACTGGTCTATTTTTTATATTATCATATGTTTCTGCATTCTTGCTTATCAAGTATTAATTTTTATGTTGTTGTGGTATAATAAATATTGCAAATATCTTGTGTTAAATTCATTTATCAACTCCTAAATAACTTATTTCATCACCATAAACACTAAAATGTAAGAGCCTTAGCAATTAATAGGGTCTACCCCCCTTGGCTTCGTTGGGAGTTGGCCTAAACGGAGGAGTTAAGAACAAGGTGACAGCCTTGACTCAAGACTTGCCCCCAAGGACATACCGAGTGGCTTGAATATTTTTGCCACGTCCCCCCCAGGTTTGTGAAAGGCGACAACATTTTCTGGCACCGTTGCCGGGGATAAATATTTTTATTCTCGAGTACGACTTAACTTAACTTTTTGTTTCTAAAAAGATAAAAAAAAATTGATAGATCTTGTCTTTAAAATTTTAAACTAAAACTCGATCCATCTGGCGACTCCACTGTTTAATATCCCTCCAAGGTATTTTACCCGAAGGAACTCCAAAGGAACTCCGAATGAGTATTTGATCTCATCCTTGAGCCTGAAAGGGCATATAGAAGGAGATTAAATAGAGAGAATTCTCATAGAATCCTTGAAGATTTAGGGTCACAGTCCCTTTCAGATATCCATACTTTATTTGTAGAGAGTCATATCCATCAATCTCAAGAAATGACGGATTTCTTCAAACCCCTTGACTTTTATCAGATAGCAGGTGCTCTCCGTGTCATTCTAAATGATGCTATCAAGAAGCTCCCAACATTTTAGGGCAATAATGCCATCACCACCAAGTCTCGCCTTTAGAAGTTTGAAAAGCTCATGGTTAGTTATTGCAATGATGCTTCCCATGACCATGATGACGTCAAAAGGAAGCTCTTTGCTTTATCCTTAGAAGAATATGCTGGAGAGTGGTACCTTGACTTAGCAAATAATTCCTACAAAACTCTTAGTGAATTCTGGGATGGTTTTAGGAAGAAATGGGGAGAGAAAAAGGAACCAAGACATCAGCTTGTTGCCCTTCATAACATAAAAAAGATGGAAAATGAAACCATGGATGAGTTTAATACAAAATCCAGACGCATTGTTTATGATATTCATAAAGACATTAAGCCAAATGATGTTGCTATCCTCATCTATTATATTGAAGCATTCACTGGAGATTTGAGGTATCAGTTAAGAGATAAAGAACTTGTTGATCTAAAGACTGCCCAGGAATTGGCTGAGAAAATTGAAAAAAAATATGCAATCATCGGGTAAGTCCAACATACCAGGGTACACTAGATGAAACTCTTCCTATAACAAAGAATCTAATGGAAAGGATGTTGAATCAAGGGATAACGAAGCATCTAAAGATCCTATGAAGGAAATGGCTGAAATGATGAAAACCTTGGTGACTAATCAAAACCAACAGATGGCCAATCATGTTGCTCAACTAAATCGGTTGGTTATGATGGAAAGAAATCATGGTTCTCATGCACCAAGGAATTTTCAACCAAAGCCTAATCAGATGTATCAAAATAAAAATCAAGAACCTAGGATTCCAAACCAGTTGGATTCTGTCAACCTAGTAGAGGATGCAATTCCATTTCGCAAGCCTTGTTCTCAGTTTCACCAGGAAAGTACTTGTTACATTGCAAACTGAAAAATGGAACATGGACTCCCTGAAATCAGTAGTCAGGATACACCATCAAGCGAGCCTGAGTTCTTGAACATGGTAAGTCGAACCTACCCTTTGGCAGAACAACATTGGCAATAGGCCATAGATTATAGTTTGGAAAAGGATTTCATTTCTTAAATTTATGGTGAAATGTCTTCCCAGGAAAAAATCTTAGAAATGAGGAATGCTAGATACAAAGGAGCTATGTATCATAGAAAGGGGAAGTCTACACCAACTAAACAATACAAACCTAAGGTAACAATTCCTCCTATTATAAACCCTCTGGTTGTTGTAGAATCAAAGCTTAACATGGGACAATGGTTGAATGATGTTAAAATTTCAGCTTATGCTACTAATATCCTTCAAATTCTTGGCCAAAAAGAGAAACTGATGAAAGATTTAGAAAGTAGTCATAATATTGTCAACGAAACTACTCCTCCATGTAATAATGTCGTCCTTGAAGATTTTCCTTTTGTCCTCGAAGATATGCCTATAGTCCTTCACAGTGTTGATCCAAAAATGGAGTGTCACCCGTCTTTTTATGTCTCTCTTTTAGTTGATGATCTTCTCCTTCATAACTGCATGTTAGATTCAGGTGCTTCATCAAACATAATTACAAGGAAGGTAATGGAACAATTAAACCTAAGGATCACATGACCCTAACACAATGTTTGTGCAATGGATGCAAGAGAAGTTGAAGTGGTAGGGATAATTTTAAACCTGCATGTAAATTTGGCCAAGTATCCTGACATTGATATGGAAATGGATGTTGTTGTGATTGATATACCAGATAATGGGGAAATGTTGTTATCCAGAAAGTGGGTTGCAACTCTAGGTGGAAACATCCAAATGGATTGGACATACTCAACCATACCTTCATCAGAAATCACTGGGGTTATACTTCACAGAGAAAGAGAAAGAAAGCGGCATGTAGAGAATCCTAAGAAGCCTAGAAATGAAATTGTGTATTGCAATGACAACTTTGGAAACTATGCCATCGTGTCCAACTTCATGGCCCCTATTAAAGAAAATATCAAAAATGAAAAGGTAGATGAATTTTGGCAAATGTACTTTGACGGAGCTTATTCCAAAGATGGAAAGGGTGCGGGCATAGTAATCATTTCACCTTCTAATAAAATCTACAACTTTTCTTTTAGATTGGAGTTTGAAGCATCGAACAATGTGGCTAAGTATGAGGCATTGTTTCTAGGATTGGACACTGCTAAATACATGGGCATAAAAATGTTAAACATAAAAGGTGATTCAGACTTAGTCATTCTCCCACTTAAGAATCGGTATCAGTGTAAAAGTGATAGACTAAGGAAGTATAGGAATGTTATATGGGATACCATGGACTGGTTTTATGCACTCAATCTTCAGAAAATACCTAGGGAAATTAATGGTTTAGCAGATAAGTTGGCAGTAGAAGCATCCACCCTTCAACCTTTAGATGAGATGATTAGTGGGAATGGAAAAATGAAAGTAAATTTCAGGACTTCAATTCCTGATAATGTAGATCACTGGAAGGTATTTAATGATGATAAACAACTCTTAAGGTTCATCCATAATCTCCAGGAGTTTGAAGGTTGCAACATCAGTTATCAGCAAGAGGGTAAAGAGTATCAGGAGGGTGAGGATAATTTAAGAAATCACATTCCAAGTATCCTTATAGATTTTGAAAAGTTGTTTGATAGATAGGATCATCATAAAAATAAAAAAGAGTCAATAAAAATTGGGGATTACATGGAAATAAATATAGGTACAGAAAAGGACCCCAAGTTAATAAAAATTGGAAAATGTACTTCGGAAAAGGAAAGGAACAGTTTAATCAATCTAATCAAATAATATAGAGATGTGTTGGCCTTTAGTTATGATGAACTTAAAGCTTATTGGGAAGATGTGTTTCAGCACACTATTCCCCTCACAGAAGAAGCCAAGAAGGTCAAACCTTTCCGATAAAAACTTAGGCGAATAAATCCTAAGTTGGCCCCCATAGTTCATAAGGAACTTCAGAAAATGTTAGTTGCAGGGATCATAGCACCTATTAGACATTCATCATGGTGCTCCAACTTAGTTGTTGTTAGAAAGAAGTATTATAATTTGAATGCCATTTAGATCTTCAAGGAGGTAGTTCTAATAATGTTTGCAGCAAAAGAATGTAGAATGAAGATACAAACTGAACACAACAAACCACACAAGAAACAGACAAGTATTGCTCATGAATTTACAGTATCATTCACAATAATAATATACGGTGTTACAATATTTTACATAGGAAGAATTTGAATGCATGGGATATGAGTTCGAATCCTCCAAGTGGATATGACTGTATCTAACTGAATCTCTAACTCAAGGTCTCCCAATCAATATCGGAGTCCAAATAGACAACTCCCTGACGACCAGTAACTCCAACAACCAGTGACAACAAGTTAACTCATTGCAACTGAGTGTGGGTTAAGAAAAGCGCTCCTCCCCTTGCAACCATGCATTGGTAGTGCTAGATTAACTGTTCGTGAAGTGATTGAATGTAACTAGGGGCTAACTAAGACTAACTAGTACTAACACCAACTAACTAAAGTAGGTTGGTGTCGGGACTCCCATTGGCTCCTAAAATGTATGGATTGGTCTAGGAGGCACCCAAACTGATGCATGTACATGCAGTGAGTGGCGGTTAACCTCTAGCAGTGTTCCACACACTCCAGTGACTAGTACATGTGGCCCCATTAGGCCAAGTGGACCCAATTAATTAATTAAGGTTCCTAAGTTAGGAAATAATTAATATAATAGACATTTGACCAAGGGAGGATTAATAATCGTAACACCCCCCCTGAATCCTAACTTGGACAACTGTGGGCCTAGGTAACAAGACCATAGGTCACCCAAATACAATCTAGAACATAATAAAAAATGTTGCTTAATACAACTGAGGAAACACGAGAAAACCTCATGGGAAACCCCCCCCTAAAAAATCAGCAGAAAAATAGCAATCTGCAAGCTATCTTTAGAAGAAAGAAGCTTCCTCCTTAGAAAAATAACTTGAGTAACACTGCTGCAAAAAATTGCAGCTCTATGCAGCAGTATGGTCCATCAGTGGACCTCTCATTGTACTTCTAAACTGATGACTTTGTTTGTTTCTTCTGGATGGTGAAGGTAGGAAATGAACAAATCTCTGCTTCTGTGGGCCATGTAGCTGATCATTCGATATCATCAAGTAGAACCGACCTGGAACTTTGCTGCACCATTCTATAGAAAGTGAATCTGTGAGGGATAGTGCAGCATGATCCTTCTGATATTGGGACCTTGTTCTTCTTCTGTCTTCTGGAACTCCAGCACCACTTCCAGCTACATCAAGAAGCTTTTGAGCCCATCTTGGTTTAGGCTTCTAATTAGGAATGGGTACTGGATCTGGATCTAGAATCTCTTGAGATTTAGTCTCAATAACAGAATCATGTTGTATGTGATCTTCTTCATCTAAATCTAAAACATGTAGCACATCATCATCATCAAAAATATGTGGAGAAATAGTTATACCTTCTTGTGTTGCTGGAGGATTATCATGCAGTTTATCTTCTACAAGCTGGACACTTCTTTCAATGAAGCATCTTCTGGCAACAACCTCCATCAGTTTGTAAGATTTTGCATCTTCTGCATATCCTAGCATAATGCATTCTCTACTTTGGGCTTGGAAGGCCTTCCTCTTGTCAAGTGGTATTCTGGCGCAAGATTTGGAACCAAAAAATCTCAGATGTGAGACATTGGGCTTATACCCATGCACTGCTTTGAATGGTGTGACCCCAACCACTGACTTGTGGGGAACCCTATTCTGCAAATACGAAGCATGGTTTACGGCTTCATCCCAAAGAGAAGGAGGTAGATGCTTAGCATGGAGACGGCATGTTTCCATCTCTTTTAGTGATCTATTCTTCCTCTCAGACACACCATTTTGTTGTGGTGTGTTTGGAACTGAGTGTTCCATTCGAATCCCCTCTGATTCACAGAAATTCTGGAAATCTCTTTTGGCATATTCTCCTCCTCCATCGGATCTTATTGACTTGATCTTCCTATTGAAATTGTTCTCAACCATAGCTTTAAACTTTTAAAAGTCTCAAAAACTTTTCATTTTTGTTTCATGAAGTAGATCCAGCGGTACCTAGAACAATCATCAATAAAGGTTAGGAAATACCTGCAACCATTAATGGAGTTTGTGGGCATAGATCCAGCTACATCAATGTGTATCAAATCAAGTGTAGAGATAGCTCTATGTGCCTTCCTAACATCATACTTCTTTTCTGGATGCTTACCTACCAAGCACCCAGCACATACTCCATCGGAAGTTTGGATGGAGGGAAAACCTTCAACCATGTTATCATTGTGGAGCTGCTTCAGCTATTTGAAATTGAGATGGCCAAATATTTCATGCCAAATCTTGCTGGTGTTGTTAGCATGAGACAATAAGGTTGTAGGAGGCGAAACAGGTAAGAAATGTGAAAACTCATAAGCTTTGGTAGAGTGATTTGCAATACCTTTCGCTACAAGCTTTCCTGTGAATTTTTCTATGATCTCAACTGAGTCTGAATTGAAGGTGACCCTCTTGGGAGATCCTGTATGAGTCATCTGATAAATAGATAACACGTTAGCATCACTGGAGGGCACATATAAGACATTCTTGAACTCACCATGCTTCGCTCTGACTGAGCCCCTTCCTTCTGCTGGAATCTGGGAATCATCTCCCATGTGAATGTTAGGCCCCTTTGATAGTGAAAGAGTAGAGAATGATTCTTTAGAGGAAACCATGTGTTTGGAGGCTCCAGAATCTATAATGTATGTTGAGGACGGAGATAGAGTTGCTTTCAAAGCATGACACCTTTCGGTATCTTCTGTTGATGCTTCTTCATCAGGATTCTTTGCTCTTGGAGGATCAATGTTGTGCTTCTTGAGAAGAGCGGACATCTCATCAAGTTGCTTCCTCATACATTGATCTTCAATATGGTATCCCTTTTCACAGTAAGGACATAACTTATTTTCAAATTTCTTCTTCTTAGAGCCAGAGGCCCCTTCAGAAGCTTGTTTATTTTGTTTAGGCTTCAAATCAGCTGCCTTTGGCTCCTTCTTCTTTGATTTCACCTTTGCTTGCACTTTGGAAGAGTCAGTAACTAAGAGAGCTTGATATTTGGAGGTTTGGATGACTCCCATTCGAATCAATTTGTCTTGCTCCTTGATTAAGGAATTGAAAAAAGAATCTAATGAAGGAAGTTTCCAATCAGAAAAGCTTTCCCACCTTGAATGAAACATAGAGACATATACAGAATACTCAGGGCCTAGTTTACTGAGTATGGAAAGGACATTCTACTCATCATTCTGCTCTATTCTGCAATGTCTGCATTGGAGCACTAGAGACTTGAATTTAGAGAAGAATTGCTGAATAGTCTCGAAACTGCTGGGATGTAAAGATACCAACTCATTCTCCAGAATTTGTCCCCGACGCTCATCTTTTTTGTTAAACAAGCTATCAAGCTTCTCCCAGGCTTCTCTGGGAGTCCTCAATCCTTCTAGATGAAAGAGGATATCTCTAGAAATATAAGTACATAATTACCCGAATGCTTTATCACAACGGTTTAGGAACTTGTTCCGCTCTACTAGTTGATGAGGCTCAGCCTCCCATCCATGTATGATCCTGTGGTAGCCATGCTTGCACAAGGCCAACTGCACATTAATCCTCCAATCAAGATAATTGGAAGTTGTGAGGATCTGTGGTTCAGGAGTTTGAGAACTCATAATTGCTCCGGCTGGAAGACTGCAAATACTTCTCACAAGCTACATAGCACCTGCAAATTTCACTGCAATAACACACTAAAACATATGAACTGTTAGAATCATACTTTTCCTCCCTGCATGAACATGTTTTCAGGGTCCATCACGCCCTCTCCTCTACTATGAATGAATCCAGAGCTAGCAAATTTTCATGGGGGAATTTTGTGGAAACCCAGCTGCTTCTGATGTTAGATGGGGAGAAACAAGCATGAAACCTACCTGAGAAGGCTCTGATACCATATTAGAATTTGAATGCCATTTAGATCTTTAAGCATATAGTTCTAATAATGTTTGCAGCAAAAGAATGTAGAATGAAGATACAAACTGAACAAAACAAACCACACAGGAAACGAACAAGTATTGCTCAGGAATTTACAGTATCATTCACAATAATAATATCTGGTGTTACAATAGTTTAC
Organism: Pseudotsuga menziesii; assembly: GCA_001517045.1. Lineage (NCBI taxonomy): Eukaryota > Viridiplantae > Streptophyta > Pinopsida > Pinales > Pinaceae > Pseudotsuga > Pseudotsuga menziesii. The sequence goes on along the minus strand of LPNX010995521.1, from coordinate 971,721 downwards.
ATAGGAATAATTGAATGCATGGGATATGAATTTGAATCCTCCAAGCAGATGTGACTGTATCTAACTGAATCTCTAACTCAAGGTCCCTCAATCAATATCAGAGTCCAAATAGACAACTCCCTGATGACCAATAACTCCAACATCTAGTGACAACTAGTTAACTCAGTGCAACTGAGTGTGGTAGGTAAGAAAAGCTCTCCTCCCCATGCAACCATGCATTATCCATGCATTGGTAGCGCTAGCTTAACTGTTTGTGAAGTAACTAAATGTAACTAGGGGCTAACTAAGACTAACTAGTACTAACACCAACTAACTGAAATAGGTTGGTGCTGGGACTCCCAGTGGCTCCTAAAATGTAAGGATTGGTCTAGGAGGTGCCCAAACTGATGCATGCACATGCAGTAAGTGGCAGTTAACCTCTAGCAATGTTCCCCACACTCCAGTAACTGGTACATGTGGCCCCATTAGGCCAAGTGTACCCAATTGTACTAGTGGACCCAATTAATTAATTAAGGTTCCTAAGTTATGCAATAATTAATCTAATAGACATTTGACCAAGGGAGGATTAATAATCCTAACAAGAAGAATGGGTCAATTAGAATATGTATAGATTTCAGGAATCTCAATACATCATGCCTAAAAGATAATTACCCATTTCTCGACATGGAAACATTACTTCAAAGAGTAACCGGTTTAGGAATAATGTCCATGTTGGATGGCTTTTCAAGATATAACCAGGTGTTATTAAATAAAGAGGATCAACATAAGACTACATTTACCACACCTCGGGGCACTTACAAGTTTTTGAGAATTCCTTTCGGCTTATTAAATGTAGGCGCCACTTTCAAGAGAGACATGGACTTTGCCTTCAAATAACTTATAGGCAAAGTGATCGAAATCTATCAAGATGACTTAACTGTTTTTTCAAAAGAAAGATCTAATCACATAAGTCATCTTTGCCAGGTATTTATGAGGTGTCGTAAATATGGCATTTCCTTAAATCATGCCAAGTCAATCTTCGGGGTTGACGAAGGCAAGTTGTTGGGACACATCATCTCTGAGGATGGGGTCAAGGCTTATCCTAAATGAGTATAGGCCACTAAGAAGGTCCCCCTACCTCAGAACTTAAAAGCTCTCCAGTATTTCAACGGTCAGATAAATTTCATAAGGAGATTCATCCCAAATTTAGCAAAACTAATGAAACCTCTACAAAGATTATTAAAGAAAGATGCTAAATTTGTGTGGATGGATGAAGGGAAGGATGCTTTCAGAAGTATCAAAAATGCTATATCTAGATCACATGTTTTAATCAGTCCGGATTATTCCAAAGAATTTCATATTTTCTCATTCACCTCAGGAGACACCATTCTGGTGTTTTTCTTCAAAAGAAAAGTGAGGGGCAAGAGCAAACTGTACCCTTTATGAGTAGGGCCTTGCGAAATTCAGAATTAAGTACACTTCCATGGAAAAGAAAGATTATGCACTGGTCAAGTCCCTTAAACATTTTAGAACTTATGTCGGATACTCTAAGATCATTGGGTATGTGCCATGTGCATCTGTCAAAGACATCATGTCTTAGCAGGATCGTCTAGGCATTAGGGGTAAGATTCAGGAATATGAATTAGAGATAAAACCCACTAAATTGATTAAGGGACAATGGCTTGCAAAGATGTTAACTCGGGGGAATGAGAAAGCCTTAGGAATTATTTGTCAAAATAGTAATCCAGAACAAAGTATATCATACGAGTTTCAGATATTAGAGCAGCATCCTTGGTATTCAGACATTATCTTTTTCCTTTGTAACCTTACATGCCCTGATCACTTACTTGGCCATAAACATAGAGCATTAAGGTTAAAAGCAACTAAGTATTGTTTAACAGATGATGGTCTAGGTTGGAGAAACCCAGACGGCTTAATACTTAGATGTGTTGATGAACTTGAGTCCAAGAGACTCATGGTTGAGTTCCATGCAGGATTTTGTGGTGGGCATTTTGCAGCTAGAACAACCGCCCACAAAATCCTTAGAGCAGGTTACTATTGGCCAAACCTTTTTTCAAATGTGCATAAGTTTGTCAGAAGTTTCCCTCAGTGTCAACTGTTCACCGAGAATCAAAAGATGAAAGCTTTGCCCTTAAAACCAATAGTAGTCCAAGCCCCTTTCCAGTAGTGGGGGCTTGATTTCATCGGTAAGTTCAAAGACAATTCAAGCAATGATTATTCTTGGATAATTACCGCCACAGATTATTTCACCAAGTGGGTAGAGGCAATACCCACCAAGAAGGAAACCAATGTTGTAGTCATGGATTTCCTAGAAGATAGGATTATCACAAGATTCGGTGTGCCAGCCTGAATTATCACAGATAATGGCCCATGTTTCAGTTCTTCAGAAATGTCATCTTTTTGCTTCAAGTATGGCATTGTCTTATCGCATTCATCCAACTACTATCCTCAAGGAAATGGTCTAGCTGAGTCAAGTAATAAAAACTAAATGGCCCTAATCAAGAAAACAGTTGGTGATAATAAGAAAGCATAGGATAGCAAGATTAAGTATGCATTATGGGCTGATCAAATTACCAAAAAGAATTCAACCAGGAAGAGTCCTTTTGAACTTGTCTATGGCCTAGATGTCACCTTACCAATCCATTTAAAGCTTTCAGTGTATCAGCTTCTTCAGAACTTTAGCTCAGATCCGGATGCCATTCAGAACAGATTTAACCAGTTGATTGAGTTAGATGAGAATGGAAGGAAGTCCCTTGACCAGAGTATCAGAAATTCAGATAAAATCAAGAGGAATTTTGATAAATCTACTAGACCTGGATCCTTTCAATTTGGTGATATAGTTTTATTATGGGAGAAACATAGGGAAAAAATAGGAAAACATGGAAAGTTTGACCACCTATGGATGGGACCTTATATCATTGACGAAGTAGCAGGCGCTAATTATTTCTATCTATATGACCTGGAAAGGGAAAGATTAATCCTTCCAGTGAATGGCCTTCGACTCAAGATGTTCTTCACCGAGACGATTTGATGCTTTTATTGCATCGGTGGTATCATGGCCTATTTCTAAACTTATCCTTGCATGTATTTCATTTTTGTATCATATTTTTGTATTATAGATATTGTATCATAGTACTAACTTCGAAGGTTTTTTTGTATATTAGTGTTGTAAAATAGCTTTTTTTTGTACATTATATACTAACTTTGTGCAATAGCTTAGTTTCCCAGTTGGTTTCCTGTTATATATGTGTTACTGATGGACTTTATTTTTCGTGCAGGACCCAGAGACTCTGGAGTTCTCACGTCCTCTTCTTTGATCAGAGGATCATTCAGAGCACGTGTCCCTAGATGGAGCCATATGTTACCTACTAAGTCGTACTTAGTCAGTATTATCAAGTGAGTCGGGTGGTGAGAACATACACTTTTTCACCTTTTAGAATTCAGAAGTCATTCAGGCTATGTCTGGGAACTTTTTGTTATTTTTTTGTAAACACATGTTCATACCCCCTTGGGGAAATTGTAAAAAATGTCCTACCATTTAATTTTTTATAAAAGGCTCGGCTTCCCGGACTTAAGCATCAAGCCAACTAGCCCACAATGTTTTTTCCCTCAGTTATTATTGGTTGTTGAACAAATGACTAATAATTTATGAGTTTTTCACTCACACCTCCAAAGTTAGGGTAGTCGTCTTAGTGTTTCAGCCTTAGGAGGTTATTAGAGCATTTGTGTCAGTGTTTCTCAACATGTTATGCATTGATTTTGAGTCGTATGGACATGTGCTAGGTCCCCCTAGAGTTTCGTCAGTTTCTGAGAAAATAAAAAAATTCCGCAAAATTAAGCCATTTTTTAATGGTTTAATTAGACATTTTCAAAATGTAATAAAGTCAGATACGGGGTCTGTTTCTGACACGAGGACACTCGTTTTCACACCTGAAGCATCCACTTTACCCTAGGACCACTTTCCACATCGGTTCGATGGCCAGAACACCCTATGAGGCATTATTCAGCTAAAAATGCGTCAGAATGGCATTTTAATGCTAAATTATGACATTTTGGCACAATGATCAAACTTTGGAAAGTGAAAAAATCAGTCAAATTAAAAAATTAATTAAAAGGGTGACTTGGCATGGCTCCCCTTAAAGCATGCGATACACTTCATGTGAGGTTCAAACTAAAACTTTGGTTATTATGTGGTATATCATATGGTTTTTAAGTGGATGGTGAGGTGAGATAAGGAGGACTCGCGCTAACACCCAAAGCATAGGATTGCGATAACATATGTGGTGGACCCCCTCTTCCATGTTTAAACCTTTGAAAATTGGGTGTGTCATATGGTATTAAGACTTTGGTTTGAATAAAGAAAAATGTGAGCATGGATGACGTGAGACTCCACATGAATGGTAAGGAAGCTAATGAATGGGGAGATGTGGTGGACCCCTTGGCACTTGGTGTTGTTTTTTATGTGTAATTTAAAACCCTCGTTTATGCATATGTTACCGCATGTATGAAAAAAGGGTGACATCACCCTCACTTCACCAAACCTCACCTACCGTGACGCTGACGCGTGAAGGAGAGAGTGACGCCAAGCTTGGTGAGTGGTTTGAAATTGGGTGTGTAGGCACTTAATGAGAGAGGTGCCAATCACCTCTTCACTTCCTCTCTTCTTCAAATCAGTTAAGCTTAGTTTCTCTTCAGTTTAGAGTCAGCTAACTCCGGGTTTATCTTCAGTGTTGGTAGCCTCCCAAGGGCTTGGCTCTGGCTTTACATACAACAACATTTCTCTCTTCCAAGCTAGTTAGAGTTGGATGAGGAGTTGTTGCCATTGTAATACTGATATATTTTCATTGTGAATAAATAAGCTTTGGAGGCTATACCGTGTAGTGCATGTGATTGTGTGGATTGCCAACATCATGCTGCTAATGTGGTAACTACAATTTTTTTCCAGTTTTTGTGTTGCTTTGTATTCTGGCTTCAAGGATTCGGTTGAATCAAGTAAGGGTGTAAACTAGGCAAGTAAGATTACTTTTTCTTGTTTATTCAAATTATGTATGCTTAAGAATCTAAGTTATATGCTTAAATAAGATTATTTTTGCATGATCTTTCATTTTTTGTTTCATACATATATATCCAAATCTCACGAGGTGTTGTGCAGGCTTGTGTGATCCAGTTGCAGGTTCCCGATTGGATGAGGTGTGGATCAATATTGGTGCCATTCCTTATCCAATAAGCTCAAGACTTTGTCCCTCGGCGTTCCACAAAAACACCTCCTTTCAACTTGTTTCATTGAAGCAACGAACCAACTTTCTCTCCTCTTGCTCTCCTTTTAAAAAATTAAATATTCTTGGTTACTTTGTTTATGCATGAGCTTCTAATTTATCGTATGCAAAATATCTCATTAGATCTCATACATAAGCATTCAAAAAGCTAGATCTCTGTTTTTTCAAAAAAATTCCTTAAGCATCATAGATGTGGCATAAAGAAATCGTATTTTGCATAGCATTTTAAAGGAAATCTATAGCTTGCATGCATTATTTTTTTCTTTCAAATTTTAAAGTTATATCTAGCATATAAATGCATGTATTATTGGCTGCCCCAAAGGAAAGCCAAGATCCAAAGGAAAGCTTACTCTCCTTGGTTCATTTTTGCCCGTTTTTTATCATTTTAACATAGTTTTTTTTTTTTATAATTTTTGTATGTTGTTTAAAGATACTTCCAAAGTGTTTTTTGGAATCTTCCACTGACATTAGCTTGCTTATTTTTAGCAGGCACATCAAAAAAGAGAAGGAAACTCTGCCCAAAAACACATTTTTTGGACATTTGGAGCTTCCAGGAGGTTCCCCTCTCAGCCGAGCTCCTTTTCTTTGAATTTTGTAAGCATTTGGATCCCAGATGACAAGGATCAAAGGATTTTCCACTAAAGCATTGTAACCAAGCAATAAAAAGAAATTTTGAGTAGGCTCTTTCGATCCCACTCCCCATCCCCCCGGGGGGGATCCTGCGTTTTGTGATTTTTGCATTTTTTCTCTTTTTTTTAGTTTTGTCTTGTATTGCAACATTGTATACTTTGAATTCGCATTATATACTTTTAATATTCACAAATTTAAAGGAATTTGTTGGATTTTTAACATTAAGCTAGTATAACTTTAGGATCTTTAACTGAGAGAACAACAAGCACATCAATCAAACACAAGAGACAATGAACATAGTGTTTTTCCTCGAGGAAACCATAAATGGAGAAAACCCCGCACCTTCCTTAGAGATAGAATCAACAACAAAAGTAAAACCCCAAAACAGTAAGATGATCTCTCGACAGCAGTAACCTTCTTTCTATCTAGCCCCAGTGTCTTCTCCTTCCTCAACTATGCGCTACACTTGAGTGTGTATGAGTTGTGTACTAAATAGAGAGGCTAGCTCTCTATTTATACTAATCCCAACATGACTAAAATCCTACTAGGGCCAACCTCTCTAGGAGAGTCTAATAACCCTAGTGCCCCGAAACTGCGGGGACTTTAACCCTTAGACAATAGGAGGGTTACCCACAATGACTTGACATGACTTGTTTACATTATAGATATTCCCAATCAGAACATTGAGGCATGGCATGAATCAAGTACATTACAAATACATCCCGGAATAAACATCGGGTTACAATACACAAGAAATACAAGTGAATACATTCCAAAGTTACATATACATCAACACTCCCTATTAACTAGGAAGGTATTCTCTCGACACAATTTTCAACACAAGTCTTCTTCCCTGTATCATCTGGGTCATCGTCAAGTTCTCGTCATCTTCATCTTCAAGTCATCTTCATCTGGATCTAGATCATCGCTCGATCTGGATCATCATCACTGGATCATACTTGATCTGGATCATCATCACTCGATCTGGATCACCGTCATTGGATCTGGATCATCACTCGATCTGGATCACCATCACTGGGTCTGGATCATCACTCGATCTGGATCACCACTGGGTCATCATCACTGGATTTGGATCATAGATCGATCTGGATCATCGTTGTTGGATCTGAATCATCACTCAATCTGGATCATCTCAGAGACATCATAACTAGATCTGGATCATAGCTCGATCTGGATCATCACTGGGTCATCATCATATGTGCCATCTCATGATTCTTCTCGTCACAGGAAGTTCTATAGAGCTAGCTGTTTTTCATGTTGGGTGTAGCCCTACCTCCTCATAGGTCTTTGGTAGCCCTTACATCTGACGTACTCGTCAGAATGGCCAGCACTCACATCTGACCTTGACTCATCAGAAAGGCACAGCACTTACATCTAACCTTGACTCGTCAGAAAGGCGCTCAGTCCTATACTAAGGGTTCCTAGTAACTGACCAGGTGCCTCCATTCAGAGAATGGCAGTAGCCCTTACATTTGACCTACTTGTCAGAATGGTCGACACTCACATCTGACCTCCTCGTCAGAAAGGCGGTAACCCTTGCATCTGATCATGTAGGACCTCATCCTACAGTCACATCAGAATGGTCGGCACTCACATCTGACCTACTCGTCAGAAAGGAGGTAGCCCTTACATCTGTGTAGGATCTCATCCTACATTAGAATGGCCGGCACTCACATCTGACCTCCTCGTCTGAAAGGCGGTAGCCCTTACATCTGTGTAGGAACTAATCCTACATCAAAATGGTTGGCACTCACATCTGACCTACTCATCAGAAAGGCAACAACCCTTATATCTGATCAAGTGGGAACACATCCATCAATCACATTAGAATGGCCATGCGCTCACATCTGATCATGTAAGACTACATCTTACAATTGTCTCAGAAAGGCCCTCAGTCCAAGACCAAGTATTCCTGGTAACTCACCAGGCATCTCCATTCCAAGAATGGCAATAGCCCTTATATCTGATCATGTAGGAACCAATCCTACATTCATATCAAAATGGCTCGGCACTCATATCTGACATGGAAGGAACCAATCATCTCACCATGACAGAATGGCTCAACCCTTACATCTTACCTGCTCGTCAGAATGGCTTCCGGACTCGTCACTTCCCCTTGGAAGGGACCTTGATCTGGAGAACACCAAGCTTCTCCCTGAAGTACTCAAACTTCACTCTGGCCAATGGCTTCATCAATGCATCAGCTATCTGATCGTCCGTCACAATATACTGGAGCTTCATTTCTCCCCTCTGCACCATATCCCTGATATAGTGACACTTGATCTCGATATGCTTCGACTTGTCATGGAACACTGGGTTCTCTGACAACTTCACACAACTCTGGTTGTCACAGTGTATACAAGTAGCATCCAGCTGGAGATCAAATAAATCAGATAGTAGCTTCCTGAGCCATACTGCCTCACAACTAGCTGAACAAGCTGCGACATACTCTGCTTCAGCTATACTCAGTGCCACATGGGATTGCTCCCTACTAAACCAAGAGATCATACCTAATCCCATACTGAAGCAACATCCTGAAGTGCTCTTCCTATCGATGGCACTGCCTGCCTAATCTGAATCAACATAACCCTCCAGGTTAATCTTCTGATTTGTATCGTACTTGAGCCCATAATCAACCATACCTCTTAGCTATCTCATAATATGCTTTGCAGCAATCAAGTGAACATGTCTCGGATCTGTCAAGAACTGGCTTAAGGTGTTCACAGCAAAGCAAATATCTAGTCTAGTGTTCGTCAGGTACATCAAGGACCCAATCATTTGACGATACATCATAGCATCAACCGACTCTGATGAAGCATCACTCAATTGCTTCAGGTTCGATGCCATAGGTGTGGCCATAGCCTTGCAGTCCATCATCCCAAACCTTTTCAGGATCTCTACTGCATACTTCCCTTCTCCAAGGGAGACTCCATCTGCACTCTGCCACACCTCCATACCTAGAAAATAATGCATCATACCCAATTCCTTCATTTCGAACTCGGCAACAAGCTTTCTCTTCGTATCAGCAATCAACCCATCCATACCTGTCACAAACAGATCATCTACATATAGAAGGAGCATCACTGGGTTGCCATCTTCAACTTTGTAGTAAAGGTTGGAATCTGTTTTACTCTTGGTAAAGCCCAAACTGGATAGAAAGTTGTCAATTCTGCCGTACCAAGTCTTGGGTGCCTGTTTCAAACCGTACAGGGCTTTCTTCAATCTGTATACATGAGCCTCTCTGTCATGTGTCTCAAAACCAAGTGGTTGTTCTACATACACTTCCTCTTCCACTACACCATTCAAGAAAGCAGTCTTGACATCCATTTGGTGTATCTTCCATTTCATCACTGCAGCTAGGAAAAGTACTGATCTGATGGAAGTGTATCTGGCTATAGGTGCAAAGGTTTCTTCATAATCTATTCCTTCTTTCTATGACAAACCCCGAGCAACAAATCTTGCTTTATATTTCTCTATGCTACCGTCTGCAGCATGCTTGATCTTGTAGATCCATTTGGAAGTTACAACTGACTTCCCTTCTAGTCTTGGGACAACATCCCAAACATCATTCTTCATGATCGATTGTTATTCTTCGATCATAGCATCCTTCCATTCTTTCCGTTCTGCCGCTTCTTCATAACTGGGAGGTTCTTTATCAATGAAATCACATAGTAATGCTACATACCCGGAACAAAATCTGGTCCTTTTTCTTTCTCTGTGATTCTCTTCTAGAGCACCGTATCTTTCCGCACCTTGGATAAGTTCTCGTACCCAAGCAGGTTTCCTCTTATGAGGATTCTTCTCTGGAGGTGGATCTACAGGTCTTTGTGGTTCTTCAAACTCTCAATCTTCTTCTTGAGTTTCTTCATTCATGGTTGTATCATGAATTATGGGTGCTCCTGCTTCTTCATATTCTTCAACAGGTTTCTTTCTGGATTTGTTGTAAGTTGTGTCTTCATCAAATGTCACATCCCTGCTGATGTCAATCTTCTTGTATCCTGGGAAATATATTCTGTAAGCCTTCGAGCTTTCAGAGTATCCCACAAATATACCATTTTTTCCTGAAGGTTCTAATTTTGTTCTCTTTTCTTTTGGAATGTGTATGTACATAGGACAGCCAAATATTCTAAGATGGCTGACTTCTGGTTTCTTGCCGGAGAAGACTTCTTCAGGATTCTTGTTCTCGAGTACTCTATGTGGAGTACAGTTATGTACATACACCATTGTTTTGGCAGCTTCCACCCAAAGATGCATAGGAAGATCTTGATCACGAAGCATTCTTGTTGCAGCTTCCATGATAGTTCTATTCTTCCTTTCTGCAATCCCATTCTGTTGTGGATTATAAGGAGTGGACAACTCCCTCTTAATCCCTGAGTCTTTGCATAACTTTTTGAATTCATTAGATGTGAATTCTCTGCCATTATCTGATCAAAAGGTCTTGATCTTCTTGTCTATGTGATTCTCGATCAAGGCTTTGAATTCCTTGAACTTACTGAATACTTCATCTTTGTTCTTCATGAAGTAAATCCATGTCTTCCTAGAAAAGTCATCAATAAAAGAAACATAGTATACATACCCGCTTAGTGAGCTTGATGACATAGGACCGCATGCATCGGAGTGGATAATTTCCAAGATTCCTTTTGCTTTGCTTTCGCTACTTGGAAATGTCTTCTTTGTATTCTTTCCTTTTGCACATCCTTTGCAGACCCCATCATGTTTTGCTTGAATTTTTGGAAGACCTTCAACAGCTTTGCTTGCAATTGGTAGTGCTCTATAATGCACATGTGCAAGCCTTCAATGCCAAATTTCATTTGGCTCTACTGTGTCATGGACCAAGGTTTGTTCTGGATGGCCCTTCAATTTGTATAGACCTCCTTCTTGTTCCCCAATCACTACTGCATCATTAATAGTCTTTCCCTTTGGCCACATGATGACTTGGCCATCTATGAATGCAACCCTCATGCCTTTTGCATCTAATGCAAATATGGAGAGAAGGTTCTTCTTGAGTCCTGGTACAAACAATACATCTTGCATCCTCATAGACTTTCCAGAGTCTAGTTTATAAGAAGATTCCCCACTACCTTTTATTGGATATTGGTAGTCATCTCCAAGCTTCACCTTGTGATGTGATTCATGTTCTGAAAGTTTCACAAATGATTCTTTGAATCCTGTCATATGCTTGGAAGCCCCACTGTCTATAAGCCAATCATTGCTTCCATGTGTGATATTTCCCATGAGAGCAGAAATCAAGACATATTCTTCATCACTTGAAGAGTCTTCACTTTCATATCTGGTTTTCCTCTTGGATGGTTCATCATCCTCTGCAGCATGAGCATGATGTCTTTTCTTTTTGCCCTTTTTCTTATTTTGTCTTTTAGGACAATCTTTTGCAAAGTGTCCTACTTCATCACAAGTCTAACATCTGCCTCTAGAGAAATCTTTTCTAGAGTTAGTTTTAGAAAATGCTTACCTCTAGAGTGATGAGAACTTCTTTTGGTTTTCTTGGAATGTACTGTGAGAGCTTGATCTTCACTTCCCATCTTCTCTTCTCTGGCTGCTATCCTAGCTTCTTCTTGAGAGCATTCTTCCCATAGTCTGTGAACTTGACTAACTTATTTCTGGCACATATCCCTTGAATAAAGGAGTCCCATGATCTAGGGAGACCATTCAAGGTGGTCATTACAATCTCAGCATTTTCCACTTCTTCATCTACTGCTTCCAGTTGTTCTTTGATTTGAGAAACTCTTGTGAAGTAAGACTGGATGGTTTCTACACTCTGAATCTTCACACTCTTCGGTTGGTTTCTCATATTCATGTTCTGGTTTTTGTTCTTCCCTTCAAACAATTTGGTTAGGGCATCAAACATAGATTTAGGTGTCTTAGGGAGGACACATGTGGTATGAGATGATCCTTGATATAATCATCAATGATTCTCTTTGCCATAACCATCTTTTTCTTGTGTAAGGCATTTGCTTCATCTCCCTCTGGAACTGGAACCTCCTCATTGATGTAGGAGTCCAGCTCATTTTCTTCCAGGACCAAGGAGATCCTATACTTCCAAGCTCGGAAGTTATCAGCTCCCTCAATATTTTCATCAAGCTTGGTATGATGAGACATCTTAACTGAGAAACTCAAATGGAAATACAAAAGATTTAGATCTTACCAGTTCAAGATGTCGGATCTGGATTTGTAGCTGAAATTCTGCAGTGGTGGTTCAGAAGCAGATTAGGGTTTTGCTTTTCCAGAGTTTTGTCCAACCAATTGCTTTGAAATTTATCCCTAACTTTGATTTTAGGGAGGAGATCAACTCATACTTGGGCTCACTGAAAAATTCCTCTTCTGTGAAAAGCCCTAATTTTCGGCAGTAGTGTCAGGTCCAAAACTAAAAAACCTCAGAATTGGATTCTGCTTCGACAGAAAGATGCGCCTTAAGGAGGAGAGTTATTCCAACCTTATTTTGCTGAAAAACTATGGAGAACGATCCACAAAGTAGGAAGCCCTAGTTCCCGTAGCTACACATTGTCTTCTTCTCAGGTTAGCTCTGATACCATGTTGGATTTTTAACATTAAGCTAGTATAACATTAGGATCTTTAACTGAGAGAACAACAAGCATAGCAATCAAACACAAGAGACAATGAACACAGTGTTTTTCCTCAGGGAAAACATAAATGGAGAAAACCCTGTAACTTCCTCAGAGATAGAATCAACACCAAAAGTAAAACCCCAAAACAGTAAGATGATCTCTCGACATCAGTAACCTTCTTTCTATCTAGCCCCAGTGTCTTCTCCTTCCTCAAATATGCGCTGCACTTGAGTGTGTATGAGTTGTGTACTAAATAGAGAGTCTAGCTCTCTATTTATACTAATCCCTACATGACTAAAACCCTACTAGGGCCGACCTCTCTAGGAGAGTCTAATAACCCTAGCGCCCCAGAACTGCGGGGACTTTAACCCTTAGACAATAGGAGGGTTACCCACAATGACTTGACATGACTTGTTTACATTATAGATCTTCCTGATCGGAACATCGGGGCATGACATGACTCAAGTACATTACAAATACATCCCGGAATAAACATCGGGTTACATTACATAAGAAATACAAGTGAATACATTCCGAAGTTACATATACATCAACAGAATCATAATACTTACCCCACGACTTCCCGATTGACCCAGAAGGGGAAAGAGATGCGTGGTAGGCCTAATTAGATAATCTATGATTGTTTCTGGCATTTTTTCAATTATCTAAAATCAACCCCTCCTTGCTTTCCCGATTGAGGTCCATTTGGATTGAAAGAGATTCCTGAAGGTTTTTCTTTTTAACAAAGAACACAAGTTAAAATCCTTAAAAATTATCAAGACTCCGCTGTGTATGATTTGCACTGGCTACAGTTCATCTGATTAGTCGGTTGCATCAAAAGTAGCATGTGTGACTAGAATAACTAGATCTCACATCTTTCAATAAACCTCCCCAGGCGAAAATCCAATGCCTTGATTTAAGCCGTTACAGTGGAAAATTACCCAAAGGAAGCAAGAACAACTGGGCAGTGACCTCGAGGCATAGCTAGGCTACACCCTTGCGGTGTAGTGTTGAACACCGTCTCAGAGTCTCCAACCATCCTACATATTCCTTGCAGGCAGCCGTATCGGTTAAGGGTTTTAGACATACTCTCCATACCCTCAGGTATATTGGGATTCCTTTTCCCCCCTAAGTAATCAACTCATCTTACATTAACTTAAAATTTGACCAAGAGCACTTGCAACATCCTTTTCGCATTTTCAACAGCAATTTCATTTGTGGACTCCATTATTGGCACTGGTTTGTTTTTTATATTATCATATGTTTATGCATTATTGCTTATCAAGTATTAATTTTTATGTTATTGTGGTGTAATAAATATTTCAAATATCTTGCGTTAAATTCATTTATCAACTCCTAAATAACTTATGCCATCACCATAAACACTAAACCCTAAAATCCTTAGCAATTAAAAGGGTCTATCCCCCTTGGCTTCGTTAAGAGTTGGACTAAACGAAGGAGTCAAGAACAAGGTGACAGCCTTGACTCGAGACTTGCCCCCAAGGACACCGAGTGGCTTGAATATTTCTGCGACGTCCCCCCCCAGGTGTGTGAGAGGTGGCAACATACTGCATGTTCATGCATGATTTTAGGTGCCTCTGAGACCAATCCCTACATTATAGGAGCCACTCTGAGTGCCACCGGCAACCTCCATCAGTTGGTCATGGTTGGTAAGCAGTTATGTTGAGTTAGTCTCCAATTACATTCAATTAGATCACTCTCAGTTAGTCTAGCGCCTATTTTGAATGGATGCATGGGGAAGTGGCTCAATTTTCCACCTACCTCATCAGTTTAACTGGTTTAACTAGTTTAACTAGTTGTCGGACTAATTTAGACATCAGGAGTTAAACTAGTGGATCCCATGCAGTGATTTAGATACTCCTAGTTAGCTATTCATTTGGTAGATTCAAATATTATCAACATGATTCAAATTCTCCTTATTGTAACATTGTTGTATTACTGTTGAATTAATGAATATTAATGTTGTAATTTACTGATCAATCCTTATCAGTTTTATCTAAAATTTGTCTTGTTCAGTGTACATTGTTCTTGCTATTCCACTACACAATTCTACCTTTCAAGTGCTCTCATTGCCTGTATATCAATGGTTCAATAATTTAACATAAAGGTTCCCCATGGTGTGGTGAATGTTTTTTTTTCTTGACCTTCAAGAAGAATATCTATTTGATTGTAGCCAGAAAAACCATCCATTATAGAAATCCTCTCAACACCAACAATTTTTTGCAGTATATGGTCCATTTTAGGCAAGGGATAATTATCTTTTAATGAAACTTTGTTAAGGTTTTTGAAGTCTACACACAATCTTATTTCCCCATTTTTCTTTTTGACAGGCACCAAATTAGCCACCCACCTTGAAAATCTAAGTGTTACAATAATTTTTGCATTGAATAACTTCCTTAACACTTTCTTAATTAAGGGTACCAACATTGGGTTTATTCTTCTAAGCTTTTGTTTAGGAGGATTTTCTCCAGGTTTAATGGGAATGGTATGTTGTATAATGGAGGTTTCATACTCTTTTAGATCTTTGTAACTCCAAGAAAAAACATCAGTGTATTTTTTTATCAAATCAATTTATCTCTTCTTCTCTTCTGCAGGTAGGTTTTTTGAAAGCTTCATTATTTTAGGAGAATCTTCAGTTCCAATATTTTGATCTTGAATATCATTTTCATTAGGATACACTTTAGGATATTTGGCTACATCATTTTGGTCAAACAATTTCTCTAGAGGTATCAGGAATTTGGGAATATAATTACCTTTCAACTGAATAATATCCTTACCCCCAATCATATTTTTCAAATTTATCTTTTCAATGTCTTCATCTGCAATTTCTTCTTTATCTTGAATATTTTCTGAATTCTGATTTTTTGTATCAATATTTGTATTCAAAAACTCATCTCACAATTCCAAGAATCTCTTTATCTATAAGTCATCTTCAAACACTTGCCAATACTTAGAATTTTCAGGGATAGTCGAAGGTCTATTCACAACTTCAATTTTATACTTGCTTTTAGAATAAATAGGAACTTTAAAATTTCTAGCAGTAGTGGCTAGAGAATCAGCTATCTGATTTTGTATTCTGGGAATTACCATGCCTCTGTGTTGAGTGAAAAAGTTTCCCAACATATCCCAAACTTCATTCCTATAATCTCTCATTCTGGGATGTTTTGTTTGATAGTTACAATTCACTTGATTTTCCACTAATTATGAATCTCCAAAGGCATCTATTCTTTTCTATTTTAAGTCCTTCAAGGAATTTAATCATAGTAGAAAATCCTCATACTCTGCTACATTATCGGTACATTCAAATGTCAATTTAAAAGAGTACACTTTAAAATATCTATTTGGAGAAATGGTCCAAATACATGTACCATCTCCCTCCTTGCTTATTGATCCATCAAAGTACATTGTCCATACCCCTTCATCATTTTGTTTATGTTCCAATGCTTCTTGCCTCTTAGGAAATTCTTTCTCTTCTTTAAGTTCATCTACTACTAGAAAGTCTTGTTCAATATGAGAAACATTGAAAAATATGTAAGATCCCATATAAGTATCAACGACACATACAAGATGATTGTTGGGGTTATATTGACTGCTCACCACATATGATAATATCTTTTCTCTGTATAATATTCTATTTTCTCCAAACAAAGGAATTGTTGCATAGGACATGTACATCAATAATGTTCCTTTGATAGTTGAAGCCCAATACCTTGATAACAACATACCAAATTTTGGAGGAATATAAGCTACTACTACATCCATGATAATGCTCTTGGCAGGGATCTATGCAAGAGTAACTACCATATCTTTAATTAGCCCCAAACATTTTACTTTTCTAGAATCAAAGGAAAACAAGTCTTTATAGGGACTTGTGATCTCCGATCCTAGACTCTCCACCACCACTCTTGGCATGAGATTATGTGATGCACCAGAATCTAGCATAGCATTATGTAATATCATATCATGAACATTAAGGCTAACATAGAAAGGTGGAACATCTTCTTCATATGTATCTCCAATCCCATGACCAAGAAATAGTGTTGGAGCATCATTTGTTAACTCTAGTGTGTCTGGATGGCAATCTTTTCTCTATACTCATTATTTCTCAACAACTCATTGAAAGGGGTGGAAATCTTTATCTTGATATTTCATTCTATAAATTAAAGGAAGAAATTGTTATGTCAACTTCAATTGGAACTTGTTGTTTATTTTCTTTTGACATCTCCTTTTTATTATCTGGAGCATTTTGTACAATATTTTCTTTTTGTTTTTCTTTTTTTCTGTATTTTGCTGACCACTAGAAGGATGACTCGGAGGAATCCTTCCTTTATTTACAATGACATCTCTACTTCTCAAACTTAGCTTTTTCAAGAAATCATTTATAGCATTCTGATATCCTCCCTGGTATTGCTCTGTTTCTAACTCAAGGGTATTACAATCATCTTCCTGAGAAAACATATTGTGCTCCTCTTATGTGAGATAAATTTCAAAATCTAGATCATCAAAATGGTGTATCTGATTATCCATGGGATCATTCTCTTCTTCCTCATCAACATTTTTTTTCTGAAAATGGTGGTCTTATTTGTTGGTCCTCGACATTTCTGGGATTTCTTTGATCTCTCTGTCTAATATGACGGGGGGGAGGCGGAGGCCTTCTGAAACTGGTATTCTTGATTTGTGGCTCAGGTTGCTCTTTTTTTGGAGGCCTATTATCCAATGCTAATCTATACATCAACCTTTCCATTGCTTTCATCATGATATCAAATTTTGCATCGATTGAGGAAGATGTAGAACCTTGATTTTCTTCCCTAGTTTTTCTCCTATCTACCTCCACTCTCTGTTTCATTTTTCCAGAATCCATTAAGTTAGCTTCCACCTCCATAGAATCTTTAAACGTAGTAGGAATATTGGCGGATTTCCTCTCTCCTAACAACAAATCAAAATCATTGTCAAATGCATCAGCATAGTGTAATTTTGCAGGTCCTACAAGGGGTTTTATATATGTTGGTATTGAATTGTAAACCCTCATGAACCTCCTTGAAAATTCATGCACCGACCCAAAATTTCCTTTCTTTAAATTATTATATTGAGCTAGAACCTATAGAGGACTCCTTTTATCTTCCCACCTATCTAGAAAAAAGAGTTTGGAAAGCCTCAAAAGTAGCAATAGATCTTGCAGGAAGATCCTTAATCCACCTTTTATATTCCCTAGATAAACTTTGTGCAAGCAATCTCATTTTTGCATCATCATAATCCACTTCTTCTAAATCAATGAAATCATTAAACCTATCCATATGTTGTCTAGCTATGAAATTTTCCTCCCCATCAAATAATGAAATTCTCTGTGAGTAATTATGTGGCAGGTCATGTAGCATAGCAGGAAAAGCCAATAGAGACAGCCTAGAAGCCATAGCTCCAGGAGGGTTTTGAACAATAAGGGGATTTTGAACAAAGCTAGGAATTTGGGTTTCAAAATTTTGGATTGGGGGATTTCTTTCTTCTATCTTTACAATATTCTGGAGATTTTGCCAAAGTGAATCTAGAATATAAGACGGATGTCTGTCTGGATTGATTTCAAATTGTTTTAAATCTGATTCAGACTTAGACCTTACGAGAGACTGTTCAAAATTCGTTTCCAAATCAAAATCTTGAAAGATGAGAAATACTTCTTGAGTCTAAGAAAATGATCTTTCTATTTGAGAAGTACCTTTCTTTTATTTTCCTAATTAAACTTTACAGATCTTCCACGCTACACAAAGTATCAGTATTAGGGTTACCACTTGTGTGCTCTCTTTTGAAAGGAAGGATGTCGTCTTTAGAATGCCTTCTTGAAAAATAATGTGGAGTCGCCAAGTCAAAAACACAACTGAATTTGGATACAAGAACCTCTGTTTTCCCACAGAAATTTTGTCTTCTCAAAAAATATTGTCGTTCTTCTCAAGGAAAATTTGAACTCTCGTTCCCCGGCAATGGCACCAAGATGTTATCACTCAGAATTTACCCTTGGTTGTGAAATGATAATCCCAAGGTAACCACAAAACAAACCTTTAGGAGGAAAGATGGCTTCTTTCCTTCCAAAGAGGGATCTCTCAATAGAGAAACTCAAAGGACATAATTATTTGAAAAGAAATAAAATTTAATAGTAGCAATGGTTGAAACTGGTAGTCATTGGGCATAGAGTCAAATATGAAAAACAAGTAATGACAGTGATTTTCAATTGAGTTCTTAACAGAGGCAGGGTAGC
The DNA here is from genome assembly GCA_001517045.1 of Pseudotsuga menziesii. Taxonomy (NCBI): domain Eukaryota; kingdom Viridiplantae; phylum Streptophyta; class Pinopsida; order Pinales; family Pinaceae; genus Pseudotsuga; species Pseudotsuga menziesii. The sequence continues at coordinate 952,945 of LPNX010995521.1, read as the reverse complement.
TACTCTTTTACAGTCAAAATGTTGGTTTTCTGGTGATAAGGAAGAATAAGAAATAGTCCATTAATATGTGCATCTAAAGATGAATCCAATATTAACTTTAGTGGAAAAAAATTTTGAATGCTTGAAAGTAAAGGATCAGAGCATAATATTATGAATTCTAACCCAATATACACTCATTCAAGCATGAAAAGATAACATAATGTAAAGGTAAACAAGAAACACATTCACATGAAGGAAAGAAAGTACAGACTGTAAAATAAATAACACAAGAATCTCTGGCAAAAAACCTGCTTACCTCTAAAATGTTTATTAATCTTGAGTCTTTCTTACAAAATTTAGTTCTTTCTCATGGGTTCCAACCCTAAATGCATTCTAAAAAGTTGTTTAAATACATTCAAAAATGCTCCTTGAGTTGATAACTACTTGCATGCTAAAAATAGGCAAAAATAATTGCCTTATTACAATTGTCATTTGACTCCTAAACAAAGTAACTACTCATAAATCTATTACATTTTTCAAAAATAAAACATGTCTTCAAAATCCTTGAACTTCTTCATTTATGTGTTTTGTACTTTGTTCTACCAAACTTCTCAATTGTCTTCCACTGGTCCACAAATGTCAGCTCTAGATTCGCCATTTCTTTCACCAATACTCTCAATTCCACATGATCTACATATGAAATCGGTGGCATGTGGGGACAAATTGTTCTGAAAGTATTGATTATCTCAAAATCCACTGCTAATTTGTCAACCACGGTTTTCCCTGATAGAGATTGGCTCATATCTTCAAATTTCTTGTGATCCAATCTACATTTGACCAACAAAGCCTGATATTCTGCCTAATACAAAAGTTTACCATCTTCTTCCTAAAAGGAAGGCAAACCTTTCTAAAAAAGTGACACAAATGAGCTTTTGAAAATCTTCACCTGATGTTGCATTATGTCAATCTTTGCTTGCACAGTTTCTATGTGCCGATGTTTTCCTACTAATTTCCTGGCCCAGGTGATCATTGTAATTGTGTCCTTATTTCCCATTGTTCTTAAATCTTCCTCTGACAGAGTATTTAAGAAATTGATTGTATTATTAGTTGTATCCATTGACTTTTTATTCAAAGCTTCTTTTACTGCAATACAACTTTATTTGGCAGTGTTTATTACCATCTCTTTCTCCATAATATAATTTAAATAAGGTCTAATTTTAACAGCTTCAGCAATGATCATGTCCCATATGAGATGTCTTTCTCCCTGCATTGGTGATTTCCCATACAATTGCTTCACTAATTTCTCATTTTTATCCAACAACTCTTTACATTTGTTCTCCAATGATTTCCTTTCTTCTTCTTTCTTCAAAACTGCATCAGCTAAATTTTTATTCCGACTTTTAATACCAACAATATGTAAGTCCTTGAAACTCACTTTGATCCAGATGGAGATCGGTGGCCACCCACCTATTCCACTGGCTCAAAACAATTGTCCATTGTGGCATTTTCCTAGTTATTTTTCTACAGTTTTTCGGGTCCCAAACTTTCAGGGCCGTTTTGAGGCCCTAAACGACGTTTTTTGGAAATTCGAGGGCCAAATGGTCGCTGTCAGCATGCATTTGGCCAACCAAAAGTTGTAAAGCTTAGATAGACCTTTCTAGTGAACTATCAAACGTCCAAATCGGAGATCGTATACAAAAGTTATGACCTCGANGCCGCAAACTTTATGACGGTTCATCTTCTAGGGTTACGTTTTGGACTTTTGGGGTTCTCACCCTCATTATTATTATAAATAGGCCCATTTGGCCTCATTTTGAATTTATCTTGGCACAGATGAGCGTAGCAGCCACATCTCTTCTTAGAGATAGCTACCACCATTCTAGTAATGGTATTACAGTCTGTTCTATTTCCGCAATTTAATAGAATGTGTGTTTATTGTATCTTTGTTATCTTTGAAAAATGTTTGTTATTATGACTTGGTATCTTTTCTTTCATTTCGTTCACACATAAATCTGGATCACACTTGGGACATAGCATGTACAATGGATTATGTACTTGTTTCTGCAACAGGCTGGATTATCTGTACTTCACCTTCTTTGCTACGGTTTTCTTTCTCTTTTTCTAAGACCAATTGTTTTTCATTTAGAACATCACTTTTTGCATTTAACAAGCCTTTCTCTTTCTCCCATTCCTTCTTTTCCTCAGCAAACTTCAGCATCCTTTCCTTACTGTCACTCGACTCTTTGGCCAGCAGCTCTCTTTAATTTTCTAATTATGTCAATTCAGAAGCCTGAATTAACTGTGTTGCGGGGATTTTTTACTTCTTTTTCAACAGTTGAATTGTATTCTCCTTCTCTGCCAGAATCTTCTATGTGACCTTCCCTTTATTTGCTTCATTATCTATAGCCAGCAAATTCCTTGAAGTTTCTTTATCTGTTGTTGGTGCACCTTATTCTCCACCTTCTCTTGCCTTAGATGATTTTCTATTTTAACCTGTGTGGATTACAATTTGGACACCTTTAAGGTGGCTTTCATCAAATCACTGTAAATTACTTCCTAACTCTACTTATGCAAATGAATCATGTGTAGCATTGGGATGTCCTTCGGGTTTAACCTCATTTTAGCTATTCTATTGTTGGTGGCAACTGCTAAATTTAAAGTATTCTTAGCATGATATTTGACAGTTACCAGTGAGACTTCTTTACTTGACATTTTCCTGACTTCTACATATAATTTTGAGGATTCTTTTAAAGAAATATCCCTATCATCCTTGTACTTGTCATATAAGTGAGCTATGGATTTGAACTTATAACCTGATGCTTCAGGTACTTTTGAAAATTCATACTCTTGTACTTCAAAGGATGGGCCTTTGACTTTTACCTTTCCTTTCTTATTTTCAGGTTTAACCGTCTCTACCAATTCTCCCTCATATTTAGTCTTTTGCTTCTTGGATGCTTATGAATTACCCTCTTCCTCTATCTCCATAGCTTCTGAACGAGTTCTCCTACTTGTCACTTCTGAATTACTTGCAATGGGTGTTATTACTTCTGCTGCTTTTATTATGGCCAATGGATTTTCCTGTGAAACTTATGTATCCTTCATCTACGCTGGATAATCCATCCAATTGACTTTGCCAGCTAACCCTTCTACTATTTGATGCTCAAATACCTTGTTCTTATTCAATTGCCTTCTCTGTAAATTAATATGGTGGGGTTCATAGTTAACTGCAAAAGCTTTCCTAAAATTCATCTCTTGTAATAGACTTTCAATTATAGGAAGTGTAGCTTTATTTTTAATAATGAATGGACCAACCACCCATGGAAATTTAATTTTAGAGGCCTTTTTAAAGTTGATAAATTTTTCATTCTCAACAATTAATTTGTGTCTTACAAACTCTAAGGAAAACACTCTAGGAGTCAGGAAAGCTAGAAAAATATGTGTCTCATGAGTAAATCCATATACTCTGATGATGGTGTGTTCTTCCAACATGAACCAATCCCATATTCTCCTGTCTGGAGAAAACTGTAAAGGCTCCTACATCTATGGTAATACTCTGGGCAATTTGTTCTGGAATAATACTTTGTAAACCTCTGCAATCAACAGGTTCATGTATTTGAAAAAGTCACTACTAATATCTGTTGTAAGCACCATTTCTGGGAGCTGTATATTTTCTTCATTGAAAAATAAGAACATCCTGATTAGGTATGACTGAAACCTTAAATGCCTGGTACTGTGGAAATTCACTAGCTGAGAGTGAATATTTTTAGCTAGGAATTCATCAAATTTAAGGCAAGGAGGTTGAAGAGACTGAGACTCATACTGACTTATACTGATTTTGAATAAGAGACTCATTAACAAATCAAGGACAAACCTATCTGTATCGAGACCTAGGAATTGGCCAATCATTAAAATAACTAGTCTTGTTTCTTCATTGAACAGGTTGGCATACAGGGGAAATGGTTGGTTGGCAAGAGACACATCAAATCTGAAACATTTGGAGAAAAAGGGTTGTTTTCGTCAATGGTTTCATTCCTGAATGTCTGAATTAGTTCTTCTTCCTAAAATATTCTCAAATCAGGGTAAAAGAAGGTGGGACAGCAAGAGAGACCCAGGCAACATGGGCATTTATAGGGCATATGGTTTTGGTTTTAGCCGAGTCCATTATTACTCTCCCAAAGGAGGAGTAACTAAACACACACCAGTCAATGAAATATGGAAAATTTAGGATTTGGTATGGATATAAATAATAAAAATGGGACTAGAAAATGCTGTGTAAGTCAGTGCCCTGGGCCTTAAAGGATTCTAACTTGGTTTTTAGTTGGTGAATGGGGCCAAAAGATAAAACAGTATCAAAATTCCCACCATCTCTATCTTTGAAAACCTCATATATTTTATGAAACTCTAAGGCTTGCGCCTCAACTCCACTTCCACTATCCATTTTCAAATTCTAGTAGGAGGGAGAAACCATGGCCTACCTGGCAAACTGACGGTTGGAAAGATATTTGTCTGACTTGGCTTTTTCCACGTAAAAAATGATTCCTTCTCCTAATCCACAAAAAGACAAATAACCCTTAAACACATTCTCTCCCTTTTTATAATATTCTTAAAATAACAGCTTTGCAATCTAGGAGAGCGGTTATATTTTCCATTAGTGGAATTCTCTATTAATCTCATACATGTCTCAAGCGAGGATCCCCTTTTTGTTCGTATATTTAATCCGCTTTTCTTTTAAACCGTCGATCTTGATCACCTGTTAACCTTATCTTTTCCTTATTTCGATGCACAACCTGTTGTCTATCCTTCTTGTACTTTCCCTTAGCAGATCATCTAACTGCCATAGATATACTAGACCTTCATCACACACCGTTGATTTGCTCCACCATTTAATCTATAGCTTTATTTTTCGCTGCCCATTTGATTTATAAAATAGAATGCACTTCTCTGGGTGGATCACTTAACAATGGTTGATCTCATCCCCTTATGATCATAACCATTGATCAAGAATAATTTTTAACAATTCCGATGATTTTCAATTTGTCATCTGTCATGCATGTTCTCCCAGCGGACCCCACCTCCGTCGTTGATCTTCTTTGCCTCTCATATTTACCGTCGATCTAGGATACTCTTTAAAATTTTATTTCATCCCACACTCATATTCTTTTGTGCATCTTCACATAGTGGATTATATCTACGTGGTGGATCTCATATCCTTTAATCCTCTGCTGCAGATTTTACTGGGTTATAATCCTTTCCGATGATCATCGAATTTTCTTTTTCCACGGAAATTTGATCAGCAAATCTATTACCAGTTGTAGATATTCATGCCTGAAGATCTAAACTGACCAAACTTTTAGTCTATACCACAAGCACTATTTCTTCATTTTTATCCCTTTTCGGACCTTAGCCCATGGTTTTTACGAGGGATTAAAGGCCTCGGTCTCTAATTTGGCACTTATTTCATCATCTTTGGCAATATTGTCAAAACAAAATATGGCATACCTTTCTTTCACCTCAAGCCTCTTCATTTCAACTGCTAACCCAAATAGTTCTAACAAAGATGATATCGACGATGACATGATGATCGAAAATGACATCGATGACGATGATGATATGGCCAATCCTTACAATGTTGAATCTGGATCAGATGATATAGATGATGACTCGGATTAAGAAGATGATGAAGTCCATTAAATTGCATGAGGTATTCCTTAATATATATGCTCTACTCTACATATCGTTGGTCACCTTAATTGCTCAACTAATTCACAAACAAAGTGCTCAATATAAATTTCCAACCCATGGAAGACTGGTTATTTCAAAGGAAAATATGCAAAATATATGCATGAACACACCGTAAGTGATAAACATAAATCACCATGTTCTTCCTGAATAAAACATTGCAATCTAAAATTGTATTCTGCCACTAATCAATCAAGTCCTTAATGCTAATTCAATCTTCAGGAATAAAGAGACTCACCAGTGTTCAAATCACAACAATCCTGGAAATAATTAACTAGTTTACTTTTGCAAGAAATTTAATCCAAATTACTATTGTAAGGAAAGATGCTTGGAATTGAAACACTCTGAAATGTCTTCTCATTCAATCAAATCCACTCATCATTAATAATCTCAGCAATAAAGTAAATTTAACATTAACTAAACTCAGTGACAGAATACATAGGTAACACAACCCTTCTATACTTCTGGAAAAAGAATCACACTGCACAGTCGATTCTTCAATCAATTGCATTCCTAAATAACCAATTGTTTCAGCACTCAAATAGAAATGTAAGTAATAACTCAGATCACAATGTTTCAGCAACCTAGAAGGAAATGTAAATCGAATCCAACAAATCCAATTATAATTGCAATTCCAGTCGTTGTGTATCGACAGTTGGGATGTCTATCTTTGTGTATCAACAAACTAATACACTCCCTTGTGTATTGGCGGTTGGGGAAATTCGTTTTGTATCGAAAAACTGATACACTTCGTTGTGTATTAGCGGCTGGGACTCAATTTGTGTATCAGCAAACTGATACACTTCATTGTGTATCGGCATCTTGCTTTATCATTGAGCTACATGGATGAATAGATTAACATGTCCTGCAAGAGCACTGAGCTATTGTCCTGAAGAAGTGAAACTAGGCTTTATGACTTTTCTTCCATTTGTGTATCGGCAATTGGGGCAATTCCTTATGTATCGACAAACAGATACAATTTGTTGTGTATCGAAGAATGGGACATCTATCTTTTTGTCTCAGGAAACTGGTACACTTCCTTGTGTATCAGCAGTTGGGGAAATTCTTATGTATCAGAAAACTGATACACTTCATTATGTATCGGCAGCTTGTACTAGCTTTGTGTATTAGCAAACTGATACATTTCCTTGTGTATTGGCAGCTTGCTTTATATGAATTTCCTGTAGCATTCAACTAACTGCATTAATCTTAAATAGGTTGGCTTATTCAAGAACAAAACCCATAGACACATATAAGTTTAAGCATTAATTCAAGGAAATAAAAATGAGTTATACCTTCTCATAATTTTGCTTTTCCTTAGAAAGAATATCATTTCAGCTGTAACAATAAAGGAAACTAGGGAATAAGGTACATGAAAAAGCCAAGCAAAAATGGTCATTTTTAGAACCCAACATCTCCCCCCAACTACACAGTTGCATGTTCTCATTCAACAAACTCTCGTTAGTATGAATATGAATCTGGGCCAAATATTGAATCTGTGCATCGGAGTGATATTGAAAGAGGATTCTGGGTTATCTGCCCTATCCCTATATCCATTACAAGAAATTATCTCCTCCTAGCATTGACTTTTCTACCTTCTTAGTTAGCATGTATCTGTTTTTATACTTCTTATCAGGAAACCATAGGATAGGAAATTGGAAACGTATCCCTAGCCAATTTATTCCACATCTTTGAATGCATTTAACATAACCAGGAACCCAAGTCAAAGTTTGAGTAAAATTTTCAAAACAATAAGGGTCCCTCAAAGAAGCATCCCATTTGGATCTACTAGCTTCTAAAGCATAAGGTTCTTGCCGCATTATAAGTTGCATACATGTATTTATGACATCTTCTTGAAGTCCTTCCAATTGATCAACCTTTGATAGAGAAGAAAGGAACTTTTGATGCTTGTCAATAATTGCCATAGAAGATTGTGGTTCACCTCGGATCCATAAAGTATAATTTTCTTCGTTTTTATCAATGGTCTATGAGGCATTCCACCACAACATCTGATTAGTAACAAAAGAAGTGAATTCCCTTAAATGCACATCCCCTATGTGAGAGATGGGATTAAATTGAATATTCATGGGACATGCCACCTCATGTAAATACAATTCACATAACATATTTTCTCGGAGAAACCACTTTGAGAAGAGTATCTAAAAATTGGGGAACTGTAAAAAGTTGATGGCACCTTCCTTCCTTAAGAGATTTCAACTTAAAAAGAGTCATTTGTTCATACAAGAAAACTGAATAAGAAAGAGATGGACCCCTACAACTTAATAATTCTTGACTCAATGTATGCATCTGCTCTTTTTCTTTCTTCATAGTATTAAACTTTTTTCAATTCCCTTATTTCTTCCTGTAATTCTTCCCAGTAAAACTTCTAAAACATCAAATATTCTGCTCATTTATCCTTAAGCTCCTTAATGGCCTTCCTATGTGGGGGAAGAGGAATCACCCCTTCCGCATACAGGGTAGCATGATATCTCAAATTATTTAACTGATCTTTTAGCAAAGGAATATCCTTTTTTTCCTCTTGGGATTCTTCATCTGACTCAATGAGTTCATAAGGCTACTGAACCATTACATTACCATCTTTTATTTGCAGGGTGGATTCCTAAGTTGATGGTTCTTGTGCTTCAGCAACTGAATTGGGTGTCTCAACAACTTCTTTATTTTCTATTGTCACTGGTTCTTGTGTTTCAATGGCAACTTATTTATTTTCCTGACTTGACGGCATCTGTCTCCAAGCCGAGTGTTCCATGAGAGTAACTTTGTATCCTGCAATCTTGAAAATATCCCCACATTCTCGGCATATATATTCATCATGCTCAACGTCCTCGAAAATGATAGTCCCCATATGATCAGCAAGCTCTGCTAATGTATTCAATTTATGACCTGCTTGATTTTTCATATATCTTTCAACAGTTACAATTTTCCCTGGAGCACTTGTACCTCTCATTTCAACATGTCGTTTTCCAAAAGCACTGTCTCTATTTGAACGGGACCGTCTTCCATAACATGTTATTGTTGGTCGGTAGAACTTGATGTTGAGGTTAAGTTGCTACCTGGTTCTTGTGTGATAGGAGCAATTCCTTGTTGTCTATCTGCACCCCCTGGTTCTTGTGTGACAGATGATGACCGAGGTCTTAAAATTGGGACTTCAATACATGTTTTATGCAATTGTAATGCCTCTGCAAACATAGTAGACCAAGTTCTCATGTTTTTCAATGGAAAGGGTGACTGAGTTGAAGTGCTCAATATTCTTTTACTTCATCGTGAACTAGGAGAAATGAACCCCTCTGTGAGTATTTCAACTTCATTTGGAAGGGAAGAATCATCGTCCAATTTTCTAAATTCTTTAGATGATTCGGCTTCCTAGGTCACCTTCCCTGATTTTTCAATCCCTTCCATTAATATTTCTTCTCCACTTTCCAATGGAAATCCTTAATGGGTTAATTCCTAGGAATCCATTGGAATCATTTTTAATTCTTCATTTATGGGAGGCAAAACCTCACCATCCTGAGTCCTAGGTTTTTCATAAGGCTTCTCTATATTTATTTCTTCATCAATTACTTGATAGGGCCCGAGAATTATCCCAGGGTTGTATGTTTGTCGAACTGGACTTGGCTCTCCTTGATCTACTTCTACCCTTTAAGATTCCATATCTTTTTCTTTACCTAACAGGATTTGATTCTCTTCTTTTTCAGGTTCACTATCGCCTTCTTCTATGGCCATAGGGTTTATTCTAGTGACCAATTAAACCCATGATTGATGCCTCTATTATAAATCCCTTAATATTATCAGTTTAATGTGGCCATGATTCGTAAGAGAACCTTGGGGGCACTTAACCTTTCTAACATAATGTGCCATGTTTTGTAGAGAATTCATAAGATAATAGGGCATGTTTACTAATATACCATGGAGGAGGTGAAATAATAAAACAAAATCATAGGTATAAACAAATTTGTACCTACCTTCACATGTGATATACTTCTTCATATATACTGCAACCTAGTCCCAAGGACGAGGCAGATATTCCAATGCAATCCCTCGTCCTCTCGGTCAAGCAACTTCTCCTTCTGCTAAGAAATCTTCTTTTGCGCTCAGCATAGGGACTTTCCAACCAAACCAACTCTTTCATGTTCTAGGAAGACCTGTTACTTCTACTATGATTTGCTCATACACTTCAATTCTCATCCCCCCAATTTTTGAATAATATTCCATCAAATTTTGTGCAAATTGTAGTGCAACCACCTCATCAAACCCGGTCAATCTTTCAAAATACGAAGCCCAACCGACTTCCTCAAAAATTCCAAAAGATTCCACGTTTTGGCTCAATGGCTCCATCAACTCTGGTTCATGGTGGATTATGAACCCTCCCATGATGTTTTTAGGGATCTCAATTACACATCCAATGAGTAAAACTTTCAAATTTGGATATCGGAGTTTTAGCATGCAAGACAACTATGTACAGTGTGGAAAATCATTGGATATTTTTACAAAGGTGGCATAAAGGTGGTGTAACGAAAAAATTCGAAGCTCATGGCAGAAGTTATAGCATGGATTGGGTGAAATGACTGCAGTTAATAAGTATGGGAGAGTGTAATGATGGACCCCCTTCCCAAACTAAAAGGGTTGGCTCAAATAATTGCTAACAGTGACAAGAAAGACAGTATATTCATGACTATTTGTCGATTTATGCTTAGTTGTACCTATGGTTACTATTCATACCTTTTCACTTACCATGACAGATTAGTGAATTGGTGTGCCCTGCTTGCCTTGTCAAATCTCTTTAGTGGAACTGCTCCTCATCGTGTGGCTTCATGGATCATGTGGGCCCTTAGAATAAGGAGAGGGATGAACACTTCCACATCCAGAGAACTAATGAGAACTGATGAGACTATAAAAGTTGCCAGTGTTTTGGCCAAAACAGAGCGACTGGCAGAGTTTCAGCAAAGGAAGTCACGGGATTTTAGCAGAAAGTGGAGATCTTAGCGGAGTTTCAGCAAAGGATATGGCAAAATTTCGGCAAGGAATATGGCAGTGTTTCAGCAAATATATGATGTAGTTTCAGAAAGAATTATGTGGATTTTTGGCAAGGAAGAAGATAACTTAACGGAGTTTCATCAAAGGATATGGCAAAGTTTCGACAAGGAATATGGTAGAGTTTCGACAAAGATATGGCACGGCTTTGGGAAGGATTATAGTGCAGCTTCGAAAAGGAAGCAGAGAACTTAGTGGAGTTTCGGCAAGGGATATAGAAGAGTTTCAGAAAGGAATATGGCATAGTTTCAGAAAACATATGGAGTAGCTTCAGTAAGGATCATAGTTTCGGTAAGGAAGTAGAGAACTTAGCAGAGTTTCGGAAAAGGATATGGAGGAGTTTCAGCAAGGAATATGTCAAAGTTTCGACAAATATATGGAGTATATTCGGCAAGAATTATGGTGGAGTTTAGGAAAGGAAGCAGAGCAATTAGTGGATATTCAACAAAGGATATGACAAAGTTTCAACAAGGAATATGGCAGAGTTCCTGGAAATATATGGCACAGCTTCAGCAGGGATTATCACAAAGTTTTAGCAAGGAATATTGCATAGTTTCGACAAAGATATGGCGCAGCTTCGGCAAGGATTATGGTGCAATTTCGGTAAGGGAGCAGATAAATTAGTGGAGTTTCAGTAAAGGATATGGCAGATTTTTGGCAAGGAATATGGCAAAGTTTCAGCACAGATATGGCACATCTTTGGCAAGGATTATGGTGCATTTTCTACTAGGAAGTAGAGAACTTAGCGGAGTTTTGGTAAGGAATATGGCAGAGTTTCGGCAAAGATATGGTGCAGTTTCAACTAGGATTATGGCGTATTTTTGGCAATAAAGCAGAGAACTTAGTGGAGTTTTGGCAAAGGATATGGCAGAGTTTCGGCAAAGTATATGGCAGAGTTTCGGCAAAGTATATGGCAGAGTTTTGGCAAATTATATGGCAGAGTTTCGACAAGGATATGGAATATTTTTGGCAAGGAATATGGAAGAGTTTTGACAAAGATAGAGTGCATCTTCGGATTATGGTGGAGTTTGGCAAGGAAGCAGATAACTTAGCGAAGTTTCAAAAAATGATATGGCAGAGTTTCGGCAAGGAAGCAGAGAACTTAGCGGAGTTTCAACAAACGATATGGCGGAGTTTCCATAAGGAATATAGCAAAGTTTCGGAAAAGATATGGTGTAGTTTTTGTAAGGATGATGGTGGATTTTCAGCAAGGAAGAATAGAACTTAGCGGAGTTTTGGCAAAGGAGAGGTTTGACAAGGATTATGGTGGAGCTTCAGCAAAGAAGCAAAGAACTTGGTAGAGTTTCGACAAAAGATATGCTAGAGTTTTAGAAAGGACTATGGAACATCTTCAGCAAGGATTATGGCGAATTTTCAACAAGAAAGCAGAGAACTTAGCACAGTTTTGGAAAAGGATATGGAAGAGTTTTATCAAGGAATATGGCATAGTTTCGGCAAAGATATGGCACAGCTTTAGCAAGGATTATGGTGGAATTTCGACAAGGAATTAGATAAATAATATAAATTACACGTCATATTAAGAAATCATTTATCGCAAATTGTTAGTATATGCCTCATGCAAGTATAAATTAGAGACTTAAATTTACTTAATTGGGTAAATAACATTCCCAAATGCGAATGAGCATGACAACGGTCACGAACGTCAAGACAGGGGATGGGCATGTTCCAAGACAAATGGCAGCTCTTCCCCTACAGAATCATCTACCTAAATAGCTTAAAATCCATGGCCACACATACCCCAATACACATCCAAAGAAGGATGAATTCGAAGCAAAACCATACTGAAATGCTTGGAATCACATGGATCTGGTACTTGAGGGATGGCAGCGGTAGGTTCAACATATGATGGATCACATGGAGTGAGTGCATGGATGATAATGGCGAGTGTGCTAAGGAACATTATAATAGAGCAACCGATCCCGACATCCTCAACTCAATTCAATATTCATTTTGCAGTTGATGTAGGAGTGCATAGAGGCAACAATACACTCGGGTCAATTAATTATTGTCGTGGTTCTCTTTTATTCACTCTCTGAAATCTATCTAGAGAGATCATATACACATTCCCAGCATGTCCAAGCATCAGAAAGAGATTAAAAACATAGACTGGGAGGTGATCTTCCATGCAGATACTCCTCAACACATTTTATCTGCTATCGAAACAATGGAGAATGAACTGTTCGGAGAGATCCAACTCAAACTTGGAACTAATGTAGTTATAAACAACTACTGGAGAGTGAATTTCATATAGTCTAGAGCAATGTGTGAACGGGAAAGATTTGGGGAAATGGTAACACTCACAGTAAGTATGTTCAAATAAGACCCTGAGAGCAACATTGGTCACATCCAAATAGTTATTCGCCTTTTCGATCCACCTTTTCAGTGCCAGCAGGGAACCAAAGAAGGAGCAACCAATAAATCCAATGATGAAGAAGCAGAATATGTTATTTGAAACTAGCAATCCTCCTCTCTCCCTTTTCTCTAACCTCATGTGTTGTCACTTATCAAAATGTCTTTATTTCTTTATATTTTACATTTTGTTAGGCTACCATTATACAAAGGATGGGCAGTTGAAACCATGGTTAGATTTTCTATTTGGATCATGCTTTGTATATCTGCTTTTTGGACACATGTTTACAGTCTAACTCCATATTCTGAGCAGACCCACCTATAATGTCAATATGTAATAGTGTTTCATATTTACTGGTAATAGAAAACTTACTTCTTGCTAACAAAAAAATTTGTGTAAATAACATAGTGACAATTGTGCGTAACTAATAAGATGGGCCATTTTTTTCTAGGTAAGAGATTTGATTATGACAAAAAATATAGTGTAAATAACATAGTGACAATTGTGTGTAACTAATAAGATGCCCAATTTTTTTAAGTAAGATATTTTATTAAGATATGTAATAGTGTTTCATATTTATTGGTAATAGAAAACTTCCTTCTTACTGACAAAAAAAATTACGTAAATAGCATAGTGACAATTGTGCGTAACTAATAAGATGCCCATTTTTTTTGTAAGTAAGATATTGTATTCACATAGAAAATGCATATTTCATCCTGATGCATGGCCTGCTTCCTGTTGATATCCTCATTGCCGGACTTACTAGCAAAAAATTACCTTGACAGACTGATTTCGAACAGACTTGCAACATGACATACTTATGACAAAACTTGGTACTGACACTGATCCATTCTAATCCAACCATATAGTAAACTTCAAAAAACTTGGTGCTAACATTACTCCATTATGAACCGACCATATAGTAAACTTCAAAAAAACAATGAGACCTATTACTAATCAGACCTATACTACGCATTACATCAAGATACATCCCTTGGGCATCTAGAGTCAACACACAGAGCATTTACAACAGAAAATAAGGGTGATTAGGGATGCGTCCATGGATATTGCTAACCACATGATTCTGTTGGGCCATTTGGCAGGGGGGGGGGGGCAGCTGGAGGGGTCTACATGCCGAGACCCTATAGGATAGCATCCATCTTTTGGTTCAACATCTTCAACTCATCCTTCATATCTTCCTTCCATTTCCCAGGCTTCTTCTTGTCCTCTCCTAGATCCTACTTCTCCCACATCGTGCACTATAAAAGGTTTTTTATACCCAAAACATCGCCACGATTCACTCGTACAGGCTGAGTCTTCCCACATTATCTCCTGGGTCCAAGGTCCAGTCTTCATCTTTGCAGAATTCCTCGTGCAGGGTTTCCTGGCCTAATTCTTCCTATAACTTCTGCTCCTTCTCGTTGATGCTCTGTTGGATGTCACTTGGTAGCCCAAGCTCAAACATTCGAGCTTCCCAAAGGGCTTTCAACTAATCCCGGTGCACCCCACTATTTTCATCCTCAAGCCCCAATGCTGACTTCCTCTTTCCTCTTCTTAATCCCATACCATCCTTTGTGTTCCTTCGTTGGCTGATATCCATTTTCCAAATCACCATCGCTCCTTTGCTCACAAATACTGCTAAGAATATAAACCAACGAGTTTTGTTGTTGTGTCTTTTTCTGCCATCCTTCTCACATCTAAGTAGCAACTTCCCATTCTGGGACATGATTTGATATGTCCTTTCCATGATGTCTAGTTCATGATTCGTAGTCTTGAGCAGATATATCCCATGAAGTCGCCCAGATCCTCCATTTCCTTTATTGATCTCCGCTTGTTTTCCCCCTTGATCGAAAATACTGTGCAATGATCATGAAACTATGCGGATTTAAGCCAACCTACCTTTCGCTCTATGTCACCTCCCACTATCCTGTAAAAACACCCTTTATGTGGAAGGTTTTGGGCCCTCTAGTTTTCCTTCCCTCTCTGTTTCATGGATCCTCATCATGTCTTGGTGTGTGAGGTTGATACACCTTCTTGTATTCACTTGAGTAAGTTTCCTTCATCATATTTCATCACCAAGTGGAGGAATGCACAATTGGAAGATCTTGTTTTGAGTTGTTTACTTAATACTTGATATTGTGACATAAGGATGTATAAACATTTAACTTAAAATTAACATTGAGAAATTTTGGAATCGTGTTATTAATTGAATCGAAAGTTCATTGACCATTTTACATAGATCAACCTTTGTTATACATTCACTTAAAATGATCCTATATGTTCCCTTAGTCTCATTAACTTGACAATCCAACATGGTATAATCCTTCCTATTATATATAAGATCCTAGAAGCACCTTACAATAGTGTATCATGGCTCATTTTTAATCAAATGAGAACCATGAGAAATTCCCACATGGAAATTCATTTGTATATACACCACTTGGAAAGGTTGATTCCAAATAATGGCTACATCGGTAGGCTTGTATACTTGACCACAAGACTTGATATATTTTTTTTCTACTCCAAACCAAAGTTAACTCAATCTGACCTCCTTGCTTTCACCAAATCTTAACTTGATTCCTCCTTTTAACCATCTTGGTTAGAATTTTTGTCTAACAACCCCAAATAAGTAATCAATGCATAAACAATAAGTATAATAAGAAAAATAGGATGATTAGGAACTAAGGGAAAGGAGGAAATTGAACCATTGTTGGGGGATAATGATTCCAATCAGGGTCAAACATAATGAAAACAAGGTTGTAAACATAACCATCCCTGTTATTTTTATGGATAAGATAATTGCAATGATCTATGTCCCATTCTTCCATAAATCTAACAATTAGACCCAATTTCCTAATCAAATGGCCTAACAAGAATCAACAAGCTTACCAAAACTATTCCCTCAACATGGAATTGAATCATTGATTATAATGGTTAGATCCCACCTTCTTTTACCCATTTGGCTTCCCAACAAAAGTTGGAATGGTTAGATCCCACCTTATAATGGTTAGATCCCACCTCACTTATTATAAGTCACAATACACAAGAAATAATAAGAGGATGCACCTTCCACTTTTACTGGCTCATCAATCCCTTTAGGCCTTCCCATTGTAACGCCAATGAAATTTTGAACCTAATAAACTCTAAGGACATTACCTTTGAATTAGATAAACTAGTGGTTCCATGTCTCCCTTCTTCTACCCCTTCAAAGTTAAGACTCAATGTTAAGGACTTCATTAGCCATCAATGTATTTTGCATGAAGAAGCCTCCTGGTCTTATATTATGTATCGATTTTCTTGGAAATAATTAGTTTTTCTTGGAGAGTGACGTGGGGGCGGGGGGGGCAGATGAGATTCCACATTCACGTGGTTGGACATGTTTAGTAGAGAATATTAAATTATTTTCGAAACAAATAGAAGCTCAATAATGCAATGCTCTTGTTGTTATTGTCATCCTCATCCTCCTCATCATCATCATTGTCATCATCATCATCATCCTCATTTCCACTATTGTCTCCATCAACATCATCATCATCCTCATCCTTATCATCATCGTCATCATCATCCTCATTGTCATCATCATCATCGTCGTCATCGTCATCATCAACATCGTCATCATCGTCCTCATCATTACCATCATCATCATCATCACTATCATCACCATCACCATCAGCACCGTCATCACCATCATCACCGTCATCACCATCATCATCGTCATCACCATCATCATCGTCATCACCATCATCATCATCATCATCATCATCATCATCACCATCGTCATCATTATCGTTAATCATCATCATTATCGTCATCATCATCATTATCATTATGATCATCATAATTATTTTTACTTGACATCATCATCATCGTCATCGTCACCATCCTCATCATCTACATTTTCATCATTATCATCATCATCCTCATCATTGTCTCCATTAGTCTTTCTAGCTATTCCTACAAAATACATGAACATTACCTAGGTCATTCACCTTTTTATACTCTGTTAAAAGGAAGTTAGCTTCCATCACATACATGTCTCTAGTTGATATTAACATTGTGTAAATATTAAAAAATTATAAATTATAATATATATTTGATTATTTGATCAAGTATTTTACACTAATGTCTAAGATAACTTAATTTGGCTAATATAACTTAATTTTACTACTATATGTAAAATGCTAAATCAAAACATCAAAGTAAAAACAATATTATAAATTTCAACCTACTTAAACAACATTAGTTATTTGAAAGCAACCCACCTCCATGTGAGGATGTTGCCAAGCTACCTGAATACCTCCAACACTCCATCATCATTTTGTCATCCTCATCATCATCCTCGTTATCATCATCATCATTCCCAACGTTGTCGTCTTCATCATCCTCATCGTCACCATCTTCATTGCCATCATGATCATCATCCTCATCGTCATCATAATCATCATCAACAACAACATCAACATCCTCATCATCATTGTCAATATCATCATCATGATCATCATCCCCATTATCATCCTCATCATTATTATTGTCGTCGTCATCGTCGTCGTCGTCAATATCCTCATTCTCATCCTCATTGTCAACGTCATCATCATTATCGTCGTCATCATCCCCATCGTTGTCTTCATCATTGTCATCACCATCGTCGTCATCGTCATCATCGTCGTCATCATCCTCATCCTCATTGTCATTATTGTCATCATCATCATTATCATCATCATCGGCATCATCCTCATCATCATCTTCATTATCATCACCATCATCTCTATCATTGTCGTCTTCATAATTGTCATCAATATATTCATTGTCAACATCCTCATTGTCATCATGATCCTCATCGTCATCATCATCATCATCATCATCATTGCCATCTTCATCATCATCCTCGTCCTCATAGTCCTCATAGTCATTGTCATCATCGCCTCATTGTCTTTATCGATGTCATCGTCGTCACCATTATCATCATCATCATCATTGTCATCACCATCCTCGTTGTCATCATCATCGTCGTTGTCATCATTAACATCAGCATCAGCATCATCATCCTCCTCCTCATCATCATCATCAACATCGTCATCATAATATCATCATTGTAGTCATCGTTATTTTTACTTATGTGTTCACATTTATAATTGTTTAAAAAAATTATAAAAAAAATATTCAATATATAAAGTTTTGTATCATATTGTGTTAGTATATTAGCATTAGGATTTTATATATATAATGCTTAATATAATCACCTGCAAACATGAAATGTGGACAGTGAAATGGTAAATACATTATATAATGCTTTATATAATGCTTTCACTGTCCACATTTCACGTTTGCAGGTAATTGGTTGGAGCTCACAGTTCATATTTCACGATTGTAGTTGCAGCTCACTAGTTGGATTTTGCGGTTTACACTTCATGGTTAGAGCTCACGGTTCACATTTCACAATTGCAACTCACTGGTTGGATTTCGTGGTTCATATTTCACATTTCAAGGTTGACATTTCATGATTGGAGCTCAAGGGTTTAAGCTCACCATTCACATTTCATGGTTGCAGTTCATGATTCACATTTCATGGTTGGATCTCAGGGGTTGGAGCTCACTATTCATGGTTCAAGTTTCTCATGGATAAACAAGTAAGCATTGGGATCCCTAATTTGTTTGAAATCCCTAATTTGTTTGAATTTACAGTGAAAGCCCTAGTTTTTTTTAATCTACGGTGAAAGCCCTATTTTTTTGTAAAATCATCATCATCCAATTTATAAATGGTTGTAATACATTTTTTCCCATTGGCCAAATAGTTTTGAAATTATGTAAATGGATGAACTTGGGTTTTTATTTGTCAAATGTTAAAATATGGGGTGTGTGCATGAGTGTGTGTGATCATGTGCATGTGTGCATGTGTGTTGCCACTTCGTCTAGTATTGAGGATTGCCTTACATTGGCATCCTCCCCTTTCACCCTTAAGGGCTTCCCTTATAGTGGAAGCCCCCCCTTTTTGCAGGATGTTGTACATTCCCCTCTACGTCACCCTCTAGGACCTGCACATTGACAAACGAAAGATTAATATATGCGGGTATAAATTTCTAGGTTAGGCTGTAACTGGAAGTGGATTGTTTTGTCATCTTTTACCTTCACAACAAATTCTACAGTAACACAAAACTCATAGCTCTTTAGAGTTCAAGGTTGATGGATTTGGACTATGTAATGTTTGCACCTTTTCCATTCAAGTTTACTATTGAATGGTGGATTTTGTTGGGATGTGGTACATATCAATGATGGGATGTTGATGGGCCCTTAGCATTTTAGTTGATGGTATGTGTATGGGTTTTTGGTTTTGGTTAGGTTTGGTGGTTCTTGATTAGATAGTGGTGTCCTCCTTTGGTAGTATTGTTGCATTACTACTCTCTTATTATGCTCATTCTCTTTATTTTGCCTTTGTTTGGATCTCTATTGTTGAGTTTCTTTTTTGTGAGTAGTTTGCTTGACTTGGTTGTTTCATTTTAATTTTGTTACAATTTATGTTATGTACATTGGAATTGATAACTCATCTCAAGGACCAACTTTAACGCACTGACTAGTGGATTTTTAAAGTTGAAAGAGATGAAAATTATGTTTGAATTTATTACAGTAGTATTTTTATGGATCTAGCTTTGTTATTTACTTATGCTTATACAGTGATGATAAAAATATATGTGACAATATACCTTGAGAGAGAAAAAAAGATTAAATTCATTTGTCTTGTTGGTCCTATGGGTAAAAGTGGTTGTTTCTCCACCTTTACAGTACACCCTGTTCTTGTGGGTATGGGGGTTTCCTTACCATATTGTTCAGACCCCTTTGGTTGACTTATGGTCCTTCATCTTCTACTTAGTCCTAGCACCCTTATTGTGTGTGGTACCTTGACCACCTTTGGTATGATGACTTAACCTTATTACTTTTATTGTTATATTGTTATGTGACCACATGACCTATGGTACCCTACTCTAAGTGTAATCAACTTTATTTTATGTTTTATTATGGTAACCACCCTAAAACCTGGGGTTTCCTAAGTGACCATTCTAGAAGACTTTCCAAGTTTATATATTATGATAACTTCACTCTTAGAGTATCTTGGCATTAAAGAAGTATAGATATGATATTTCCTGGACATGGCATAGGGTTATTGCTACTATAAATTTGAGTACACCTAAAGTAGGGTACCAAAGGTCATATGGTACCTCTTCTAGGGATTCTAGACTTGTTTTGTGAATTATGAGCTGTGATCTCCAACCCGTGAGCTCCAATCATGAAATGTGAACCTAAATCATCAACAGTCTCTCTCTCTCTCTCTCTCTCTCTCTCTCTCTCTCTCTCTCAAGGTATGTCTTATGACAGCTTGTCCTTATAGTGACAAGATCTAACTCAAAATGTTTGAGTATAAGGAAGATCCAAACAAGATCTATCTAGAATTACTATTTTTATTTAATTACTATTAATTAGTTAAACTGCATTTTAATTTTGTTATTGTTTATGTTCTGTACATTGGAATTGATAACTCATCTCAAGGACCAACTTTAACGAAGTGACCAGTGGAGTGTTAAAGTTGAAAGAGATGAAAATTATGTTTGAATTTATTACAACAATACTTTTATGGATCTAGATTTGCTATTTACTTTTGCTTATACAATAATGATAAAAATATATGTGACAATATACCTTGAGAGAGAGAAAAGATTAAATTCATTGGTCTTGTTGGTCCTATGGGTAGAAGGGGTTGTTTCTCCACCTTTACAGTACACCATTATCTTATGTTTTATTGTGGTAACCACCCTAAAACCTAGGGTTTCCTAAGTGACCATTATAAAAGACTTGCCAAGTTAATATATTATGTTCATAACTTCACTCTTGGAGTATCTTCGCTTGAAATAAGTATAGATCTGATACTTGTTGGATGCATAGGGTTATTGTTGTTGTAACTTTGTGTGAATTGGAATTGATAACTCAACTCAAGGACCAAATTTTTTTTTAACTCAAATGGATAATTTTTATTTTTACAAAGGATTACAGGTTTGATTTGGCAAATGCCAATCAACCAATTACACAATTATCAAAAGAAATACTTCGAAAAAATCAGAGTTTGTACAAATTCTTACAGATTGAGAGTGTTTATCCTAGTTAGACTTATTACATCTTATTGATTCATAATTAAGGAATTGGAAGAAAATAGTTGGATTCTACGTTGATGCTAAGGTTTCCTTGAGACATCAGGCAAGCTTTATTTGCCAAAGCATCTACGGATTTACTTATTTCCCGTAGCATGTGGAAAGATGCAACCCTTTCAAAATCTTTCAAAATATTATGAATTCTCTGCGAAGAATTATTGAAAGTAGAGTTATAAAAATGATCTGCTGAATTTAATACCTTGATCAACAGCTCTGAATCGCAGAAAATTTGAATTGACTTATATCGATTCTCCTTTGCAATTTGGCACGCCTTGAGGAACCTAGTTAAAGTCCCCAACAAAAAATGGTTTCGATCAATCTATCTGGAGAGAAAACCAAACCCCTAGCTCATGAGATCCCAGGATTCCCCTTGGATGCACCATCAAAGAAAATTATCATTGAAGGGTATCTCATCCACCATGAATTAAATGCAACAACATTGCCATGAACACGCCATGAGGGGGATTTGACTGGTTTGATGCAGACCATCTTTCTCAATCCCGATGGAAAGGATCCAAGCCGCTTTGTAATCACAGAGGACAGGGTTGAAGGGGACGTCAATTTACCTGCTGATTTAGAGATAAGCAACTTGATTTTATGAGCCACGATCTAAGGAGTCGAAGGCTGATTATTAAAAATCCAATTATTTCTGGAAAGCCACAATTTCCACCAAATGTATTTTGGAATCAAATGCCAGAGTTTGGACCATTCGGCAGTTTTGTCACTTATTGCTGGACTCTGTTCATTCCAGGAAAGATAGAGAGAAACGACAGCAGATTGTACTGGGGCATAAATGTTTAAGCCGTTAAGGACTAGCTCCCACACCGATTTAGAGAATACACAGTCAATGAAGATATGGTATGTCGTTTCAAAGGCTAAGGTACAAAAACAACACCTAAAAGGTCCATGGAAGACACATTTTATCAAGTTTTTGCTAGTCAGCACCTTATTATGCATGAGAATCCATGAGAAGAAATTAACCTTGGGAAGGCAGTAAGAAGACCATACTGATTTCCAAATTGCAGGGTAAATACTAGAGTCATGAGGAGTCTTTTGTAAATCCGTGAAACCTTTAGCAGCTAAATAAGTTCCAGATTTTCCCCAACCCCATTTACCATTATAAGAGCAATGAACTGGAGCTAGACCTGAGAGTGAGGAGAGCAACAAATTTTCTTGGGAGCTGAGATGATCTGGAAGCTCAGGAAAAGATCAATCTTCCCAGTTTCCAGCGCTATCCCAATAACAAATATCAGCCAACCGGAGCAGACCTTTGTTTGTTAACCAGTCCTTAATCTATTCTAACAAGATGACAGAGGAAAGAGGAGAATTTCCTGAAATTTTATCCTCCCACAAAAGGATCCTCTTCCCATTGCCAGGGATTCTATAGAGCCGATGATTAAATTTATCGATTCCTCTTCTGCATAGATTCCAAATAGTTGTTCATGTGGAAGCATTTGAAGTTGTTAAATTTCTCAAAGAGTCACCCTTTAGATATTTCATCATGGGGATCTTACTAACCGAGTGGTTTTTATCTGCATATATATGTTAAATGAGTTTGCCTCCCAATGCCATATTAGCCAATCCAAGGTCACGGATTTGTAATCCACCTTCTGAAATAGGTCTTTTAATAATATCCCAACTTACCAAATGCATCTTATTCTGATTTTCTTTACTGCCATTCCAGAGAAAGTCTCGCAAAAGTTTGAAAATATGAGACGAGATAGACTTAGGGGAAAGTAGCAAAGAGGATTAAAAAATTGGAAGAATTGAAAGAACTGCCTTTATCAAAATCAATTTTCTATCCTTGGTTAACCACTGTCCACCCCAAGAAGTGATTTTGGCTTTTATCTTAGCTATTACTTTGAGCCAAAGAGAAGGAGGGATCGATCCAAGAGTTAAAGGCAATCCCAAATATTTTATCTTCTCCCACTTATCAAAACCAGGGAAACCCAAGGAATTTGTTATTCGAAGAGTTGTCGAATGATCTACATTCCAACCATAAACAACAATTTTTTATTATTGATCAAAGCTCCTGAAATTATGCAGAGATTTTGAATAATTTCATTAAAGTCCCGAGCAACCTTTAGTGAGGCCCCTCCTAGAAGGAGAGAATAGTTCGCAAAGAGGGCATGGTTTATTGGGTCCACTCCCCTTGAAATCTTAATGCCAGGAATATAACCTACTTCCTTTTCGACTGGAATTTTTCTACTAAGTGTTTCTGCCATCTAGATGTATAGAAAAGGTGATAGCAAACATCCTTGGCGAAGTCCTCTTGTATCTTGGAAAAAGTCTATAGGTCTACCATTGACAAGAGGCACAATCTAGAGCCTATATGTACAAGATTTTATCAATTTAACAAACTCAGAGATAAATACAAAAGACAGAAGGACTTTATAGAGAAAGGGGAGCTTTACTCGATCAAAGGAATTTTTCATATCTAGCTTGATTAACATTCCTTTCTCCTTCCTTTGGAAACTTGAATGGAGGGATTTTTGGACTTGGATTACATTATCAACTAAGTGCCTACCTTTTACAAAACCCACGTGAAGAGGAGAGATCGAATTTCCTAACAAAATATTGAATTGATTAGCTAGAATTTTGGCTAGGATCTTGTAAGAGGCATTATACAGTGAAATAGGTCTAAACCTGTCGAAAGAAGAAGGATTAACTTCCTTTGGGATTAAAGCAAGAAATGTGGAATTAGTACACCCTCCAACTTTAGCTTTTTTTTGAAAGGTTGTCACCATGCAGATCAGGTTTGGTTTGATAATATTCCAGCAGGCTCTATAAAAATGGAAAGAAAACCCATCCGGCCTAGGAGATTTATCCGGCTCCATTTCCCATATGACTTTCAAAATTTCCTTTTCATAGAAGGGTTTCATTAGATCATTGTTTTCCTCTATGCTGACAAGAGAAGGAACATTATCCAAAAAATTTGCAAACACTTCACCATTAAAGAGTCCATCCTCCTGAAACAAGTGTTGAAAGTGCCTTCTTGCAGCCTATTTTAGTTGATCGTGGCCTTTAATAATTTCCCCCTCACCAATGGATATTTCCTAAATATGGTTTCGTGATAGTCTAGCTCTACATTGGAGATGGAAGAAGGTTGTATTTTTAACTCCCTCCTGCAACCAGAGACTTTGAGACTTCAACCGAAGATATTCCTCTTCCTGTCAGAAAGATTGAGAGGTTTTAATTTGAGCAAATTGTTCAAGAGCTAGCTGAGATTTGGTGATTTCACATTCTTTCATTCCTAATTGGATCTCTGTTAACTCTATCACTTTCTCTTGCCTGTTGCTAGTTGCAGTATTGAGAGTTTTTTTTACCCAAATTTTTAGAGCGTATTTAGTTTTCTTCAATTTATGCTCCCAAACAAAATTGGGGGATCCTTCTACATACTTAGCCCACGCTTGTGACACAATTTCCCAAAAATCGTCTCTCTCAATCCAGGGAGGATTGAAGCGGAATGGAATTGAGCAAAGGTCTTCCTCTTTTTCAAATATCAAAGAAATGGGGTGATGATCTGAAGTGAGTTTGGGAAAAATTTTGGTTGAGATAAAGAATTTCCCATCCATCAATGAACTATGAACCAAAAACCCATCAAGACAAGCAGCAATGTTGGCAGCCCCAAATTTGTTATAGGACCAAGTGAATCGTCCTTTCTTTGGTTTAAATTCAATCAAATCGCAGGCTTGGATCAACGTCTCAACCGTGTCTTGAAAATGATCCTTACCGTGAGCTCCACCTTTTTTTCTGATTTGGGGCTAAAGTTATATTGAGATCCCCTGCTACTATAGTATTTATAGGAGAATAAGTTTCTAAGAAGTCTGATAGGGATTTCCAGCATTCTTTTTTTTTCGTTAAAATTAAATGGAACATAAAGATTGAAAAGGGCCAAGGAGATCTTACTTGAGATATGATAGAGATCTGTAAAAATTCAATGTTGGGTAAAAACCCATCTTTTTAGTTGAAAATTTTCCTCACACCAAAATGTTGCAAGGCCCCCAGAGGTACCTCTCGCGCTGACAACTTTGCCAGCATTCATTTTCCATTTTGTTTTAGTTAATATTAGAAAAGATTCGTCTTATATCTTTGTCTCTTAAAGCAAGAGAATGTCAAAAGAATCCATTCTCATTAAATCTTTGACTGCTTATGATTTTATTGGATTCCCCAACCCCATGTAGTTCCAAGAGACAATCTATATTATTTACCCGAGAGAGAGGGCGTAATTACTCCCTTTGGGGGTCTAGTCCTCTTTCTCCTACCAAGCGACATTTCAATTGTAGACTGGCTACCCTGCATATTTAATCTCTCATCCTCTTCTTCTCTACCCTCCTTTCAAGACTTATTTCCTGCCTTTTTGGAAAATTCCTCTATGGAATCTTCGTCAGAAGAGCCTGAACTATCCACCGGTTTCTTCTTAATTATTGATGCATAAGAAGGAGAATATTTGGCTCCATTTGGAGAAGGATGGTTTTGCTGCAAGGATTCACCTATACTAGGTAGTTTTGAATTAACTGGTCCAGATTGGTCCATTGATCCTATGTTTACTTTAGCTTCATCATCATACACTTTGAAGTGTTATAGTTCACCCTCTTCAAGAATAGGAACTTCAGGAGAACTTAAAACAACAAAGTGATTAGAATATGCATCAAGATTTTCTAGAGCCTGTGTTTTAGGAAGGATCTTCCCATTAGCATTGGCTCCATTCCTAGTATTTCCTTCTTTTCCTTTCTTCCTATTGTCCTAATTGGAAATACCTAATTTCTAAACTTGAGTCCTGTCACATGCCCCAATTTTGTAAAATAATGTTATCTTATTTTGATTTTATTCCCATACATTATGTTAAATTTAATGCTAAGTGGAAACTGATGACCCAGCAGAGTCAAGGATGTGGAATGTAATTCTGAATATTTAATTTTAAATAAATAAAAGTGGAGACAACAGCTTGGGAGAGCTGTTAAAAAGAGTGTTATTGGTCAAGTTGGTGGAAGGAACTAGGTGGAGAGCAAAAAATACAAGTGGCAACATCCTCAAACACTTCCTATGTTGCAGGTGGCAACTTCCCTACATTTGGGGTCATGATCTCCCAAGAAAGTGGGATCAGAGCAGGTGGCTAAATTAATGACAACTAACCCAAAAAGACATAGGAAATCTTATTAAAAGTGCCCAATGTAGAGAGTTGAGGCTGCTCATTCCAGGAGAAGAATCATTCAGGTGAATGCACTTCAAGGAATTCATTGGGAAAGGGAAATTGGAAGGAAGGTGTTTGAGGGGTAAACTGCAGGAAGTTGATCTAGTACAGCTTTGCAGCTGAAAGATCTTACTGCAGTATGCAGATTTGGTATTGAGTCTTAGGACTGGTACTTTGTTCATTGCTCCACCTAGTTCCAGCCAAGGAGACCAGAACAGGCTCGGGGGTCCTGAGAAGTCGTTGTTTGAGCGCTCTCCAGGATTTGGTAGGGAGGAACGACCTCCCATTGCTGTTGTCGTCCAGCTTTAAAGGCAGGTTCCATTATCTTTTATTTCTGTGTTATAGTTTATATCTGTGTGTGAGCAGTTAATTAATACTGTTATGTTATGTTATGTTGAAATCCCTTAGATATTCTAGACTGAATCTGTACTGTGATGAAAGATAAATCCTACCTGTGTTTTTCCCCATCTGGAGTAATCCAGATCGTACTCTAGCACAGGTAGTGTGTTTAAGTAAATGAAGTATGATAGGAATATGAATGAATCGAATATTTATGTTTTCAGAGTAATGAAATGTTACTTCTCAGTAGATACTTGTTTTCTAGAAAGTTTATTAATTTGTTTTGCAAACATGTTGTCAGAAATAGACCGTGTAAATAGCATGTTAGTATAGAACAATACTCATATTACTAATTGACATTAGTATGTTTAACTTTATAAATTATTTTCTACACAGTTTCTATTTCTATAAACTGTACTTTTACATTGAAATAGAAGAATTAGTTTTATTAGTTGAAGGTTACTAGTTTATGTTAAGAAAAGATATAAAGATAATACAGATAGCTTATCTTCTTCTTTTAGTGACAACTAATCTTCATGCATTTATCTGGACTATAGTTAATCTTATGATAAAGGTTACAGTATTCCTTTCTCAGCTTTAATAGCTAAAGGATAGTAGTAACTTAGGGTTAAGTTAATATTATAAGAAACTATCCTTATACTTTTGCAGACAGTATCAATGTAAAGAATACTGACAGGAAAGAAAGTTCTTTTTATTTTTCTAAATAAGACTACAGAAACAATTGAATTAAATAACATAAATATTACAGACTGCTTTCAGTCGTAATCTTTATACAAATAAGAACCAACATAAACTTAAGAATAGATATCATACATAGATAATAATATTATACATACAAATAATATTATTATTATCATTAAACAATGATATTTATAAATTAAGAATTTATAAAAACAAATTGAAGAAAAATTGTACAACAGTAATAAAATTTACAAGATAATAACATAGGAATTAATATCCTATTTAAGTTGAAAGGGAGTAGACCCTAGCTCATGTTCTGAGCGTAAAATTCTAAATATTTTAAGTACTGTAGTAACCTAGATTATACACAGGTTAATTCTTTAAAAAACTACTGACTAAAATTGTTATATACAAAAATAAACTACATTACTGATAACTTGTATAATTGTATTTACAAGAGAAACAAAGTCTTTTAATAATAGTATACATCTAAATGTCGGGGTTCAAACCCTTAAAATGATTACATTACAAGTACAGACATAATAACCAAATTCATATCAATTAAGTAATCATCATTAAATAGTCAAATAATCCACTCACAGTCCTTTAAGGACAAATAGAATCAAATAGAGAAACAATGTAATATAAACCAAACAAGGGTTTTACAGGTCAAACCCTAACCTGTGACTTCCATCAAATAAACAAGATTTACATCACGGCTGTAAGTATAAGCCTTCAAAATTTAATATATAAAACCCTTACAAAATACTCAACTGAGTTTAAACTTCATTAATATTCAGGAAGGGTAAAAACCCTAAATTACACAGAGTATAGCTTAAGCTCCTAACAACCAAAACAAGTTGCAGCAAAACTACCTTTACAAATTTTACAACCTAAATTGACTGTGAAGCCAAGCTTCGACCTTTTACTGTGCACAATACATTTTTCATCCACCCTATCAAGGGTTTGAATTTAAATATTCTTCCAAACAACCCGTAAATAGTAAAAAGCATAACATAACTCGTGACAAGACGAGAGAGGGTTTTCAAAACCCTGGGCGAGTCCAACGACCACCCTAACAATAATAAGGGAGAACCCATCTTTCAAACCACGAGGCTTACCCGAGTTTGAACCACGAGCCATGGCCGTTGCAAGGGTTGTCTTCTTATCCCTTGTACAAGCTTCACTTCAACGAGCACCTGCGGCAAGCATAAACCCCTGTCAGTAAATTATCTAACGTGCTAAAGCTTGAAAGTATTCTATATAAACTTGCAGTAATGAAAGAAAGTTTTATTTTGAAATTACCTATCACTGGGAGTATGGCGAACTACTTCACAAAGCACTGTCACCTATAGACGATGCAGTGGGGAAACCAACAACTTTAAAAAACCTCACACAGTAGCAAGCTACGAAGAACCAAGAAGGAAACCGAAGCAGTCACCAAGCTACGCAGGCTTTGGAAGAAGGTTTCACATGCAGCGAGACGAAGGTAGCAGGAAGGATAACTCCACGTATTGCAAAGAAAGAACCAGTAATCAATACCACCCACTGGAGAACGGAGGCAACACAGAGTCAAGGTACAAGGCAACAGTAACCAGAAGAACGACGGCCGTCATGGGAGACAAGCCAAGCAACCCTAGAGCCAGCGTAAACTGTGGGACAAGAATGCGTTTGATTAGGTTTCCAGTACTTTATATATCTTCCAAACATGGACAGAATTCAACCACGTAGCCACAAATTTATCCATGCAGCGAGGGTCGTGTCCTATAGTCCTTGCATGGAGGCATTGTATCAATTATTTGTTCATTGCGGCGTGGGTTAAACTATAATGTCAACCCAATAATTCGTAACCTAATCACTAATCAATTGCACCGTGAATTATATTAACATAATCACAAGTTTATCATTGTGGAGGGATTACGTTGACCAAGCATTGTGTCACGTATAAATCTTAAATATAAGCCCGATTTGGATTAAGTATAAACCCTTACTACCAACGACATAACATTGTCATATAATAAACATCACCATATCGATTTAAACGGTGGCATAACTATATTCTAAGCATTGTATTGATAGAAATCATGTAATCTATGTTTTGTTTATAGAGTAGGTTAAAGTTTAAGTCTTTATTATAGTTATAAAAGAGTGCATGTTAACTATGGCATGACTATAGTGTCTCTAATAGCAAAGTTAAACTATAGATTGTGTATAGTAAACCCTTTTGCCATAAGAATATTACAAGTCTAATACTTATAGATAGAACCTTGTAATAATACAAAAGAATTTAAAGGTTGGATTTAAATAAGTTATAATAACAAACTATTGGTAGATTGAATGTTTATCGAATAAGTCGATTATGCATATCTACGAGATTTACTTGAGCTGATAACTCATTTAGCATCAAAGCTGTAAAGTAGTACAAAGCTGAAGATAAGAATATTATTGCAAAATTCTGTCACATAGTTTATGCGACATTACTTTGATAATACTTGGGAGTATACTCAACTTGGCTTTATGCTCATACAGAATGTCTAGTGGACAGTAAGATAATTACAGAGGTAAAACTAATAATTGGAATAGGAACGATCCTATTAAATTCAAAAGATGATAGAACACAGAGTTAGACTTGGGAATAAAGCAGTGGGTAACCATAAGCTCTTGTAGAAGGGTATGATGGTCATAGTTTCTACACTCAAAGGTTTTTACTGTTCATAAGATAATAGGCTGTAAGTATCTTATAGAAATAATTTAAGGGATAATAAATACACAGGTAAGATAAGATACTATTGCATAAATATTATCAAAAACAATGTTTATAAGTATTACAAATTACTTAGACTAAAGTAGAAATACTTGTAACTGAGATTCTAGTGTTAGAGTCGCAAATATGTTGTACTGTCGTTACTTATTTCCAAGCTTGTTTACTTGAACAACTGATGAAAATCAAATGATTTTACCTTACAGGAGTTGTCTAGTGTTTAGCAGCTTATTGGTCTAAGCTTTTTAATTTGCAAACAAAATACTGCTGACACTAAAAGATCTTTTAAAAATATACTCGATCGATCATACCTGTAAAAACCTGTAAGAAACAGTATTCATCTACGTTAGCACGAATGCTAAGTAAGCCCCAGATTCAAAAGTAGATTCCACCTACTAACATAAAAGAACTAATCAGTGAACTGAAGCAAATAGCACACAAAAAAGATTTTAATCTTGCTACAAAAAATAAACTGTTAAGTTATTTTAGAATTTAGTGAAACCAATAGCTTAATTGTTTCTTTTATACCCACTGTTAGCTGTTAGTAAACCGCAAGTTTTAGCATTTATTGTTAACTCAAAAATTTTAAATTTTTCTGAAAATTTGGGGTTTTGACAAGTCCACTCATCAGCATTCTCTTTCAAGATCCTCTTCTGATTTGTTCTTACAATTTCGAGCAAAATGACCATAACCGTGGCAGAACCGGCACTTGAATGGAATTTGCTTGTAGTCCAACTCCTGAATGTAAGACCATTCAGCTACTGTTAACTTGATCGCCTCTGGAAGTCCTATCTCCAAAGCAACTTCAACGCATATTCTTGCACACGAATATTGATCTTTCCTTTCTACCCTATCAATGTATTTTCCAAGATTGTTCCCAATGGTTTCCAGAGATTCTAAGTTCCACCAGTGTAAAGGTAAGTGAGGGAGCCTTACCCAAACAGGAACAACAGATGGAACATCTTGGGTAGGATAAAAATCCAGAGTCCACTTGTTCAGATAGATCCCTTGAGGACCCATGAAGTATGGTCCATTTTGACAAATGAGATCATGATCCTCAACTGAATCGAAAACAAAGACATAGTATTCTCTACCTACAAAGTTATTTCGAATGCCTTCAGTTACTAAGGGCCTTCGATTTTCTCTGAACCGATCCATCAATAGCCTTAGGAGAAGGCCAGAGGCCTGTACATTACCCAATAAACCCTCGCTAAGCAAGATTTAGTGTCGTTCGATAAATCTGTTCAGCGAATAGTTCAACTGAGGGAATATCTACTTTCTTCACATATCTCTGCGTAATTGGACCCCCTTTCTTCTTACCACAGGAAGCAACAAATCGTTTGAAGGCATCCATCTTAGGTGGAAGAGGAGGAGGGTCCCCTTCGACATCCATAAGAGAGAAAACTCTAAGCACCCTAATGAATCTTATGAAATGGAAATCAAAAGAAACCACAGATCTCAATGCTCAAGAGCTGAGAGATAGACAACGAGTTCTTAATGCTGAAGAAACTTTCCAACAGTAGCAGTCCAGGAGCACCAAGGCTCCTCAAGAGGGAAAACCAGATCCGTATTCGAGATCTAGGGGATCACAAACCTTCAAGAAAGCCTGAAATGCACTAATAGTTCCAAGCAGGGTGAATACTGAAGAACAGGATGCAACCTAGGAGTTTCACACCTGAAAAAAAAAATATAAATGTATTCAAGATCGGAACAGATCCATCTCTATTCAATCAACGGCAAGGAGCGAGCCACGATCAGCAAGAGAATCCTGCCAACACAGACCAGAGTTGCAACGCTTCAGGAAAGTTTAAAAATATTCTTGGAGCACAAAATCATCCCCAACTCAAGGACCAACTTTAACACAGTGACCAGTGGAGTGTTAAAGTTGAAAGAGATGAAAATTATGTTTGAATTTATTACAGCAGTACTTTTCTGGATTGAAGTTTTTTATTAAAGTCATAAATTATTCTTTAGGTACTAGGTTCCACATGCGTCACCTTACCATTCATGGAAAACAATAATCATAAACCTCACTATTGATTCAAGGCACACTTCCTGAGAAATACATGGGTGAAATGTAATCTTGAATGATGTATTCCATGGTGCAGTCAAAACCAAATAGGTATTTGTCATAGTTTTCTTACTTGAGCGAAGAGAGTTTAGGAAGACAAGAGGAAAGTGAGACATATAGAAGGTCTACAACAGGTATATCAACTAGATGTCAAAAGATCAAAATAAAATTTCAAAGACGCCTGAATTTTTTTCTCGCTGAAGGAGGGTCATGTTCTTATGAAGATGATACCATAGGCGACATCAAGGTGCCCTTGAGGTACAAACATGTAGTGAAACAATGGGTACCCAAGGATATTCCTCAACTAAGCATAGATTTTTATGTGAATGAGAGGATATATCGAATTGCACCATCGTCATTAGATGGTTTGGGGTTGTTTTGCATGGATAGCATAATGGTCAGTTATGACAGATGTATTGAATTGATGGAGTATGTTAGACCTTGTTACAACTACATAGATTGGATGCGACTGGTCCAATATAAAAGAAGTATGTGAATATACATATTGTTTGCAAATTATTTACAGCTGAAAGACAAGGATCAAAATAAAGGAGTGATGTTGTACATTTACGGAAGGCCAAAATCTACAGGGAATATTGCAGGGTTTATAAACAGTACACAACAAGGGTCTACACTTAAGAAACCCAATTGCATATTTGAGGGGCTTAAAGGAAACCATGTTTTTGTGTGTGCCATTAAATCAATAACTTCAGGGGAAGAGTTGCTTATTAATTACAATTTGAATCGAATAGATACAAACACGGTCGCTATTGGAGATGTACCTCTAACAATTTACCCAACCTTTAATTACTGAATCTAATTTATTATGTATTTTTTGGTAGTCTATTGTTCTATTTTAGTTAAATTTTTCTATATTTAAGAAGCAGGGTAGAAATCGGGGCATCTCCCCAGCAACTGATCAAAGGAGTACACTATCCTTTAGGCAGCATGTATACATCATTGTAATTGTACAAATATGATATGAACAAAATGTTTATTTGTTATGTTTTTTCCTAAGCATAATCGTTCCATTTAGATAATGTTATCTATGTTTTTGTTGCAGGTTGTTGATCGAGATAGCTCCCTACCACCAGTAAATCAAACAATACCTGCCTCAAGGCAACATGTATACTTCATTGTTATTTTACTACTATAATATGGGCAATATGTATTTTTATTATTTATTTTCATCAGTATATTGGTTTCATTTATATAATCAATTATGTTATTTTCATCACAGACAAGTGATCAAGGCATCTCCCCGACAATTCATCAAAGGAGTAGAACATTCTCGAGGCAGCAAGTAATCCTCGTTGTAGTTTTACTACTATAATATGTGCAATGTGTTTTATTATTACTTATTGTTCTTGAGTATATTGGGTTCATTTCGATATTGAATTATGTATTTTTCATCACACGCAAATGATTTGTTTTTTTTCGTGAGTACACTAGTTTCTTTTCGATAATTTTTTATACAATTAATTGTTGCAGGGAAGTGATCGAGGCAAGTCCCCAACTGTTGATCAAATGAGTACACGCTCCTCAAGTCAACATGTATACCTATTTCTAACTGCACAAATATAATATGACCAATATGTTATTTATGTTAGGTATTTTTGCTTGTCTATATTTCTTTCATTATGATAATGTTTTCTACATTTTTGTTGCACGGTGATGATCGGGGAAAGGCCCCAGTTGTGGATCAAACAACACCATCCTCGAGGCAGCAGGTATATGTAATTGTAAATTTTTAAATCGAACATTAGCAATATGTTATTTTATTATGTTGTTTTCCTCAGTATATTGCTTCCATTTCACTAGTAATGTTTTGTATATTTTTGTTACAAGCTACTGATTCAATATTTGATCTAGCATCAGATAAATCAATTGATGTGGATGTGGATGCGATCATGCACAATGCTGACATAGGATCTTCTCTAAATCCAATTAAAATGATAGAGAAGACCTTAAAAAAATTAATGAGGATATCCTTCGTCTTCTATTCATTCAACCGCAGACAAATGAGATTAAAGAAAAGGTTGATGTTTTGGTTAAGAGATCTAAATCCTTGAAAGTAAGTTGTGGTCTCTTGAAGTATTTTTATAATTTGTACTTGTATATGATCGTGAACTAACAATTTGTTTGTATCTACATATTTTTTTGCAATCACGGACTAGTGGTGAGGGCGGTGTTGGTATTAGTGATGCTCGTGGAGAGTCGTCACATGAGCATACGACTCCACCCATATCACAAGTGCTGTTATTTTCGACTGAATAGTCGGCGACACAATTTGCGACACCCCTGATTCCAGATGTGAGTGCAACTGCTAGTGGTCCACACACGCTAGATGGTACCGAACAAGGGGTCGATGCAAAGATTAGAAATGATAATGCTCAAGCAACATTTCCTGGATCTTCCCATGTCACTAGCACGGGTGCACTGGAGACAACATTTTTTGTGGACGAAAATATTGTTCCCACAAATATAGAGAAGATCCCAGACATTTATACATTGTTTAACTTATTGTTTGTTATTTGATTGTAATATTATAAAAAAACATTGTTTTACAATTAATGATGACATGATCGTCTTGCAGGAAATTATGTTTTTTATAAACATCTAAATGATCTCTCATTGGATATGTTGGGGCCCACCATCTGCACAAGCTAAGATAAACAAACAAAAAATTTAAAAGATGAGCTCACTAATCGCATGGTTGTCATGTTCAGCAGCGAGACCTTCAATAGAGCGGAGGTCCTAAAGAAGGCTAGCCAACATATGACGACTGCGAGGGACCAATTTATGGTTCATATAGAAAGGAACCCTAGGTATGAGCGCCCTCTAATGATTCCAGCAAGAGAGTGGAAATCCCTATTAGAAGATGGAAAGGAGAGGACTTTGAGAAAAAAGGAAAGCTACCTCAAGGCACAGGAAGGCATGCAATACTTTCAACAATGTAATTATAAACCTTATTATTATTAATTTTTAGATCAAATTTGAACCATGCAACATATTTCAACATTTTCATAGGTTGTTAGGCACATAAAAGGCCATTAAGGCCAGACAAGAAAAAAATGGACAGCACAAGCTTGGGCCTGGTGGTTATTCCAATTTGGCGGCATGAATTATAAGTATCAAAAAACCAATATTACATCTAGAAAAAAGTTGCAGCCTATTTTTCATTTTATTGAAATTTAAAAGGTAATTTCATGGCATTGTGCAAATATGCAGGTTGATCAATTCAATGAAGTGCCCAGAGAGGAAGACTTGAAGCTTGGATTTCAGCACGACTTTGGAGCTATTGTTGAATGCCAAAAAAGATTGTCTAGGCATACACAGTCTTATGGTGATCCATCTTACATGCAGGTATATAAAATCAATGAAGTTTATTTAAGAATGATTACTTCTGTAGTCTATTTGTTATAATTATTTGCAATAAAATATTGACTCAATTTTGAGTAGGAAATCAACTATCCACCTAATGTCGAGGATGGAGGACAACCTATCGAAGGTCATGCTTCGAATCTAGGTAATGAATGAATTCATATGCTACAATTTAAAATTTTGCATTACAAATGGTGAATATCAATTGTGATTTTTCATTTTTCAACTACAAAGAATGTAGAGGCTCATACTATACCAGATGAGCCTATACAGGGACACGAAGTACATGATGTGGCCACAACAAGTAAAACACACATATGTAATATTTTTTAAATAAAAATTTAGTCACTATAAATTCATAAGATATCAATTTAGTATTTTTACATTATTGCAGCAAATCCCGACCCCTTGCAGCAACATCCACATCACAAGTACTCTACTAGGCAGACAATACGAACAGTTGTAGATGCAACGAGAACTAAATAACAAGTTGCTTGCTGATTTTATAAAAAAAAAAGAAAAAACTAGAAAGAAGTGACTTAAGAAACACTATATATACTTATTTTTGATAATAAATTAAATCCACATTTTTCCATATGAATTTAATATTTTTGTTCTAGTACATGCATTAGTTATGGGGAATTGAGAGTGATGTGAAGGGTGGGAGGGGCCATAAGAGCTTCTGCCTTCACGTGGTTGGCCTTGTTCAATACAAAATAATTTATTGGAGTCGTTTAATCTTGAAGCAAACCCCCCTCGATCAAACAAATCAACATCAAAGTCAATTTTCAATTTGTTGTTGCTCCCGATCGAGGGAAGTTTGCTCAAATATTAGACGTCTCCAATAAATTATTCTCGAAACCAAGAGGAGCTTATTCATGAGTGTTAGTTTGTTCTATCAAGTTTTTAGTTTGTTCTCATCGAGTAAATCCATATTTAAATCCAAGATGATGAGGGGCTGGTCCAAAAAGAAGGCTTAGAAGGTGATGGGAAGCATTGTAGAGGTATGTTGGAATTCTCATAAAAAAATGCATCTTATATTGATTTTCTATATATTTATGGAGGTTG
Organism: Pseudotsuga menziesii; assembly: GCA_001517045.1. Lineage (NCBI taxonomy): Eukaryota > Viridiplantae > Streptophyta > Pinopsida > Pinales > Pinaceae > Pseudotsuga > Pseudotsuga menziesii. The sequence goes on along the minus strand of LPNX010995521.1, from coordinate 916,093 downwards.
AATGATTTTGCACTACAGTTACTACACAAACATAACAATGCTGTGATGAGGGGAGGTATGTTGTTTCCAATTTCATTCCATATTATGTTCATGTTATGTATTTCATTCCAAATTATGTTCATGTTATTTCATTCTAGATTAAGCTATGTATTTCATTCCATATTATGTTCAGGTTTTTGCCGAAACAAAGTGACTAGCGGAGTTTCAACAAAGAAACTCGCGATGTTTCAACAAAGGGAATGACAAGATTTTAGCACAAAGTGGAGAACTTAGCAGAGTTTCGGAAAAGAATATGTTAGAGTTTCGACAAGGAATATGGAATATTTTCAGCAAATATGTGGCGGGGTTTTATACCAACATTGTCAAAGAGGAATTACTGTCTCAGTCCTTTTGTAAGAGCTACTTCATATAACTTATTACATGTTGTTGTTAGAACAACCAAACTCATGTGTCTTGTCCTTTGAAGGGTGCTTCATTTCAGTTTCTAAATACATAGGACTGTTTATTTTCGCACTATGATAAGGATCAACTATAGACTCGTTGCTTATGAGTCCACCTAGGACTATATGAATGTCTTATTTTATTTCAAACTTTGAAATATATAATATAATTAAACAAAGCCATACGCAAGAGCAGAGTGATGGGTGATGTGGAACTGCGTTCAGGTAATTTATAACTCTCGGCCATTCGATCTCTACTTTGAGATCATCATCAGGAGACCAATCAAAGCTTGTGAGGAATGACCACTGCCCAATCCCTTAATGAATATATATATATATATATATATATATATTTTTTTTTTTTTTTAATTTTTTAATTACAATTTTCTAGAATAGGTCAGTTTGGTTTATTAATGTGAATCGGAGTTTTTAGGTTTTTATTAACGTTCAAATTTTAAAATAAGGGTTTAAAATATATATATTTTTTTAATCTTTTAAAATTTTAAAGTTTTTTAAAAACAAATTTCAATTTTATATTAGTGTTTTTTTATAAATAAATAAAAAAATTAAAGGTTATATTAGCAATATAATTTATTTTTAAGGTTATATTTAGGTTTTAAATTATAATCTAAAATAATTTCTAACATTTTTAATTTATATAAAGTGCTAGTTAATTCTTTTTAAAGATTTTTAACAATACTGACTAGTTTAGATGTTGTTTAAGTTCATGTTCAAAATTTTAAACAAACATTTGTTTGGATTCATATTAATTTACTTTTATAAAGTTATCTTAGTTAATTATAGTTTAACTTCTAAGTCTATCAAATAATCATTTCTTTTTATATAAAGAATTGTTTTCGTATCAATATTGTTTTGTTTTGATATTAATTTAGTGTTCTAAAGTCAAATTTAATTAGAGTGTTTTCATATTTAATATTGTTTTGTTTTGGTATTAATCTAATGTTCTAAAGTCTAATTTAATTAGACTAAAGTGTTTGAGACCTTTGTTAATACATCTATTTATAATAGGAAAAGTAATCTAATAGTTTATTAAAGGTAATAAAGTTCGATTTAAAAATTTTATATATAATTTTAAGCCAATATTCCCTTTTATAAATAATTGTTTTTTAAGGATTTGTTAATAAATTTTTGAATATCAGGAAAGAGTTGTTTAGTTAGTTCTTTTTTTGCCATTGATCCTAAAGTCATGAAGAAGGGGTTTCCAAGTGTCGCTGAGTTTGGTCCCATCGTCTCTATTAAGGGAATCTAGGGCGATGTTGATTTCTATTTTCTCTCTCACTTTTCGTCTAGTTAGGCTTTCTTCTTTGCCGAGGACACTGGCTTTCTCAAGGTAGATTTGGTGTTTGGTAAGGTGAGAGTGTTCTGCCAGTGCTGATTTCTTATGCCTATCATGTCTTATATTAGCACTGTGTTCTTTGAATCTTGTTTTCATGGACCGTTTAGTTTCACGGATGTATTCTTTCCCACAAGAGCATGGGATTGAATAGACACCTTTGTATGAACCTGGATCGATAGGGTCTTTGAGTGAATCGACCATTTTTCTAATTGTGTTGGGCGGAGTGAAGATGACTCTGAAATTATTTCTTTTAAGTGTTTTGGCCAGCTTATTCGTGGTGCCCTTAATGTAAGGGAGGAATATTCTTCTTTTTTCTTATTCGTGATTGTCTTCACTTTGTATTATTCTCTTATTATTCGCCATGGCCCTTGTGACGATTCTCTTGTATTGATTCTCATTGTATCCATTACTCTGGAACACATAAGCTAAATGGTTGATTTCTTGTTTAAGATGAGCTTTGTCAGAGATCCTTTTAGCCCTTAGAACCATGGTATTAATGACACCATTTTTTTGAGGAGCGTAGTGGTGGGACTTAACGAGGAGATATCTATCAGTGTGGGTTTTCTTCCTATAGACCTGGTGTGATATTGACCCATCGTCATTTTTGGATATTAAAACATCTAGAAAGGGAAGACTCATGTTACATTCAATTTCCATGGTGAACCTAATATTGTCATTTTGGTTATTAAGATGCCCAAGGAATCTATCTAGTTCCGCTCTTCCATGAGGCCAAACCACATCTGTATCGTCCACATAGTGTTTCCATCTTGTAGGTTTGAGGGGGGACGAGTCTCTGGCAGCATTCTCAAAACTTTCCATGTAAAGATTAGCAATGATAGGAGAGAGTGGCGATCTCATAGCGACTCCCTCAACCTGTTCATAGAAGACCTTTTGGAAGGTGAAAAATGTAGATTTTAGGCATACTTCAACTAGCTTGGCGATATCATCATTGGTAAGACCTATTATGGTTTCAATGGCATCATTAACCGGAGTCTTTGTGTATAATGAAACCACATCGAAGCTTACTAAGATATTGTTAGTGTTCATCTTTTCATTATCGATCTCCTTAATCCAACTTGTCGAATCTTTAACGAAAGAGTTGGTTTTCCCTACGAGAGGTTTCAATAAATTGGCTAGGAATCTTGCTAACTTATAGGTGGGGGACCCAATTGTGTTGATAATTGGGCGAAGGGGTACGCCATTTTTATGGATCTTCGAGAGGCCATAGATACGAGGAACCATGGCTTCCTTGGGATACAATTTAATTTTTATTTCTTCTTTAAGATTTGAATTCTTAATTACTTTGGTTACCATACTGCAGATATTCTTGCTTGGATCCCGTTCTAATTTTCTGTAGTTGGCACATGCCAAGTGTTCGTGCATTTTCCTATCATAGTTTTCGGAGTCCATTAGTACGGTCGCATTTCCTTTGTCTACCTTGACTATTTTGATGTTTTTATTGTTCTTTAGTTCTCTTAAAGCCATGAGTTCAGACCTGGAAATATTAAGCTTTGACGGTTTTGCACGCCTTATCTCCTCGTCGGCGTTTACAAGCAAGTCTTTTACCTCCTCCTCAATGCAGCGTATCAATTCTTTGGTGGGGATTTTTCTTGGGGTGACTGCAAAGTTTAACCCATATTCACGACGTGAGTCTTCATCCAAGTTGAGCGAAGATAAATTCACCATGTTGGATCGATTGCTGACGTTGGTTTTGATGTTCCCACTGCTGTCAATGTTCTCGTTGTTGTCCACGTTGGTTTTGATGTTCTCCACGTTGGTTTTGATGTTCTTGCTGCTATCAATGTTCTCACTGCTGTCTATGTTGGTTTTAATGTTCTCGCTACTGTCCATGTTGTTATTATCACCAATACAATCCACGCTATTGTTTTTATCTACGTTGTTGTCCACATTACGCGACCTTCTAGACTTTCTGTCCATGTTGTTAATCCCCACGCTACAGTCCACGCTAATGTTTTTATTTAAGTTGTTGTCCACATCACTCAGCCTTCTAAACTTTCTGTTCAGCCTGGAAGTCGCGTTTATCAGTTTGCAGTCTCTTTTCATGTAAATGGTGGAGTCAGCCTTATCCCACAGGTCTCTTCTTATGATCACCACGAGTCTGATATGAAGGTAGAACGCTTTTGGTAGAGAGCTTCGGAATCATAGAACGGGTCGACCAGAGATAGGCTCATGGATTTAAATAAAGATTCATTCAATATAATTATTTATTTTTGGAAAAATAAAATGATGGAGATCCAAAATACATACAAGATTTAGGGAACAATGTGCTAAGTCCTATTGACTGCTACTGTGTGTGACTAACCTTATTCCTAACCTTTTCTCTCTCAAAGTATGTCATTTGTTGCATTGGTTTCAATGACAAGATCTTAACCTAAAAGTATCTGAGTATAAGGGTGATTCAAAACAGTCCTATACCATCATTATTACTGTTCTTTGTTGACCGTTTTCCTAGTACCGCTATTACTGCTTTATTTCATGTACATTGCTATTAGTTTAAGTTCATTATAATATTGTTATTATTTATGTTTTGTACATGGAAATTGGTAAATCATCTAAATTCTCAACTTTAACACAGTGTCCATTGGAGTGTTAAAGTTGAAAGAGATGAAAATTATGTTTTAAATTTATGGCAACAGTACGGTTTTGAATCTAGCTTTGCTTCAGTTCTGTCTCATGCATGAAAGTATAAATTTTTTATTTTCTACATATCAAACCCTAATTACCTAACCAAAACTTTAACATTTTTAAAAATTGAAGATATTGCATATGGAGTGGCTTGACATAGCTAAATTATGTTCATTTATCTACAAAACTCATCCTATTTCTTCCACATTTACAAAGTTTTGTACACATTATTTTTTTGGAAGCTCCAAAAGTTATATCCTGTTTGGTTTAGCAACATGACCAATTATGTTTACTTATGGTAATTGTAGAGTATAATATCTCTAGTAATTTTAGATTGTTATTATCTCTCTCATCATGTCATCTTGGTGTTTTTCTTAAAAGAACTGTAGAGTGGGTTAGTGATCTATATTTCTTTACTGTAGTTCCTAGCTTCTATTATCAACTAGTTTCAGTCAGTGTTGATGTTTAAGGATACATTGAAATGAGACTACAGAACATGTGTGTTAGAATGGAGTTGGAGGTACTGATTTCCAACAACTTATAATGGTTAAGGCCATGCCCAAATTGAAGTATTCACTCACGCATGTTTGATACAAAGCATCAGTTTTCATGAGATCTTATCACACATGGGTTTGCATTTCAGGATTGGCATGGATTTATTCCTTAATTACATAAAATCGTCGCATTCCGATGGAAAAAATCATATCTCCGACGAGGTTTCCATACAACCGATGGCAAAGGCGTCAGACCTTTTCCAGATTTTTGTCGACATGTCCGTCTAATTTTCGAGTATTATTCCTCTGTTATTCAACTCTACTGGTGGAAACTGATGTCGTTTATCCGACCACATAGTGGGATTATATTGTAGGTTAATCGACCATTATTCCATCTCATTTTTTACAAAGTTCCTAGAGATATAACTTGGTTAATCGACGAGATAGATGTCGATTAATTGACGAAACGAATGTCGAAAATTCGACGTATTTCCATTAAATTTACCTGTCGTACATGCGACTAATTGTCATCGTATTTACGATGTATTGTTCAGGTCGTCGGATATCCGAATCAAGACAACCGACTTTTAAAATTAGTCCACCTTGTCGAATGTCAGACATAGTCTTGTCGAAATTCAGACAAATATGCCATCGTATTTTGGGTTCATATTTACTTATGTTCCCAATGTTTGTAACCATTGGATTCAAAATACAACGTCTACTCCTCCAAGAGGTATTGCAAAGAAGTCGGATTCTAGGTTATACTCTTGCATTTGCAATTTAACCTTGAGAAAATTTCCCACGTTTTCAATCTTCTTGCCATCTACTACCCAAACCTTCATGTTAGGAACCGAAAAAACAAATAAGTTTAATATCTTAGCAAGATTAACATTAGTAAAGTTATGGGTATTGCTAGTATCTATGAGAATCGAGACATTGTTGTTTTCTATATGTCCCTTCAGCTTCAGTGTTTGTGGTTGGGATATCCCTATAATGGCGGCTAATGATATCTTTGGTGTATTATCTTCTAGTTCTGAGTAGCAGTTATGTTGATTTCCCATATCATCCTCACTTGATTATTCACTTTCCGATCCTTTTTATTCTTCGTTGGCTTCACAAGCATACAACTTTTGGGGGTTGCTCCTTTGCAAACATATATGCTTAGGATACCATTTTTCTCCACAATATTTGCACTTTCCTTCTTCATCCTCTGGGCTTCTAAACTGGTTTTGCTCCTTCCCTTAGATGCAACAGCGTATATCTTGAAGTCCCCATATTCATTGATTGGGGAGGCTTTCTCTTGGATTAGTTTCTATCGAAGTTCATATGAGTGGATATTTTGAATTTGCTCTCGATGATCTTAGACTTAGGTGTTGCCTTCTCCATGGTAGAAATGTTATGCAAATCCAACTCATCCTAAATGTACGGTTTTAGTCCATGTAGGTATGTTTGTAGGTGTTGCTCATTGTTTAGTTCTAGAACTGAAGTTTCCAAAGATTCTCATTCACATGTGTACTCATCTACACTGCCTTTTTATTGCAATCTGGTGATCTTGGCAAATAAGTCTTTCTTGGTTATGCCTTGAAACAGTTTAAGAAGATCGTTCCTAAAGTTATTCCAACTAAAGGAACAGACCCTGATTGTAGTCTTCCACTACATGTACCAATTGTATGCATTCCCCTCCAATTGCATGGTGGTGTATTTAATATTCTCACTATCGTAGTATATGTTATGGATGTCAAATTATTCTTTTGCTTTATTGATCCACGTGATGCATTGTTTTTCGTCACCATCAAATTTGGGTAATTCTAGTTTTTCCCTTATCTGGTACCCGTGTGTTGGAGGAATTGATATTAGCGAAATCTTAAAGAAAGAAACTTCATGGGGTGGCATTGTGTAGTGTTGACCTGTATTTTTAGGCGTAATTAGATGAGGTGTATTGAATGGGTCTAGAGGTGGGTTATGGCTAGGTGGGGCAATCGAATTGTGTAGCGGTAATATGGCCAAGATATTGTCGAGATACTCTTGATTTTTCTTTTGATCTACCTTGAATGCATTGATGCCTTACTATATTCCTACCTTGATCCTTATGACGGTTGCATTAATGCATTATTATTTTTGTCGATTTCCACCTTGAGATCTGCATACTTTTTGCTGACTTTTTCATCCAATTGGAGAGTGACAATAGGTGCAATAGTGACAACGGTGAACTGTACGGCGGTGGCTGAACTAGTCTGGACTAAGACAAATGAATTCCTAGATAAAAAAATGAATGTATTTATAAAAATGTTTGATATATAATTTACAATAAATAGTTGGCTTATATAAGCCTTATATGGTTTTGAGGATGTGACTAATCGTACAGTCACACCCTTATGGTTTTGAGGATGTGACTAATCGTACAGTCACACCCTTCTTCGGCGACTGTATTATTATTTTTTATATATTATTATTTATATGCATTTTATATAATTTCTTATTTTATATTTTTATTTTCAATTGCTCATCTTATTTTTTATTTTATTTTTATCTTATTGTACTAGGTATATAATATGGGGATCAGGTGTTTCTTTGACACCAACCTTATAAACATACATCCCCTAAGACCCATCTCCATTAGAATCTCCCTCTCAATTTTTATGGACCCTACACAATCCTCTAACGCATTGGACAAGTATCCTACAAGCTTGCTTTGCCAAACTACTCCAAAGACTCACCCAGTCTTCAATATATATTGCCTCAAAAAAGTGATGGGTATAATTGTAAAATGTAGACCAAATTACCATAATTGGATGAGGAAGGATACATTTGGATTCAACCGGCTACAGTCTTGGCTTCCAGGGAACAACAATTTTGAAGGAACGCAATCAAATCAATTTTGATCCAATGGAAAGATATGATGCCCTAAGATGCCAATTGACATTTTACAGCAATTATGCACCTTCAACGTTGAGTACATTGTTTATTTTCATGGAGGAGGGCATGTGAGGGTCATACCCTAACATGCCTTACTCTAGGAATTATCCACACATTGTACAAGGCCATATCTTTAAAATAAGGGCAAGTAAACTATTGTTCATCAATCAATGTAAAAAGGATCCCTTTATTAATTAAGACCCAATAGGAAGTTGTTTTTGTTAATTATTTAACCATGTCAAGTAGTTGGGGTTTTGGATATGTGAAGGTTATTTTAAGAACTACAAGGCTATGAAAACTTTTGTCAATAATTATTGTAACATAGATGTTTTCAAGTGAAAGGTTGCCCTACCTCAAAAGGCTTATGAACAGTTCTCCCATAAGTTTTTCTCTTAATATAAAGCTCATTTTATACCATCTTGATCTTTCGATTTTGATCTATAAATTATGGTTTATTGCATCTTAACCTATGTATATCATGTGTCGTTTTAAGTTACAAGGCCAAAGAACGCCACATATTCCCTTCGATGTGCGATTATTTCTCTTAGAAACACCATTTTGTTATGGTGTATATGGAACAATATGTTGCATCTAAATTCCTTGTGCAGTGCAATAATTTGAAAATTTATTGTTTACATATTTAACTCCATTATATGTTCTTAACTTTTGTATTTTATGTCCAACTTATTTTACAAGGGCCTTGTACGACAAAAATAATGTACAAAACTTCACTTTTAAGTTTTAAGAAGTAAACCCAAGTACATCTGGAGAAGTCATCAATTAAAAGTAAATAAGTACTTGGAACAAGAGAAAGAAGTAGAAGGAAATGTACCACACAAATCACTGTGAACAAGTTGTAAGGGGGTTGAGGCGTGTCGAGAGGCACATTTTTCAAAAGTGTCTTGATGATGTTTGTCAAGAGCATCACACCTGGGGCAAAGACCATTTTGTCAGAAACAAGAGGAAGATCGGTCACCAATTTTTTTATTATATAGTTGTTGCAATGAGAGATATTTTTAATGACCAAATCGCTCATGCCAAAGTTTTTCAAATCATTGCTATGAGCAATAAAAATTGAGAGAAAAGGTGATAACCCAAAGATGTTGAATCTATAAAGCCTGGTAATATCATCTACAATATTATTGCTATGATACTAATTCTTAGGGTCTTTGAAATCTTTGATTACAACTTGGTGGGTGTAACATCTACAATATTACATTCAACGGAATGAGTGATTTCATAGTTTGACAACAAATTGCAAGAAAGACTTGGAACACACAATACATATTTGAACTCGCCATAATCAACTTGAATTGTTCTGAATCCTACAACATTAATAGATATATTATCACCAACAAAATTTTTATTGGTGTTGCAATCATTTAGAGAAAAAAATGGCTTTATCCTTAGATATATGATAAGATTATCTAGAATCAATGAGCCAGTCATTAGAAGAAGAAGAAGAAGAATATGCATTGAAACAAAAACTAGAAGCAAAACGTGCATGTCCATGTGAAGAAGGTTTGGAATGATAATTAATGTTGATATTGTGCTTCTTCTTTGTTACTTCCAAAGCTTCTATCTTGTTGAAACACTTAGATTCCACATGACCATATTTCCCAAAAAAATTACGAAGGCACTTAATCTTCTTACTTTTTTATTTGGTTCCCTTGCCATCATTGGAAGGATTAGTTGGTTGAGAGGATTTCATACCCTTGTTTTTCTTATTATTGTGAGGATGTTGCTTCTTGGAATGCTTAGATTTATCCTTCTATTACGCCACTAAATCTTTGTTATATGTATAAATAATGATGATCACTCCAAGATGTAAGAGATTACATTTATCTCTAATCAATGCATCACATAAACACTTCAAGAGAGGGTTCTTTATAGTCAATCCCCATAGCTTCTTTGATGGAGTAAAACGTAGATACAAAACCAGAACAAGCAGCACCAAGCTTGGAAAGAATAGCATAAATACATCGATTTTGTAGGTTAGGTATCTTACATTCTTCAACAAAGAGTCTAAGGGTTTTCAAATGAGATAGGTTCCCTTGAATTTAAGATAAATCACTTGTATTTAAAGAAATCAACTGATTTTCAAGATGGTGACCTCAAATCTCATTATGTTTACCGATTATAGTTTCGATCTTTTCCATGTTGCATCTTGTCCATCAATTCCTTGAAGGTGGAACCTAACTCATTAGAGATGGACATCATGATCAATCCATGGGCCTCATGACTTTTACTATCCCATTTTACTTTCTTATTAGGATAGGAGGGAGCATTTTCTTTTCCCAAGATAATCCAATAAAGTCCCTTAATTCATAATACATTTCCATATAAGATCTCCATGAGAAATGGGTGGCATTGGTAAGCAAAATATCCCTTGGAATAGCCATAACAACATGACTTTAAAAAGGAAACTAATGGTTTAGATGCAAATATCTAAAAACATGAAGTTAAAAAAAAAACGAACTATGAATGTCAAAATTATGCCTTTGTAAATAAAAGTATAACATGGAACTAGGGAGACATATGGTAAGTAAGGGTTGAACCATGTGGTGATGGGAGCAAAAAATGTAGTAAAGAATCCCCCCAAACCCCATACAAACATTGCTTATACATTCACTTTTACAACGAAGTTACTTGAAAATAAGTGACCAGCTTTTAGAAAACAAGTAAGAAGCAATTTTACAATGTAGTTACTTTATAAAATAAAGTTACAAAAAGAAGGACTTGAACCCAATACCTTTTAATTATTAAAGTAACTTTCAACCAAGTGAGTTAAACAAAAGGTTAATGATACCATGGAGGGGAATGTTCTTGTTAGTGGTGGAGAGCATTCATACTCAAAAAAACCTTGATTTTTGGCCTACAAGACACATTATGCGATCACATGAAACAAAAAACAAAATTTTGAAATTGAAATATCTGAATTTTGGGGTTAGTCCTTGGTTAAATAACCCGGAAAATGTAAGTTTTCTCATTGTTTATAGTTTATTGAGTTTGCATAAGGCGCACAACAAAAGAGCATACACAATCAAGAAAATTATTTTCGCTCTATTTTTTATTTGTCAAGTGCACAAAGAGCACACAATAACTAACATATGCAAATTAAAGAAGTAACAACCCATGAATAAAAATAGAAAACCGGGCTAAAATATGGAAGACTATGAAAAACGTTTTTTTTTTCAATCGTAAATGTAAGAGTCAAACTATTTGTAAAAAACAGTTCAACGAACTTCTAAAACACAAGATTCAAACTATTTGTAAAAAGAACAATTAATCAAACTTCTAAAACACGAGATTTAAACTAATTGCTAAAAAAAAACAATTTAGCAAACTTCTAAAACTCAATAAGTCAAGCAAAGAATTAAACACAACAAAGCTACAATCTGTCACCAAAGTAAATAATTCCAATATTGGAAGCCCGGGGTAATAGATTCATCCAAAGGATATCATATATAATAACATTGAGTAAAGAATCACAACTAAAAATGAATATGTAAAAGAAAACTTAAAACATTAAAATTCACTAGATATATTAATGCCCCATAAATAAAACCATCCATCAAACAAATAAGAAGAAAAATTAGGAGAGAGAGAAATCAATTGAAGCGGCTCTTATTGTTATTTGTACAACATCACGAGTCATTCTCCAAGCCAATCTTGTGCAGCCAAGATTGGGACTTGTTGCCGCCTTTTCACACACCTGGATCATGTGGCAAAAATATTCAAGCCACTCGGTGTGTCCTTGGGGGCAAGTCTCGAGTCAAGGCTGTCACCTTGTTCTTGACTCCTCCGTTCCGTTTAGGCTCAACTCCTAACGAAGCCAAGGGGGGTAGACCCTATTAAGTTACTAAGGATGATTACTTAGTGTGGTGATGTTAAACTGAATCAGTTACTTAGGAGTTCGAAATAATTTAACTATAGACAATTGAAGATGACAAGATACGAAAATAACACACAAAAGCACAAAGCTGATAAACAATATATATATATGAAGCAAAAATGACCAGTGCCTTAATAATGGAGTCAAATCAAAGAGATCAGTGTGCTTGCATGTGTTTGGAGTGAATGTTTTGCGATTGCATCTTGGTATGTTTTAAGTTAAAATTGAAGTATGAATTGATTAAATTAGGCTAAGGGGGGACTCCAGATATACCCGAGAGTACTTGGAGTATGTCCAAAACAAAACCTTTACGGCTACCCGCAAGGAATACGTGGGCTGAAATGGAGTCTCTGGGGCTATTGTTCGTAACGCACCCATTAGGGTGTGATAGAGATCGGCGCCTCGAGGTCACTTTTCAGTAAGTTCCCGCTTCCTTTGGGTATTTTGCCACCGTAGAGGTTCGATCGAGGTGTTGGATTTTCACCTGATGGTTTGTCAATTGGGGAGAGTGAGTCCTAATTATGCTAGTCACCCAAGTGCTTTTGATACAGCTTGACTGATCAGACGAACCGCAGCCAAGTGCAGAGCATACACACTGGAGTCTTGTAAATTTTAATAAGTTTTAACTAAGTGTTCTTGTTTAAAAGAAAAAAGCCTCCAAGAACCTCTTTCGATCCAAGTGGATCTCAATCGGGGAATCAAGGAGGGGTTAATTTTAAATTGCTGATAAACAAAAGATGAAAAATAAAACAACTACACAAATCTGGTTTTCTGATTAATCCCACCACGAATCTCTTTCCCCTTGCGGGTCACTCGGGAAATCGTGGGGTAAGTATTATGATTACTTTGAAATGTAAGATATGGAGTATGGAATTAACAACAAGATCAAGTATACTACCCTGCAAATCAGATCAATTCTAGTGAAAAAGGAATAAGTAGAAAATGACGAAAATGGCACCGACGCGAATCCCCCCAGGGGGGATGGGAAATGGGCTCGAAAGAGCCTATTCAAAGAATGATTTTATTACAGCAGTTACAATATCAACGGACTGATAAATCAAATCTTTCTTGGTCCTTATACAGGCCGAAACCAAGATCTTATAGTTATACAAAAAAATTTAAGAATTTTGTGACAAAAGAGAGACCCCTGGGGGGATTTGAGCGCTCCAAAAGCCACTTTGGACAGCAGCTTCCTTTCTTCTCTGTCATACCTGCCAAAGGACAGCGAGAATTTTAGAATAACAAATGCCCAAAAGCACTTTAAGGGTACCTTTGGGTCAGCCTACTGTATCTCAAAAAATAATGAAATTAAACTAGCTAAATCGACGAAAAAGGAACCAAGGAAAGCAAGCTTTCCTTGGGATCTTGGCCTGCTGTTTGTGCAACCAATTAATATGCACTGATATTGCAGAATATTGAAATTTATAACAGCGAAAGGAAATCTAATGCATGTGATCTACAAGTTTTCTTTCAAATTCATGCAAAAAGGACAATTTCCCTACAACTAGATCTAGGATGCTTATGATACCTTTTTTAAGTGCAAGATATAGGATATGAGATATGAAATATTAGATCTATGTATATTTTACTTTGATGAAACAGATCCAAATAAAATCACAGCTATGAACTGAAAATGGTAACCGGGTAAAGTGTTATTTTTTTGTAGAAATGAGAAGAAGAGGAGAGAAGGTCGGATTGTTGCTTGAATGGAGCAAGCTGGAAGGAGGCCCTTTCGTGGAGTGTTGAGGGACAAAATATTGAGCTTATTGGATAGGAAAGGAGTCAATCTAGATCCACAACCTCATCCAATCGGGAACCTGCAACTAAATAACACAAGCCTGCACAAACCCCGTGAGATCTGGATATGGATGTATAAAGCAGCAAAAATGAGAGATTATGTAGAAATAACCTTATTTAAGCATATAACTAAGATTTTTGAGCATACATCATATGGATAAACAAGATTAAACAATCTATATTTCCTAGTTTATACCCTTACTAGATTCAGCTGAATCCTTGAAGCCAGATCACAGAAACAACACAGAATTTGGCAAGAAGTTGCAGCTACCACATCAGCAGCATAACACTGAGCATCCACACAATCAAAAGCACTAAACAGTATAGCCTCCAAAGCTTCTTTATTCACAAATAATGATCAAATACATAGTTACAATGGCAATCCCTTCAGTCCATCTCTAACTAGCTTGGAAGAGGGAGCCTCCAGCAGGATATATACAATTTGCAGGCCATCTAGCCCAGGGGGGCGAAATTCCTCATGGAATCAAGTGAAATCAACTGATGGAGAGTTCATCAATGCACAACTGAAGCTGGACTGAGCCTACTTGTCAACCGCGGGCCTGATCTGGCTGACACATCAACCCATACACTGACACATCGGCCCAAAACTCATCCAGATGAGCCAAAACATGTTGAGGAGAGAGGGAGGGTGAAATTCCCCATAAATGATGCTCAAGATAAACTCTGGATCTGATTTGATCACCTCCTTCAGTCAAGGATTTTTTTAGATCCAGTCAATCTGCTTCAGATCTGACTAATTTCAATCAAATCGGCTGAGAATCCACTGATTTATTGTTTTTGGATTTGCTCCATTATTCATCAATTTATTAATTAAAATAATCAATAATTGATTTTTGGGGCTTTCTGACCTGAGCGATGGAAAATCACTCAAAACTAGGAAATAGCGGGTCCATGGGTTTACATGGTGCTCTTAGCTTGAAAATGAGCACCTACATGACTGAAACTGATTATTTGGCCCACTTTTATTACAAAATCAATTTTTCCAATTAAACTATTAAAAAATAGCCTAAGTTTTGGAAAAAATTAAAATTTAATAAAAAACACTGAAAAAACTAAAAAATTGAAAAACACCTAGGGGCACT